>VXBB01004568.1:29472-55552 GCA_013399915.1 Illadopsis cleaveri
CTGGACCTTCTCCAGGAGCTCCATGTCTCTCTTGCACTGGGGAGCCCAGAACTGCACACAGAACTCGCTAGGGCTGAGTAGAGGGGCAGGATCACCTGCCTCAAACATCTGCTCTTCCTAATGCTCTCCAGGATACCACTGGCCTTCTTGCCCACAAGGACATATTGCTGGCTCATGAACAGCTTGTTGTCCACCAGGACCTCCAGGTACTTTGATCATCTGCTTTTCAGTAGGTCAGTCCCTAGACCCTACTCCAGTCCCCTCACAGTGCCTGGGGTTATACCTCCCCAGGTGCAGGATCCTGCACTTGCCTTTGTTTAACTTCAGAATATTCCTCTCTGTCCATCTCTACAACCTGTTGAAGTCCTTCTGAACAGCGGCACAGCATTCTGGGCTATCACCCACCGCTCCCAGTTTTGTATCTTCAGCAAACTTGCCAAAGAGGTATCTGCCCATTCATACCACTTACTAATGAATTTATATAAAATTATATATAAAATTATACAATATTGGGGCTAGTAGTGAACCTTGGGGGCCACCACTAGTGACAGGCCTACTAAACCCTGTGCTACATCGCTCTGGGATCTGCCATTAGCCAGTTCTCAAAGCACCTCTCTGTCCACTCATCCAGTCCACACTTCCTGAGTTTGCCTGTGAGGATGTTGTGAGAGACAGTGTCAAAAGCCTTGCTGAAGTCAAGGTAGACAATATTCACTGCTCTCCCCTCATCCATCAAGGTAGTCATTTCATTGTAGAATTAAATCAATCAGGTTGGTCAAGCATGATGTACTTTTGGTGAGTCCATGCTGACTACCTCCGCTCATCTCCTTGTCATCCATGTTGATAGAAAGAGGTGCTCCATCACCTTTCCAGGGGTAGAGTTGATGCTGACAGGCCAGTAGTTCCCTTTTTCCTCCTTCTTGCCATATTTGAAGATCAGGGTGCTGTTTCCTTTCTGCCAGCCCCCTGACACCTCTTCTGATCAGTACAATCTTTCAAAGATGATCATGACTGGCAGAGCTGTGGTGTTCACTAGCTCTCTCTGTTCTTGTGGATGCATCTATGTAAACAGATCATCCAGTTCCTCCTGTTTGTTTCCCATACTGCTGGTGTTGTATGGCTTCATAGAAGTATTTCATTGCATCAATATCCCAGTGGGAATGCAAAAAGATGCCCCATAGTCCTACAAGCCCTCTTTTGCTATAGGTCTCCCCTTCCTAAACCTTGTCTCTCTCTAGGCTGACCCCGTCCCTGACCCCCTTCAAATCTAGATTAAAGCTCTCTCAATGAGCCCTCATGACTTGTGTATGATCCCTTCATTTTCCAGCTCCTTTCTTTATTATTGTACATAAACATCAAGAAGAGATTCTTTACTTCAAGAATTACAAACAATGAACAAGAAAGATGTAAGGCCTTTACAAAATATATTTTAACAAAAACTTTTGCATTCCAAAATTTGATCATTTCATATGTACTAGGACAGACTGTTCTAAAATGTTTAAAGATTATAATACGCCAAATTACATATTCATTGCTTTCAATACTGGGCTTTTAATGTATTAGTTTTTCAGCACAGATCTACACACTAAGCAAATGAAAAATGTTTTTTGCATCAGGCATTGGTCTCTGTTGGAATCAAGGAGTTATTATTACATAGTATAAACACAAATAAACATCTGTTTCTTTTGTCCTTATACAAGTAATTAACACAAAATCAGGAAGCACATTTCTCATAGGAGGAAATCTTGCAACCTTAGTATGAATGAGATTTGCATTCTGACATTGCAGAATGTTGTTTTCTAAAATGCCAGATAGAAAAACATTGCACCAAAACCAGAAAAAAATCCACAAGTAATAAGCTCCCTTAGATTATATATTGGCATGTCTTATCATAAATTATCAAAATACCATTGCACTTTGAAAGAGACTCTTCTAAGTGCTGCCACCCATCTCTTTACAAATTTTCATAATACTTTTACAGTTTCAGAATTTAACAGATCAGAGTATCACTAAGGTCAATCTCTCTCCATTGTTCCCATTTTTAGTGTTCTCCCCTGGATAAGGGATTACTTCAGAGATGCTCAGCACCTCTTGTGAAATGCTTGGCTTTGTCACACAGATGTAGAGCCTGCGCTTAATGTGGTGAAATGCCCATTGTAAGAATAGAGAGAGAGAACACATATATTTTACTGCAGCTGTAGGTGTCCACAGTTCCTTTTTAGTGACATCTCACATACCTTGCTTATCATAGCTGGATGAGTTTTGGAAATACGAAACCAATAGTGAAGCCTCTAGTGAGTAAATGAAAGAAAAATCAATTGGCCTCAAGAAATTTTGGAGTGGGAAATAGAGAATGGCATTATATATTTTGACAGGCATTCCTAATATCAGTTTAAAAACACAAAAGAAGATATGGCACAGACAGTGTATTTAGATGGCTAAACAGACATCTAGTGCTGAAGTAAAGACCTCCTTTGAGCCCACCCTCTTCTTCCATTCATCTGTTCACTCATCTCTTCCTAATGCACAGACACAAAATGAAGGAAGCTGCTGTCTTGTTTTCTGTGAAGACACAGACTTAGTTCTTGTTCACAAAATGCCTCAAAGTATTGCATCACAAACAGGATTTTGATGGAGATGCTAATAGATGTAACTGACCTGAAAATTAGTATTTCGAAGAACTTCTTTCTTAGTAAGCAGTCTGTTAGTTCACCTCTTCTGAGTAAACTTTTGAACTTTGAACTTGTTTAACAACACATGATGTGTGTTGCCATGTGTTGTTAAACAAATTAGAAAGTCAGAAAGGAGGGTTATTTTTCACATGTAATGAAAACAAAAATAATGGAATGAAAAATGAGAAAAAAACAAACTATGACTAAACACAAAATTATTATGAAAAATAATAATAGTGAAGATAGTATGTGACATTATCAAAAAGGTTATACACTATCAAAAATAATAAGAAAAAATAATTACATTATAAACAGTTGATCAAATTCACATAATCTTTCCTGAGTAATCCAACTTCTGCAAAATCAATGAGAAATTTACAATTGTGTACATTCAATACGTGTAAAATATTCTGATATTTATCATTGTAAACTTTATACTTTAATGTGAGTTTTCATAATATTTTTGTATTACCAATAGAGATGGACAATTTACTTTGATAGAGTAACTCCTTTCCAGCTCAAAAAGAACAACAGCAACAACAACAACAACAAAAAAAATCCCAACAGTGATGATTTGGAATATCTACCTTATTATAGCTTGTGAATTCTGACTATTTTTGTCAATGCATGAAAAAGCTGCCTAGTTAAAAACTTGTAGTTTTGAACAGAAAGTCCAGTCTTTGTGGATGAATAAGATGTGGCTACATAAACAGGAACAGGAGAGAGCTGTTATTTAGATGTTCCTATCAAATCACCTGCTGCTTCAAAGTGTATTGCAGGTCAGTCAAGCAGAGACATCTCCAAACAAAATAAAAACCCCTAGTTTTTGTTTTGCTTAACCAGGTCACAGAAGTTTGTGTGGGAGAGAAGAAATGAGTTCTTTTCATAGCAGGAGCTATAGAACAGAGTATTTTCAGCTGGAAGCGCTTTAGCAGTAGCACAGGATAGGAAAATGCTTTGACTTAGAAGTATTCTATTACTCTGATCAGAATCAAGTAGTGCTGCTCCCATAACAGTGATCCCTGCCGAAACAATTACTTGAGTAGTTACTCTAATTCTAATTATTCCATGTAGGACGCTGTATTACAATTTTTCTCTGAACAGCTAACTTCTAAATTCAGAATGGAAATTTGACATTTCTGCATATTTTGGGTTTCTGTTAAAAATGAAGCAACTGTAGTAGTAGTTATGGGAACTGTGTCCGTTAATCTCAGTGGAATGTCAGCTATAGTGATTATTCTCTACTGTCAATATTTATGTTTCAGTTTTAGATTAAAGGTGAATGAACAAAGTTATAAAAACCAAGCCTTATTTATGAAATAAAATGGCAAAACCAAAAATAGCTGTAATTAACCTTGACAACATCAGAGATGGATCACAATTAAAGCTTTAAAAATCTCCAAATACACAAGGATTAAGTGGATTGGAGCAGAAAAGAGGCATTAAATAAAGAAGCACGTAGAAGAAATACCATTTTTCCCAGTGTTTAGGAAGGCTGTAAATTGGGCTTTCCAACAGGTTAGTTATCACATATAGTATTATTTAAGAACCCCATACTTCAAAGCAAAATTTCATAAAGCTTAGCTACATTTTCAAATACAAGCAAACCTCTCCCATCCCTGAGTTGTACCTTGAAAAGCACAGAAACTTGTTTTGTTCTACAGTAGGTCATCATGCCATTAGCATTTTCTCTTGGTAAGTTGAAGCTCAGGTATCTATAGACCCTTCAGACAGGTACCAGAGATACGATGGAGTACAGTTAACTTCCGTCAGGTGAGTGTGGGCCTGATATTTTTGACTCTGAAAGATTTTTAGCCTGCTAGCAGCTGCTAACTTTTTCCCAAGGAAAAATTTCTCAAGGAAGTTTCTTCTCAAAACAATCTTGGCAAACAACTGTCCTTTCTCAAAACAATCTTTGTCCAGCTGGTGTTTGCTGTTTCTCTAGTTAACGAATGGGATTAGAGAGGTGTTGTTCCTATTCACCAATCATATTAAGTCTGTATTGGAACACCTCATAAGAGGTAGTAAGAGTTAGAAAATAAAGCCTTCTTTTTCAAAGTTCTTTGCCTTCTGAAATACTTGGCGTCTTTCTTTCATGTCCTACAGCGACAAGCTGAGCCCTGGCTTAGCTGCTGATCCATCAGAATAGCTACGTGCTCTGGCAACAAGAGGAAAATGTATCAATCTCCATGAAAATTTTTGCTAATACCAAGATCAGAAATAACGGAATTAAGCTTCAATATTAGTTCTTTATCACAATTAAAAAAAAAAAAAAAAATCCTTAATTCACTGGTTTAGTTTGTGAGGTTATACAATCAAGTTTGAAGTAATTTTTTCAGTAGTATATTTTTCTGTCTGACTGCTTATAAGGCACTAAACAATATATTCCAATACATAAGGGTTTTGTTATAACAGGAAAATTTTGGATTTTTATGTTTAAATACTAAACAAAAGTCATAATGAAATAAATCACAAAAGCCTAAGCAGAAGGAAAAAAGTGGGGAAAACACACATAATGTAAGAAAAAGTTGGGGTTTTTTTTTAACTACCAAGTATTGTCAAGTGTAAACAATAAGCACGTTGACAGGTCCTAATGGCCCTGAACAGCCTCACCTGGACCTGCACCCACATCCCTGCCCATGGGCACAGCCTCATTCACACAGGTTTTCTTGAGCCATACTGCAAATAGACCTCTGTCCAGCTTGTTCCCTCACATTCTTGCCTTGTTGATTAGATTTTATGGGTTGACATCAGGTCTTTTTTGTCACCTTACTTGTGATCATTGGGCTGTTAGCAGGACTTGTTCCTGCCCCCAGCCCTGCTGTGCTCACCTTCTTTGCACACAGTGTGCCTTGCAGGAGGAGGCACTGCCCTTCCCTGAGCTGGTGTGACTCTCAGCTCCCTGCCCCTGATGTACAGGGAAGATGCTGCTCCCTGACAGTAAACTGTTGTACCTTTCCTGGGAGGCTGCAAGAATTAGCAAGGTTTGGTTTTAACCAATTAATATAACAAAAAATATAATAATTTAACCAATTATTGACATTCTTTAAAAACTTCTCTGAAAGTAATATTTCCTATCTATGATTATCCTATATAGTGTGATTGCAATGTCTTTGAAGTGTTGCTCTTTGCTATTGTATTTCCTTTTGAAAACTGGCAAAGTTGGTAGTAGGACATTAAGATATTAATGTGACAAAAACATTAGTATGAATTACACAGAGGTGGTGGAGAAGAGAGAGGGATGGGAAGAAAAACTGAAGAGGAGGAATGGATTAGTTAGTAGGTCATAAGTGCCTATAAAATTATTTAGGTGGGAACAAAGAAGATGGAATGCAATTATTTAAATTTACTGAAGTTGATAAAAGGAAGAGTAAAAATCTGAAACTTGGGAAATAATAATTTACATATTAATACAAAAAGTTGTGATAGTAAGGTCAATTAGAAAAAGGAATAATTTGCTGAAGAATATGGTTCTACTAATATTGCCTAAGGTGTCAATGAGACTAACATAACACATTACCACATTAATAAAGGCAATCTTTTTACAGCAGAGTGAAATTAAGATAGAGTTGATTTGCAAACTACTCTGTTGTAGTATAACCATAGATATTTTTGTCCAGAAAAAGAAAGTAAAGCTTCTTTGTTTTTTTTTTTAAATGTATTTATTTTAAAGTCTATTTCCTGATTATTATTATTCTGCGACACTTTTTAAAGTGCATAGCTCCTATATTTTGTGTTTGATAGTCTCTCTTGGATATTCATTCTATATATTTTATGACAGTAATTGTAGATGATTTTCCTGTATTGGTTTTTCTCTTAAGAAAATTTGAATTATATTCAGTTCAAGTCATACACAGAACTCTGATTTTCTTTTCTTTCTTTTTTTTCTTTTCATTTTGGAAATTAAATAAGAATCT
This sequence comes from Illadopsis cleaveri, assembly GCA_013399915.1. Classification (NCBI taxonomy): domain Eukaryota; kingdom Metazoa; phylum Chordata; class Aves; order Passeriformes; family Timaliidae; genus Illadopsis; species Illadopsis cleaveri. The sequence continues at coordinate 36,062 of VXBB01004568.1, forward strand.
CCAAAACTTGTACAAATATATAATAATTTACTTATTAAATCACAAACAAATACACTTGAATACATTGTTTTACCTTCTTATCAATGGCATGATGGCTTGTTTTGTGAATCTGTTTAACAGCTCAAGTAGTAACATTTTAAATGATATTTTGTGAATATACTGCTTCATATTGAAATGTTCTCTCTGTTTTGAAACTGCAAGTCTGTGCCAACTTTACAAATGTTAACTTGGAAACTAAATGATGCGTTAATCATGCATTTACTTCTGAATTATGTTGCTCTTTTTATTCAATAAATGTATGTTTTTCCTAAAATATTACTTAAATTAAGGTGCCTAACTCTTTCAAGAAATCATTACAGGAGTGTTTCTCTGGAAGAGAGAAAACAATCATAAAGCATGGTAAGCAATGCTTTCAGTTAGAAAAGTAGAATGCCTTGAGAAGATTTTTTCAAACACAAGAAGATATGAATTAACCCGTCACATGGTCCCTGGTGTGTAGGCTATAAGGAAGCAGTGCAGTGAGGTACAGAGGAATACTAGAATTTCTGTTAATAGTTGTTTTAAAAAGCAAAAGCTATCAGAAAGGATTAAAGGGTCAAAGTTTCATTACAGTACTAGCATATCATCACCAGAAATACTGCATCTGGGTGTGTAATGTTTCAAGAAGTCGCATAAACCCGATTATTTGGAATTCGTACATTATGATGGATGGGAAAGTGCTGCTGAAATACTCTAGGAATGGTTTCTACATACTTAATTAATTCAGTCTATAGGAAAACCTTGGTAGAAAAAAAAATCAGTGGAATTTGCCAGTTGCATCTGATGAAACGTCCCTAATACTATGAAAAATTCAGATAGAATTGACTTTGCTTATCTACACTTTCTTAACTAAACTGAAGTTACCTTGTACTCAGGGATCCAGCTTTAATAGCTTAGCTGATTCATGGTAATATGTTAATGTTTTCATGATATTTCACATGGAATCTGAGCCTTAATAGCAAAAACAGGTAAAAAAAAACCAGTTATTTTAGGCAAAAGACATGTTCAACAAGCAAAACTTACTACTGATAATAAAAAAATATTTTAAAACTTTATATAAGACACAAAGATATGTGACCTGATCTTTTTCAGAGTGCTGGAACTGTCTGCTCAGGACAGAGGTTATGGCACCAAGCCTGCCAGAATGAAAGTGCTGCACATGTCTCTCAAGCACAAGGTGTAATTCTAAGGGCCGTTCTGTGCAGGGCTAGGAGCTGACCTTTGATGTTCCTTGTAGGACCCTTCCAATTCAGGATATTCTGTGATATGTATCAGACCAGAGCACTGCTCTTTTTCTACTTGTATTCCTTAGCAAGTGATGTGTCAGAAAACAGCTATCAGAATACCAATAAAATAATTAGGTCACATAACTTGTCTCTGTGTGTGTGAATGTATTGAAAATGGAACCTCATTCAAGAGGTTCATTCAAGAACTGTAGGACAATTAAAGTACATACTGCATTGACTTTACTGGCGATCTTGGAAAGAAAAACTTATGGGCTGGATGTTGTCCTGATTGTGACTAGGAAAAAGCTTATTTTCTTCTCTGTAGCTGGTCCAGTGCTGTGGTTTGTATTCTGTATGAGAATAAAGTTGATAACACACTGATGTTTTGGCTCTTGCTAAGTGGTTCTTACCCTAAGTCCACGACTTTCCAGGTTTTCATACTCTGCCAGAGAGCAGGTGCACAAGAGGATGGGAAGCAGCACAACGAGGACAGCTAAGCTGAACTGGCCAAAGGGGTATTCCATATAATGTCATCCTTGATATATAAACTGGGGGGAGTTACTGGAGGGTGGGGGGAGGACATCAGTCAGCAAGTAATTACTAGTTGTAATGTGCCTTGCTTATTTCTCTTGGGATTTATTTCCCTCTCCTCTTTTTATTTCTATTATTATTATTAATAATAGTAATTTTGTTTCACTTGTTAAACTGCTCTTATCTTAATGCACTAGTTATCTCTTTTTTCTTTCCTGATTCTCTTCCCCAACTCATTGGTAGGGGAAGGGAGTGAGCAGCTGCAGGGGACTTAGCCAACAGCTGGGGTTAAACCATAGCAGATGTTTGCAAGTGGTGTTATAAAGAATCAGTTCTGGAGACATTTTGAAAATGTCAATGATGATCAAACTATGAAAGTATAATAAAGGGTATTTATGACATGAATTTTGAATCATCTATACACAGCAAGATGAGATAACCTATGTTGGAAGCTGCAGTAATAAGGATGAAGTAGATTGTAAAAGTGTAAAGTTCAAGGTTTATATATTTGAGATTATTAATGAGAATTCAGAATGGAGCTGCAATCTAATCCCTTGTAAGTAAGGAAAAATATAATTAATCACATAAGTGATACCGCTATGAATGAGGAGAATATGACCACAGAGTACAAAAGAAAAATCACTGCCAGTAAAAATGATGAAACATTACTTTGGAAGAGAATTGTTTTGCTTCTCTTTCTAAATAAGTCAAATAATGATTTTTTTTTTTTTTTAACTGAAACGTCTGTCATTTCTGCACTGCAAGGCAGAAAAAGACTTAATCAAAATGACAAAATAAGACTAGAAAGGTAATAGAAAATATATAAAACAGAGATGTCTTGACTGGGAATACAAGAACACAGTACTCATAAATTCAAGTTCACATCCTAAGAAGGAAAATATTATTTGCTGTAAATTTAGTTTTGCAGTGTGCTGAACAATGAACTCTATTACAAGAGTGACATGTATCCTAAAATGCGTCTATGTAGGCCTATTAGCTGGGGTCTGAGCTTACGTAGTTTTGTGTCCTTTAACATAATTTTTAGCTGTTACTTTGATAACTATATGGAACAGTAAGATTAACTCAAAAACATTGTTAAAATGTAAAACGTCCTTTAAAGATTATTTAAAAATTATTTCTTACTAACCTCATTATTCCTGAGTGCCATGAAATCAGATTTGTGCCATGAATATAGAATTCATCAAGAGAAAAGATCTATTAAAGAGCAAATCATCCGGATTCTGACATACTATAAATTATCATCTGAGAAAGATGTGTTTGAATATCTCATTTCAATTTGTTTAAACTGCACTGCCAGTACATGAATGATTAAATCCATGAGCAAATAAAATAATGAGGGATTTTTTTTCAGTAAGATCAAAATCACTAGGTATGAAATAAAGACTCTTACTTCCTTAAATACAAACTTTATACCATGGTAGTATGTATGTATAAAATGATTATTACAATAAAACCTATATTTCAATGTAGTACCATACATGTCAAAATTTATACAAAATTAGCTTATAAAATCTTTTCAAGTCATATGCTATTTTTGGTAGTGTTCAGATATGTGAGACAGAAATAAGGAAGAATCAGGAGTTTGTCATCACTATTAAATAGGTCTCTTCCCAAATACAAAGAAGAAAAAGTTTTGTTCTGTTCAGCAAACAACTTTTGGAAGTCTGCCAATTTCCAAATTGATTATAACTGAGTATTTTAAACTCTAGAAAGCAGGGTCTCATTTAAGGTTGTGTTTGTGTGAGTACATAAACCCAGAACCAGTTTTGCTAGGCTGCTTAGGAAATAGCAATATTTAAATGTGATTGTGCATCACCAGCAGTTTTTCAGTTCACATGGATCAATATGGACCAAATCCTGACTTTATCACTGCAGAAAAATATTCACTAAGGTCATGAAGCAGGAGAATTTTGTGGCAGACTGTGGCACAATGAGATAATCTATGGGAAGTTATAGCAGGCACTGGAAGGAAGTTAGAACAATGAACTCCTTGAACTCCATGGAATGAGATGAGATTAAATTTTGATATTCAATACCATGACAGGTTATGAAGTTAGGTCATTAATTATTAATCCTCAGAAATGAGTACTGACCTTAATACTAGTATGTGCATGTTCATTATTCTGTTAATGTGCATAACTTGGCTACTTGATGTGTTCAAGAATAATAATATTGCAAAATATAATATAATTTATTAAAATTAAATACTGTCTTCATAGTCTTCATGATGAATAAATATAAAACTGAACAAGTTGAAAATGCATTTCCAGTAGTGCTGTTCTGCTAAACAAATGGACAATGATGAAATTAACTAGATAAAAATCAGATGCCATATGTCACCATAATCTTTGAAGTGTTGCTCTTTCTACCCATTTAATCCTCTGAAAGTCAAAGAAGATAAGATTTGATACTATTTTCCTGGGAAAACATATATAGGTAACTCAACTTTCCAAAGTCTGATATGATTGTAAATATTTCATAAGTAAATAGACTGCTAGATATTTAATGAATATATTGCAGAGAAGAATGGTTTCATGCAGACAACTGCAGACAACTTTCAATAGTGATAAGTTTTCATTTATCATGTTTCCTTTTATAGACCACTCTTCTGTCAGCAGGAGGTTCAAATTCAAAGTTTTTTAGTTGCTTTCAGGTCTCAGACTAAAACGGTAAGATATTCTTAGGCTGTTTATATACAAATATGCAACAATTACGAAGAAGCAAAATTATTCCAGAGCTCTTCTGTAGCTATGACAACCACCTTCCACTGTACTTCATTTAGATAAATAAATCTGACAGCTAATAAGAATGAGTTTTAACATATTTTATTCATGATGGAATTTCTTGAATGTTATTTTCTTGGGAAAACATGTTTTAAAAATGCATTACTTCTCCATTAAGAGCAAGGATTTCTCCAGAAACAGTGTGTTCTCTAACTTAATGTTAAATTTTAGTTCTCACATATGAAGTTTAAAATGCATTGTGTCTTTGTTCTTTATTTTACTCGGCTGGAGAAAATGGATTTTGGCAAGAGTCTTAGTTCTAGTGAAACAATATATTTCAAAGTAGTTCACCGCTTGTCTTTGGTATCTCAATCTCCTCTATCTTCTGATATATATTTTACATGCATATTTTATATATAATCAGGGCCCAGAGAGTCAAAAAACAGAGCAATTTATAAATTTAGAAATTTAAAAATATGTTGTGAAATCAGGTCCCTGTTAGTGCTGTTCAGTGTCAGTTTATGCCTATTTACTTCAGCAGTGCTGTCATCCCACTTATCCATCTCAACAATCCTTTCCCCCCTGATGATACTGATTCCTCCCTGTTGCCACAGAGAAATTAATCCCTGAAGGATACTTACCCAGCAGAAAACTCACACAAAAAAAAAAAAAATCCTATGCCGGTTTCAGAGAAGACCTAAGTTTAGATTCCTAACTTGGGTCAATGGAAATGATTCCCCATAAATACTCTCAGAATAACAACATAGCTCACTACTCTTCATCACCTGAAAGTCTCTGAAATCACAAATGTTTTCTGTTAAAAATTTATTCACTAAATGTGAAAATATCTTTGAAACCCAAGACTTCGAACCACATTGAATTCAGAAGGCAACCTTCCATTGAGTAGAATATATTAAAACTGTCATTTGACAATTTTTTCCTAGTTTTCTAAAATACTAGCTTATTATCTCAGAAGCTGTGACACAGGTAGAAAAATAATGTTTATATAATACTGAAGTACAACAAAACTTCTTGTTCTCACACAGAAAAATAATTAGATATTTTTAATGTGTCCCCAAAGATGCATTCAGGAGCAGTGAATGTGTATTATATTTTTAAAATGTATCATTACAAAGTACACTAAAATGAATATCTTTAATAGCATTTCGAAAATCTTCATGAGAACATCAGAAAAAGAAAATTGAAAGTATTACTTTGAAGTGAAAGGAAGTTTTGAAACTCTCAGTGCTGCTTTGCACCAGTAAATCAATTAGGCTATGAAATACAATGCATGGTAAATATATGACTTACAGTGCCTTAATCGTTCAGGCTTTTGTATCAAGATCCTATGTGGGCAAATCATAAAATACAAAGTTTAGAACTAAAAATCTCCTTTTTTTTTCCTCTGCCATCTCCAAGAAAGGCAGTATTATCTCAAAATACTTTGCTAAAATAAAATATATTACTTTTTCAATCATTGTCATTTGCTTTGAAGCAGGATTGAGTGTCATCCATTCTTCATCTGATGGCTTTAAAAGTATGAAGCAATGTAAAAGATAAACAAAATCATTGCAGTTTGTATTATAACTTCAACGTCGCAGCTGGCTTGTGGGTACCCACCCAGATACTCCCTCAATTGCTTATCTTGGATGGAGAAAATAAGATGAAAATGGGTAGAGGTACAGGCAGTTTAGTAAAAAGGCCAAATATGCAAGCATGTGCGATTAAGCAAGAAGATTTGGTTTCTACTTTCCATCAGTAGTCATGGTCCAGCAATCTTTTGGTAAGTAGGGCCTCAGTGTGCTCAGTGATCTCTCACTAAGACAAAAGCCTTAATGACAAATGTCCCTTCCATCTCCTCTTTTCTCTGAGCCTTTATTGCTGAGCAAAATGCTTTGTGGTATGCATTATCTCTAGTCAGCTGTCCTGGCTCTGTCCCCTCCCAGCCTTTTGCCCACACCCAGACCACTGGCTTTTGAGGTTATGGGGATGCTGGGGAGACAGCGCTGATGCTGTGGGAGCAGCTCTCAGCAGTGACCAAAACACTGTTGGTGTTACCGATGCCATTCCTGCTGCCAACACAAAGCACAGCACTTATGAGAGCTGCTGTGGGGAAAGTTACCTCTGTCCAACCAGACCCTGTGTGTCTCAGTGAGAGTGTCTGAGACAAACCTTTAGGTCCCCTGACTTCAGAGCAGAGGGTGGCAAGAAAATAATTAGAAGCAGGAAAAACGGTTGGCAATAGCAAAAGAACACTTTAATAACAGATAAAAAAAAATAGGGACGGTGCCCCAAAACTGTGCACAGTACCCCAGAGAACTCCGTGAGGGTAACCAACCAAAGACCCAGAATTGAGGAAAACATGACAATATATAGGGTAGGGCTGAGGGTAAGGGTCCAATCAGAAACTCGAACTGGGAACATAACCATATTTGTACAATATAACTGACCAATCATAAAATCATAACCTTATATGGAACAACTTCATTAACATGTAAACTTCCGTGAACCTTTACTGTTCACGAAAAGAAGAAAGGGGTTTTCCGTGGCCTTAGGTTTATAGTTGCTTCAGCTTGGCCAACTCTCGCACCTATGCAACTTCCACCCCTACTATAGGTTCCCTAAGGCTTTTTCACTGTAATCTTAGAAAGACATAACTACAATGTTCTTACCAATTTGCTTTTTATATTGTGAATTAAATAAACATTAAATAACTCAGCAAGCTTTGCGAAAGCACCCTTAGTGCTCAATCATTTATTGTATACCTGTGCTCGTTTGGGATGAGATAGTATTATTCACAGTAGCTATTATGGGGCTGTGTTTTGAATTAGTGATGAAAACTGTGTTGGTAATACAGGGACATATTCACTACCACTGATCTTACACAATATCAAGGCATAATTAAATATATATTCTTTTTTTAAAAAACACCAAATTTTGGGTAACAGACATCTGAGATATTCCCAGTTCTTTTTTCAGGAAAAAAGCAAATGTATGTGATAGTTGCCCTTAGAGTCTTTAACATTCAGGTAGAGTAACTCTGGTAAAGATTTCACATACTTTAGACTACGAGAAAATCATTGTTTAATATAATGGTATACTTATCCTTTAAACTAGCTGATCTTGTACTAGAAAAAAACATTTGTTCCAATCTCCTAATTGCTGAAATCGTGTTATATATGTGTGAATACTACAAAACACTGAAAAGAAACCCCAAGTTACCATAGCAATTGTTCAGTGTCACAAAAGACTAAACTGGTCAGATTTTTTTTTCAGGCAAATTGAATGCATTATTCAGTCATTAACAGTTTTCCTCATTTAGGGAACTGAGAGAAACTTTTTTTTTCCTTAATGAAGCTCTTCTTCCAAGAAATACTGAGTTATTTCATTTCAGTATTTCAGTCCACAGCAATTCAGAACACACTTCATCTCCATTTTCTCTTCAATGCAGAGTTCTTATTTTGAAAATTATATTATTTTTAGTTTTGTTTCTCTGAAATTTAATATCTTCTCGGTATAGATATAAATGTGTATAAAGGCAAGAATGCAGATGCATGTGTTGTAAAAATGTATAAATATGAATCGAAAATAAACATTTAATTACAAACATGTTTCACTAGGCTGCTGATTTGTAACGCTGGATTTGAATTTATTTGTTTAAATATAGACATTTTTAACTATTCTAAAACCTGCTTAAATTATTTACTTATACATCAGCTGAAGTAGCTGACATATTTGAGCAGAGTTCTCAGTTGTAGAATTGCTACCAAGAGAGTTTTGTGAGAGCATTTCAAACCTCCATTTTGAATCCTTTTTCTCCACATTGGAACTGATAATATTTTAAGGTTTTTCAGGAGGATGTGTTTAGAGATATCAAGTAGTCTTTGCAGTTATTTTCAATGAATCCAGAGCAATGGACTGATGATGCTACTCTTTAATTTTTGGTTACAATAAAAATAACAAAAAATAGTACACTATTCATTATTATTTGTAAACATCTCTAAACAGGAGGTCTGCATAACTGCTATTACATTGATGTTATGGTCAATACCATTTGTCTAACTTCTAGATAGAAAATATAATAAATATGTATCTATGAAATCTCTTGGAAGTATGTGCATAGTGCTGAGGTAAGCTGGCTACTGCCACCCCCCTGATACCTCTTTGCCAGGTCAGCCTAATCAACAGAAGAGATATGTTCTTAACTAAACTGTCAAAACTTCAACTAACGTCCATGCTATATAATTATCAGATATTGGGCACAGAGATATCTTTAATTCGTTATTCTTTCACACCTAATTAAAGTCATAAATTAGTATATGCAAGAAGTGCATATATACTATGGTGAGTTTTCAAGAAAAGTTTTCTGAGGAAATTTTTCTGTCATCCAATTATATCTTTGTGATATTTTCTTCACTTTTTTAGGAGAATTTTGGTCAAACACATCACAATCACATTAATAATATGAAACTTAATTACACACCAAATTCCCCAAAATACCTGACTAAGCAAAATTTTTAAGCAAATGCTGAAGATACTTCATAGAGATGACATCATTATTTCTGGACCAGAAAAGGGAGATGTCAATTATCTTAAAGGGTTTACCATAACTCATAAATGTATTCTTATGGTAGAATCCACTTAAATACATTATATGTAGAGGGAAGCAGTAATGAATGTGAAATGTATAATTACAATTTGAGCCTTATGGAATTGAAATTAGGCAGTATGCAAAAACCATCTGCCACTAAGACTACATATACTTGCTGTCTTGAAAATGCTCACTGTCAAGAAAAAATTGCCAGTTTAACACCAGGGACACATCTGGATGGACATAAGTCTAGTGAGAACTGGTGCCATTGGACAGCTGAGAGGTTATTCACAAAGAACAGCTTGTCAGAAAGCAACAGAGATAAATTAAAATGAAAGAAAAGGCCACTTTGTTCCGCTCTTTGTTGAATACTGACTGAATTCAAGACATGCATGAACTCAAAATCCGGTCTATAAGCAGTAAAAAAGAGAGGGTTGTCAAAAAAAGAGAGGGTGCCTCAGCTCTTATAGCAAAATTATGAGAAAGCAGAGACCAGGACCTCAGCTTCTTTTTATCCTCCCCAAAGTCCATCCCTGGGTTTTCTCACAAGAAAGACTGCTGGAGTTTCTGCTGAAGCACTAGATAAAACGAGACATTACCAGAGAGGTCTCAAGGAATATTCAAATTTTATTGATTCATATTTTCAAATTTACTAAGACTTGGAAATTTAGCAAACACCACAGAAAAATGTCTTCAAGGCAGATTTTGAATATCTGAAATTCAGAAGCATTCTCAGAAGCATGCTGATATTGGCTTAGGGCAGGAATTTTTATGAATATTCTTTTAAGATTTCTAGCCCATAGCCTAGAAATAATATTAACTATTGCTTGGGAATTAATACAGAAGAGATAGGGGCAGTCTGAAAACAGTGACAAAATATGAATGCACGCAAGAAATAAAAAATAGTTTACAAATAGTGGCCAAAAAGCCAATGCAAAGACAATTAAAAGTCTTTAGAGCTGTGCAAATCTTGTCAGAATTTATTTTTTTTCTAAGGAGCAGCTATTTTTTTAGAAAATATGATGTATGAATTCCAAACAAAGGATCAGCTTTCAAAGCTTACTGAATTCCCACTAGGATGTGGATCATTCCATGAACTAAGTAAGATTACTGTTAGGAGAAAGGTCAGCCCCTGAAGGACTATCTGTACAAGACTGTGTTAACACAGTAATGCCTCTGCAGTTCAGTGACTGCTCACAGAACCAAGTATTTCTGTAAGGTCTTAGTTTGTGAAATGTCTGGAAGTTTAAGATCTGGCATATACATGCAGTTCAATTAATTAATGCATTTTTTAATAACTCTAGTGATTGATCATCCGTGTTGTTCTATTGTGGCATGTTTGAAAATGAATGGGGGTCCAACATCTTTTCCTCAATAAAAATCTCTAGAGATATATGTGAGCTATTGCTGAGCACATATTTACTTTCATAGTCAGTGCCTTGCTAGAGCATAACTTAGATTGTAAATTGCTCTAAGATATCTTCAATATGAAAGGTGCTTTATAAATCCAAATTGCAATCTGCTTCTGCTCGAATGAACATAAATATTAAGTCTGTGTATGGTAATTCATATACTATAAAATTATATTGATCCTGTTTATATTTGGGTTAACTTACTTCTGGCATCAATCTGAAAAGAAATGTCCCTAAAGCTATTTCATGAAACTGTCATACAATGTCAAAAGTACCTAGCTCAGAGCCTGACTGGATGCTTCATTTTCTTTTCAACGTGAGCGATACTCTGAAGGAAACTCTGAGGAAATAGGAGAATGACACCTGTTCTCTGAAACAGGATTCATGGTAGCTTTACAAACTAGCAAACACAGATTTGGAGTTTTCAGAATAGAAGATGATTACAGCTTTCACATACTTTCTTAAATTCACTTGACATTAAAAGCAAGAATCAATTTTTACAGAAGTTTTAGAACTTATTGATTTAAACACAGTTTATTAATGATTGCAAGAAGCTTGGTAGCCACTGATGATAGCTCTAGGAAGAAATGTGCTTAGGAAAGAGGTATTAGAGCTGGGGTCAAATCTGCATTGGTTATGTATTTCATTCTGACTATTTAGGCAGTAAGAACTGCTTTTTTGTATTTAGCATGTTACTGAGTAAACTGATTTAATGTTAAAATTTCTTTTTCTAAACAGATTTTCATTCAGAGGCAGGAGGAGTGTCAAATAATAGCTGTTGACAATTTTCATAAAACCAGACTAATCATTTGGGGTTTTTGCCTTTTGCTAGCGCGTTTTAATGCTGGGAAAGGTTAAACTTAATGAGTTTTGCCACATTTCAATAATGTACGAATTACAAATGCAACAGCTCTTGTAGTCTAACAGATCCTCACTCTTGAAAATCTTAATCAAAACTTAGAAAGTGTGGGACTCTCCTGCTTATTAAATATGCATATGCTTTTCAGAGGTTCCTAAAATCTTTCAGGACAATGCTAAATTTAAGTGTTGAAGACTACAGTGAAATGCAGCACCTACAAGCACAAAAGAAAAGTAAAAAGGACAATGTAGAAATATCTTGGCTTAGTCTCATCCAAAATTTTCGCCTCTGGTAATCCTGGAGGCACATAAATATTGCCTTAATTAATTATATTCTGGTTGCACTCTTGCCCAGCATTATCAACCACAATGTTTATATGTATATTCACAGTCTAGTTTAATTCTGAAGAAATCAAATTAACTTTTAGTTTATAGGAGGGGTGAGGGCTATGGAGACAATACTGACTAGGAATATTTTCCTCCTCTGTTCAGATCTTATGAACAGAATGAACTCCAGAAGTAATTTATTGTCTGCTATGGTTTAGGGACTGCACTCCCCACTTTAGTGTTCCCACTAAATTGAAAACCATGAACCACTCCCCTCCCCCTCACCTCTGGTGGAAGGCAAAAGGCAGAGATTATGGGTTGAGATTTAAAAAACAAAAAAAAAAACCAAACAACAAAAAAAACCCCTGGAAACAGCAATGAGATAAGAAAACAAACATTAACACCAATACTACTAATAACAAAAGTGTACAAAGAGAGGGTGATTTACTTGCAAAAATGTTCACCAAGCCCAGGACAATAAGAAACAACTGCAAGCAGACCTTCTGCACACCCACCTTTCCTCTGACAGAAAAACATTCCCACCTTCTTTCAGGAACCCAGGGTCTTTTACTTGCATTCCCTCAGAGATGATGTGATATGGGATAGAATAACGACCCGGACACGCCCACATGGCTCCAGGCTTCACTTCCCCATAGCTATGGCGAAAAATTTGATTCTGTCCTTGCTGAAACCAAGCACAATCATTGTCTTGACCTTCCTTACTGATCCACAGTGCTCACACTTTTTAGGCCACAATGTCTTGCTTCTCTGGCTTCCTGCCCTATACTGCAAGCAAAGTCACAGGTACAGCTCTTTCCCAGCATCTAAGCTGGTGCCAGTGCTGGCAGAGAAACTGTTTAAGGCACTAAGGAAACACAGCCAGTGTTCCAAACAGAGCTAAGAGCATAGATGTATCAACAGCTTCCTTGATTGTAAATTCAAAAGCATAATGTCTAATCTATAAATGCCAGAATAGAGATACACTGGATGTTCAAATTTAAGACCATCTCTTTGGAAGGCTGTGAGTACAAATGTCATTTTTTTGAACACTTTTATTGAAGCTAGGGCATAAAATCTTGCATCAAATCATCAAGCACTCAGCACAACATCCTATTTTCTCTCCTCTCTCAGTTTAAATGGATCCCCTTAGAAGTCAGAGTGGGTTAACAGTGGCAATCAAGCCTTACATGAAAACCTGGGGATGTCATAGTGGAACACAAATCATTCAGGAAAAATTACATCTCTGTATTCGTTCCTGCTGAAGGACAGTTTTGACTTGTTTGAAAACAGGCCAAGGTCAAAGGAGTAGTCATCTCCCTTGAACTACTTTTTTGAGGAACTCAAATATGAATTCAGACCATTTTATCAAATCAGGAAAGATACAGTTGGCATAACAATTAAGAACTGGTGAGGAACACCTTTATAAACCTTAGGGTTACAACAGCTGCATGAAGAAAGGGATAGAAGGGAAGGTAGCATAAAAGGCTCTCTCTGTTGTGGTGTTGAGGACATGGATACTCTTAGGCTCTGTCTGTTACAAGTGAAGGACCTGTGGCCATTCCAGATCTCTTTTCTAGTAAATGTGTCTTCCTATTCTTTTCATTGCCTAGAAGAGGAAGGAAAGGGACACAACAGGGCTGTAGAAGTGGAGAAGCCTTACTTCCCTGTTATTTTCCTCACATGCCACCAAAGGAGAATGTACATTTGGTAGAGACTGCTTAAGGAACACATGAGTGGGGATAGAAACAAAACAAAGTCAGCATATGGAGTGAAAGATACTTTGCTCTACTACAAACTCAAAGATTAGGAAATTAGCGACCAATGAATGAAGTAGCTGATTGAGACTTGCCAAACATCACTTCATGAGAGCATGTCAGGAGACAGAAAAGCATGAAAGCAGGAAAAGTACTGAAAAATATTTAGTTTGGGCTTCCACTTTTGTTTTGATTTTGACCATTTTACTTTTAGAGTTTTCGAGTTTTTTGACCTTTTTTGGGGGGTATTTTTTGCTAGTTTTTTGGGGGGTTGTGTGGGGTTTTTTTTGTTTGTTTGTGGGTTTTTGGTTTTTAGGATTTTTGGTGTCTTTTTGCTTGGGTTGTTTTGTTTTTGAGAGGGTTTTTTTGGGTTTTTTGTTTGGTTTTGTTAATTTCTTCTTTTTTGTTTGTTTTGTTTGTTTGTTTGTTTGTTTTTTGTTTTGTTTGGTTTTGTTTCGGTTTTAACAGAGATGTTAACACATATCAATATTTGTATGGTTTGGATGCACCACACTGAGATTTCCTATGTCCAAATTAAACAGATTTAAGGCCCAGACAAGTTTAGGGATCAAAACTAGTTTCAGAGGAAACCAGACTCTCCAAAGCTGCTGCAAGACAACAGAACTTCTGCCATCTTGAATATGAGGAGATACACATAAACGTGCTACAAGATCCCACTGTCAGATGCATGCACCAGGTAGGAATTGTAATGAACCATGAATGATTTTTGGTAGTTTGTAGATGAATTCTAGGGATACATTAATGGTAGTTTATGTACTGTATCTACTTCAGCCCGGTTATGTTTGTTAGATCTTGGCCATGTGTCCAAGCTAACAGCCAAGCATATCTTAACTAGTTTGATAAGATATAGGGAGAGAATGATTTATTAAATGACAGTGAGATTGCAAGACACACTGATTTTCTAGAATGTAGGTAACACAATAGGTATATTCAGTCCTCACTGCTGTCCTAAGTTGTCACAAGTTTAGTGAAAAAAGTACAGTGAATTACATCAGAAAATACTATCAGTATGTAGCCTGATCACATAGTGATGTATGGCACAGTAATATTAAGTCTATCATTTGTGTTCTGTATCTGAAACATTAGCCCCTTGATGATGGCTTTTTATAAAGTAACTTAGAATTTGGTGACTCATTTATCCCCATCCTCTCTAGTTTTTCTATATATAGTGGACATACCAATAGAAATATTCTTACCGCTTTTATAAAATTAGCTTAGTGACTATTTATGTACATTTTTAGCTTTCTGCTTTTGGAACTTGGCTCAAATAATTAGCTTTAACAATATGTTATGATGCTCTATTATTACTAATTGTTGTTTGATAAAGTAGACATTTCACCTAGGCAGTCCTATTTATGGGTTGTGGTAACTGAAAACACCTAATGACAGATAAAAAAATCAGATTTTATTTTATTTTATTTTATTTTATTTTATTTGATTTGATTAAATTAAAGGTCAGGTCTACTGCTATAATAATAATTGTGATTTTAACAGGTTAATTTTATCATCTCCTAATCAGATATTTGCTCAAGATTTGTCTCATTTGTCATGCACCAGAACAAAGGCAGTGTTAATTCAAAACTAGAAACCATTTAGTCTTTGGGGGAATATTTTAATATACCCCCAAAGACACTATTTGTCTTCTGATGTGCAATACACACTTAAGTAATTATGACTTCAAAAACTGCTGGTGATGGAAGCTGGCATACCTTCATGTCCCTTGATGGAGATGACTTGTTAAAGACTCAAATATCGTGTCCCCAGTTAGCAATGAGCTGATGTAAATGTATTTACATTTATATGTAAATACATTTAGACACATTAAGGATTAAGAGCAGTTGGCTAGAAACATTACATCAATCATACCCTGGTCAAATTCTCCCCTGATTTACACCCATCACTCTTACGCAGAGGATTCACTGTGTACAATCATGGTGCTATTTCATCCTCTGCTAACAAATGAATAAAATGATCAAGCTTGTAACTTGTCAAGAATGATGAATTTATAGGCACTAAATGTTATATCACCCTATTACAGTTTTGTAGGTGCATGCATCAAGACTAGTCACAAGATTGGCCTCTAAAACCAGCATGAGTCTATTTAGATTCCTCCATTGTCTTACTTGTCTTATTTCAAAGTATTTTGGCAAAATTAGGATTTAGGATTTAAGGAAATCAATGATAAGTGTTAATGGCAAACAACATTTCTTCCTAAACTTTAAGACACTGGCAATTTCTTTCCCTCCAGTGGTGCAGGGGGACAGGGAATGCTGGTTACATTCAGTTCAACGAACATTGTGTCTACTGCTCCTTCCTCCTCAGGGGAAGGGCTCCTCTCACTTTAGCCCTGCTCCAGCGTCACATCCCTCCCACAGGAGACAGTCCTCCATGAACTTCTCCACTGTGAACACTTTCCACAGGCAGCAGTTCTTTGTGCACTCCTTCAGCATGGGTCTCCTGTGGGGTCACAAGGTCTGTCAGCAGAGTGGATTTGATATAGGCTCATTTCTCCATGGGCCCACAGTTCCTGTCAGGCGCCTGTCCCAGGATGAACTTCCCATGGGGTCACAGCCTCCTTTGGGCATCCACCTGCTCTGGCTTGGGGTTCTCCATAGGCTGCAGGTGTATCTTTGCTCCACTGTGGAACTCTGTGGGCTGCAGGGGTACAGCTGCCTCACCATGATCTGCTCCATGGGCTGCGGAGGAATCCCAGCTCCAGTGCTGGGAGCACTTCCTGCCCCTCTTTCTGCACTGACCTTGGTGTCTGCAGAGTTTTTCTCTCACATACTCTCATCCTCTCTCCTCCCTGAAGTTGTTATTGTGCAGCAAATTTTTCTCCTACCTAAATACGTTATCCCAGAGGTGTTACCACTGTCACTGAGAACTCAGCCTTGGCCAGTGGTGGGTCCCTCTGGGTGCTGGTTGGCATCATCTCTATTGCACATAGGGGAAGCTTTTGGACACTTTTTACAGAAGAAACACCTGTAGCCTTCCTCCACTACCTGAGCCTTCCCTCACAAACACAATATATTAAAAAACTGCCCTTTAGTTCCAGTGAGGCTGAGGAGGGCTACTCCACAACTTTCAAACTTTATCAGTGAAAAGAAAGTAGGCGGTGGCCGAAGAACTCATAAAAGTAGCCCCAACATGATATCAAGAATGGGGAAGGAGAAATTCCCACCCTGAGCATGATTATCTGCCAGTGAATGCCTCAGTATGCTGGTGATACCTGGGAACTGGTCCCCTCTCTCCCATTCTGCTGACTGAAGACTGAAGCTACCAGCTACAGGACTCTGGGAATAGGGAGGATCTAACAGAAAATTGAAGGCTTAGAAACCTGGAAACCTTTTCGTAACATTTTAAACTATTTTATTAATGGGTTATCTAGATCTTAATTCAGTAATTTAGATTATTCTACTACTAAGATACTAACTGGAGTAAGAAACTTTTAGCTCCATGTATATGGTGTTTTTCCTTTTGGCCACTAAAAGATTTTGAGAGTAAAAACTACTGTCAGCCTCAAAGGGTTACTTTTCCAAAAGCTGAAAATCCTAGAGATACTTAGAATAGGTTGAATAAGGAATAGTGTCTAAGAAAGGTGAAGAGATTTCCTTACACACTTGTAGATTTGGGTTCTTCAAGTAGTGCAGTGTGCAGACAGAGATGAGGGTTGGATCATCTGGTGGAAATTTAGAAAGAATTCTTTCTTCAGGAATAGTGTTTCCACATCACTGAGAACATGGTTTTTTATTCTGCCAGGGCATAATGTCTTGCACATGCCTCAAAGAAACCTCTCCACTCTTTGAATCCTATCCCCGTAGGCAGTCATGTAATATAGATATAGAAGGATGCTCAGGAATAATTTCACAAAACACTCCCATAATTATATTGAAGACCCTCCGTACAGAAATCTAAAAGGTTTCAGTGTACACAGAAGACAGCAGAAACACATAGCAGTCTGAGCATGTCCTGTTTATTACTAGTGTAAAGTAGGTGTCCTATGTAGTTGTGTTTGTTGAGCTGCCTGGGTGTTCAGATCTTATTTCTACCATAAAAAGTGGATTGATCCAAAAAGAGGTTATTTTGGCATTCTTAAAAACCTCAATCTTGTTTCTAGTGAAATCAGAATACATACTTCAAAGAAAGAGATATGTTTTCCTTTTCAGTATAGATATGGCAACATAATCCCCTGAGTGGCTTTAAGCCTCTGCTTTGTCTGGGTTTTGCATGTGAACAGCATAGGAAGAACAGCTACTTTCTGTCAAAATGCTGTGGGAGGCAAGTTCTTATCAGTGTTTGTCATGTCTATGTCTACTAAACTAAAACTTTTGTATATCTTCTACATAAAGTCAGGAATTTATTGAGAATATAACTGAAATCTTGGCATTTCAAGTCAAGAAAAGATATTTTTCTTGATCTAAGTATTAAAAAATAACTTCTATAAAGAAAAAACTCTACATAAAACTACTATTAAAATTATAATCAAATTTAAAATTAGGTTTAATTATAACTATAATTAAAAAATTATAATGAGCACTCTTGTTGGTTTCTACCCTTTTTCTTGATCTTACTCCTTCTGAGGTGGGTATTTTCTGGTTAAGTTGGGTTTTAAGGCTCATTTTTAGTTTAAGATGATTGGGTACTGCAACAAGTTATAAGCCTCTGGAATTCTTTTGGGAAAATATTCAGAATCCACAGGGTGCTTTCTTCATTGTTCTGCAGCTTCATATTACATATCAACTTACTATATATAGTGCCTTTTGCTTATGCTATATACTTCTTCATTGCTCTCCTTCTTACCCCTAAAACCAATTCTGTCTTGGTCCTGGTCTGTATTTCTTTTAACTGACAATTGGTGAGATGCGCATTGCCATGGGGTCTCTCGTGTCAAAATTCTGCCCTACCTCTTATCATTCCATGCATGCACTGCTCTCTGTTTTGTTCTGTGCCATCACTTCACAAGACCCCTGCTGTTTCCCTAGCAGTTCATTGTACTGCATTGCTTTACACTGCATTATTGCACTAGAGACATAAATCTGTCTTTCTGACTTGAGAAACTTCTCATTACAGATATTTATATCAAACTATACTGGTGCAAGGCAAAAATGAACACTAGAAAAATGAAATAAACTTTGTCACACAGTCAAACACAAGCCTTACTGTTAGACAATCACAGAATCACATATGTGAGATGTGACCCCAAGCCCTTCTCCTCAAGTTTGCTCTCAGTCAATTCTTCGCCCAATCTGTATTTGTACTTTAGTTTGTCCTGACCCATGTCCAGGACCTTGCACTGAGCCTTGTTGAATTTCCTGGGGGTTGCATGAGCCCACCTCTCAAGCCTGACAAGGTCCCTCTGAATGGCATCCTTTCCTTCCAGTGTGTCAACTGCACCACACAGTTTGGTGTTGTCAGCAAACTTACTGAGGGTGCACTCAATCCCACTGCCCATCCCACCAGTCCTAGTTTTAATCCTTCCAGGGAGGAACACCTTTCCTTCCAGCACACCAGTCACCATGATCCTGTGATGCCCATGAAACCATAGCCCTGCAAATGCACGTCTCCAACTTCTCTTGCTTATTCCCCATTATAGATACATTGTTACAGAGACATTTATATTGGTGGTCCCATGAAATCAGCTTACTGGCTGGAGCGGCTGGAGCTCCTTTGGGCTGCTCTCCAGGTGTTATCCTACAGACCTGCAATCCCTCTTCACTCCCTGGGCATCACTTTCTGGCGCTGGCATCAAACTCGTAGGAGTGAGATGGATTGAGGTTCCCCTCTCCAGCAACTTGCAGATAAAATGGCCAAAACAAAGCTGCTGGCAGGCAATGAAAATTTCTAACAAAACTAGTTA
The DNA here is from genome assembly GCA_013399915.1 of Illadopsis cleaveri. Taxonomy (NCBI): domain Eukaryota; kingdom Metazoa; phylum Chordata; class Aves; order Passeriformes; family Timaliidae; genus Illadopsis; species Illadopsis cleaveri. The sequence continues at coordinate 55,422 of VXBB01004568.1, forward strand.
ATCCTAATGCCTTGAGAAGCTACCTGGAATAGAGGTTAGACAGTGTTAAAGGAATAAAGAGGGTATTTTTTAAAAGGTCTTCAAAGGATACACCTTGGGCAGTACAAGAGCCCGGCCATGGCTCCACCCAA
>VXBB01004568.1:71984-85046 GCA_013399915.1 Illadopsis cleaveri
GTTCATACTCTGTCAGATTTGTCTTGTAAAAATCATCTGACCAGGCACATAGACATAAAGCTTAGAAAAACAAAGGTGTCATCCTCAGAAACTGATACTCTATGTATCCGTTGACTACAGTGACAACTATAACTTGTTGACTATATTCAAATATCATCATGTCTTGTCAAAGAGGATGAAGCATCAATCCGAGTTCATAATGAAATAAGATTACTCAGTGTACTTATCACATCACTGGTGGCTTGCTTTATCTAGTAACAAAAGGCGGCCAAAAAATGCACATTTTGATCTCAGATACTCATTCAGTCTCTATTCACCTAAACATTTAAATGCCCATGTGAAATATGGTCATCCTAAAAGAGAGGAATGGACAACCTCTCCTGTGAAGAAAGGCTAAGACAATTGGGATTGTTCAGCCTGGAAAAGAGAAGGCTTTATGGTGGCCATCCATAATCTGAAGGGAATCTACAAGAAAGGTGTAGAATATTTACAAAAGCATGTAGTTCACTAAGAGGGCATGGCTACAAACTGAAAGAGCATAGGTTTAGGTCCGGTATTGGGAAGATAATCCTTACTGTGAGAGTGGTGAGGCACTGAAACAGACTGACCAATTAAGGTGTGGATGACCCATCCCTGGAAGTGTTCAAGGCCAGGCTGGATGGGGCTCTGAGCAACCTGGTCTAGTGAAAGGTCTTCCTGCTCATAGCAAAGGAGTTGGAACTGGAGGATGGATCTTTAAGGTCCCTTCCAACCCAAGCCTCTCTATGGTTCTAAAATTCTAAAATTTTATGATGACTTAGATAACAAAAATAAACATAAAGCAAAGAAATACACCAATGCCAGTGAAATGTATAATTATGGATAAAATAATTACGAATGCTTGCTTCTTGGTTTGTAAATTAGCAATACATGGATTTTGCTCTCTACTAATTATAAGTAATTGCAAGTTGAAATTGGTTTTACCATATGAGAAAAAGTTAGGGTCATAGAACAAAATATATCAGAAATCCAACATAAAGAATGAAATATTATATTTAATTATAAAAAGTCTAAATTTTAGCATTTCGTACTTTTTGACTTCTCTAACTAAATGTCCTTTCAGCATTGTGAACCAGTGATGTCTCAGTTTTGATTGATGATGTCTTTTTTGCATGACAATGAATAAAAAGTTCTGTACAGTGTACACATTCTCTTCACAAGAGAATGAAGGTTTTGCAAATAAATATTAATGAATTTTTATTCTAAGTGCTGTTTGTTTCATTTCATTATCATAATGAAGAACAATATTGTAGGGTTATTTTTTTTAAGGTGACCGTGCAACATCATTTACAAAACTATAAACTAACACAGCAAAATAGTTTTCTCTGACAAATAGAATATTAAGTTCTCAAAATAATTAAGATGAGAAATTATTGGAATCAGCTAATGTACTTTAAGTATTTCACCCATAGAAAAATAGTAAAATGTGAAATAAAACATCTACTTTCTTGGGAAATTGCATAAAATTGCTAAAGCAGGCTTTTTCATTGGCCTTTATATTTTCTCCGTGGAAGATCTTTTCTACCCACTGTAGTCCCACATAACACCAAACCCTTACATTAACCCAAGTGCACTTCCAAAACAGTGAAATCAATCAGCCAGTGCTGCTACTTTTTATTTCTGAGCTTTATAGGAAGAAAAAATACACATATATATATATATGTATGTGGTTTTCAAAGTCAGAGTGACCTCAAACACCTTATGGACTATCTGAGCACTTCAGGTTTTTCTCTCAAGGTATTTCCACGCAGTCAGTCTTCAGTTGTAAGACATTTGTTTGGTCAGTGCTCTTCTACTGGATACTCCAAGTGTCAATCCAAGTGCTGTCACACAATTCAAATTAACAAAGATATGTTTGTCTCACCCAGGTCTATTTTGATCCTCTCTTTGTAAACACACACACGCACATACACACACACACACATGCACATACACACACAAACACATGCTTAGGCAAACCCAAACCCCAACATCACCACCCTTCAGCAATGCTGCAATAGCATATCCATGAGATGAAGGTGTATTTAGCATTTGGCACAGCAGTTCAGTATTAACTCTTGGCAACTATCCTTAATTCTGAGTTTTCCCTTCATTTGTAACTGATAGAAATAAACACAAAATGAGAGAAAGCCAGACTGTGAATGCTAACATGACATAATCAAATCACTTTGTGGTTTAGATTCAGAGAAGTTCACAAGGACAACGGTGTCCAAATACCCTGAGACTGATATTCTGGTAACACTTTTTTTTTATGACCTCAGTAGCCATAGAGCACAACCAGATGAGTCCAGATTTCCAGTGAAATCAGAGTCTTTCCTTCCCATTGCTTTCAGTAGTTTGATGACCATAGCCTGTGTTCATACAGTCCATGGCTCAATATCTTCTCTAAAGTTCTTCATACAAATTTACAGCAGTGAAAAAAAATACACACAAACAATTTGAAACACAATTTTTAATAGTGTGATCCATGTAACAAAGAACTACAAAGAGTAAGTGGAAAGAATTTAATTATTAGGCCTCACATAGCTTTGACCTTTCTTTTTAACTTTCAAGGGCAAGCAAAACAACCACCTTTCTATGGTTCTAATGAAAGCTACACATTACAAAGTCCTCTGCCACAACTCATAGGACTCAAAGTCTCAAAAACAGTAACACAGTCTAGCTTGAGGAAAATGTATGTATTGTGCTTACTGATCAATTTACTTTTTGTGCTAGTTCCCAATTGACATCTAATTCCTAATACTTCGTATGGTATTTAAGGTTAATTTTCCGTCAGCAAAAATAGTTTTCAGTTCCAGAGGGTGCTGATAATAGGGACCATATAGTTCAAGGTAGATGACTTAGTGTTTCTGCAAGACAGAAGGGAGTGAAAATAGAAACAAATCTGTGCAGGACAAATGTCATGTATCTGAAAGGAAGATGCTTTGAATACTAAGCGTCCAGTGAATTCACCTCTAGAAACATCCTTTCATAGTTCAAAAGTATTTCTTAATAAATTACATATTTTCAGATTTACATAATATTTCATTTTGCCAAAATCTTTGCCAGATCTTGCAACTATAACAAACAATCAGGAGATGTGACTAAAATATGCACCAACAATTTGCTGTGTTTATTGGACAGCACACTACTTGCATAGTAACACAAGTAGGATTACCACAAAGGTAAATAAATCAATGCTTTGTACAGCTTTTTGTGATTTTAAAGTTTTTTCTGCCTGTTTTTTCTTGCCTGATGGAAGGCTTTCAATTCAGTCTAACTAGAGAGAAGCTTGTATTTAAATACCTTTTTGGACTGGCATCACATGGTGAGGTCTACAAAACTGCCTTAAAAATGTAACCTTTTAAAAACTTTTAAGGATCCTTTTCTGTAAAAGAATGTGTATTTATAACATGAAAATACATATAAATTGTGATTATATATGGTATTTCATTTATAAATGTTTTTAATAGTCATACTGTTTTGTTATTATTATAAAAAGAAACATTGTGTGTAGAGTCAACAATAGTTGGGTAGCCCATCGGCTTCTTATTTGTTCAGGAGTATCCTCTCTACAATCTCGTAGCCATAAAATTAAAATATATAATCTTTTCACCTTATGTAATTTAACAATTTTTTTCCAATTTGTCAATGCACATCCTTCCAGAATAACATTTTCTCCAAATTTTTAATATTTTTTTCTTAGAATGTGGTGTTATGTTACTGTGAGCCAGAGTGTTAAATATTTATGTACATGTGCAGGTGGATGTATTGTGGATGTATTTATGTACGTGTGCAGGTATATATACATATATATATATGTATATACATTTGTATATGTATATGTACATATATACATATATACACACTCCTGTATAGAGACATATATATATGTAGAGAGAGAGAGAGATAAAGAAAACATTTTTTCACATCTTTACTTCTGAAAATGTGCACAAGTTTAGGTAAAGAAAATATTTGGAAAATTCTCGATGTATTTTTTCTTCTAAGATTTGAGACACAATTATTAGAATTACAGTACAAATGCTGAAGAAGGGTAATTGACTGCTGAAATAACTTTTTCCCTTTTCATTATTCTTCATAAACACAAATGGCACCTAAATTATATTCGCCCAATTATGTTCCCCAAGAGAAACTCTATAAAACCCAATTTATATTACACAAAAAGTATCTTCATAATTCATTAAATGGCCATAGTACAGTCAGTATGACATAGTAACAAACAGAATTATTATATTCCACTCCTCAAGTAAGTCAAGTAAGGGGGTATAATTTTTGAAAATATCCATACCAAATGAGGCTTGCAGAGGCATATTTCCTTAAAAGTTTAAATTCAGTCTTTGTGGAAAGAATGCTCCAATGATTTGATAATGACTTCTTTCAGTCTTCTGTCTTATTTTTAAGGTCTGAGTATATCTCTGATCATATAAGGTGCTTTTTCTGGCAGCTGAAGCAGATAATAGTACAATTTATAGAAGAATTTACTGCATTGGTTGCTAGGACATTCTCTGTCTCATTTGGTCACTAAAGCAAGCAAGGGCTCAACATCTCAGCACCTGTGACTGGGTTTCAGCAACCTGGACTTTTGATATGCTAGGACAGATTGCAGAATGTCCTTTAATGAGGACACATACCTGAAGTCTTTTCTCTGGTAGAATAACCCTCAGTTTTTATGATTGCAAACTTTTCTGTTAACCTAAAAGTCCTACATTTTTTCCTTAATATTAGGCCAAATACAGACAAATGGAAGTTCAAAATAAATATGGCAAGACTCAAGTGCTGAGCACAAAGAATGAAAATCAGCTTTCCAGACACTGATGATCCAACTGTAATGAATCTCATTCAAGTGATCTATCACATTTACTGTACACAAAATAGCATGTGGGTTCTCAATTCCATATCCATAATTAAGACTATTTATTTCTGCACTGAAGATGGGAAAGGCAGCTTGAGATGAATGAAAAGGACTTTTCAAGGACTGCAAATGTGAATGAAGGCAGTGGTGACCATCTTTTTGAATTGCCTTCCATGCCAAACAAAAGTAATGAAGGGGAAAAACTATCACTTCCAGCAAAGCAATGTATTTTGGGGTTCATTCTAGAAAACACAGATCACCAATCTGCTTACTTCTAAAGCTGGAATATGCAAACAATCAATGTGATATGGGTTTTGATTCTTTTTCCTTCTGAATTCTTTAATGTTGTAATGTTGTAATGAATTTACAGCAGAAAGTTTGGGTGACAAATTTTCAAAAAAGCAGATGAGTGACTCTGTAGAAAAACATAACTTTTAAATTTCATCTACCTTACTCTAAGTATGCCACAATATTTTTCTGTGTTACGAAATTGGCTAGATTTGCAGCAAATTTTATGAAAATAGAAAAAGACTTAAAGTTATCTGAATTTTTGAAGGACAATACTTTACAGAATCTCAGAATGATTGAAGTTGGAAGGGGCTTCTGGAGGTCATTTGCTCCAACACTCCCTGCTCATACTTTGCCACCTAAAATTAGTTTGCCCAGGACTGTGCCCAGATTCTGCTTGTATATTGCCAAGAAGAAGGATTCCACAACTTTCCTCAACAATTTCTACATGCGTGTAGACATCCTTAAAGAAATAAAAAAATGTTTCTTGATTTTCAGATGGAATCTCTCATTTGTCAGTTTGGGGCTCTTTTTCTGTCACAAGCCACCACTGAAAAGAGCCTGGATCCGTCCTCTTTTCACCCTCCCTCCAGGTATTTATATACATTGCTGAGATCCCTCCTGAGCTTTCTCTCCGTATAACTCTCTCAGCCCTCCTCAATGGAGACCTGCTCCATTCTCTTAGTAATCATTGTGGACTTCTGTTGGCATTTCTGAAATATGTTCCTGTCTCCTTGTACTGAGGAGCTCAGAACTAGACCCAGCACTCCAGGTATGGCCTCACCAGTGCTGAATGAAGGGGAATGGCCACCTCCCTTGACCTGCTGTCAATACTTTGTCTAACGTAGCCCAGGATAGCATTTGATGCTTTTACCACAAAGTTGCTCTGTCAGCTCATGTTCAACTTCATATCCACCAGGACCCCCAGGTCCTTTTCTGACAAGCTTCTTTTCCCCAATATATATTGATGCATAGAGTTGTTCTTCCCTAGGCGCAGAACTTGACATTTCTTCTTTGTGAACTTCACATCACTTCTGTCAGCCCATTCCTTCAACCTGTTGAGGTCCCTTTGGTTGGCAACACAACTCTCTGCCTTATCAGCCACTCCTCCAATCAGGTATTGTCGTCAAACTTACTGAACCAATTTGAAAACTCTTAGGTGCTCAGTGTGGTTTGTCAATTTCATACATTAATGTGGGGGTTTTTTAAAGAATTGTTCTTTACTTCAGAAAAAAATCTTTTTGGCTCTTAATCTCTGAGGCAATTTTGTAGAGTATGACTCTATGAAATTCCATGCCGATCTTAAAACAAAAGACTTCAAACAGTAGTGTAATGAAATAAATTAAATATATTATTTATGTATTTATCATACTGGCCTGAATATTTGTTATTTCAAGGATGGCCCCTTATTTTAGCTTCAATGTTATCTAGATTTTGTACAAATTTTCATGCCTTCTAATACCATAAAAATACTGCTGGACAATAAGAAAGTTAACTTAGAGAAAGAGATTTTTTTACCTCCTAAATCCTTTCTAAAGAATCCTTCATTATTTTCATGCCTGTTATTTCTTGCATGAGTTGTTTTCTACTCCTGGCCTCACTGGACTGAAGGTATATTGCTTATCTTAAAGCATGTTTTTAAACCTTTTAAAGGCTACTTGCCAGGAAACTCTGGAATGCTCTGTAAGTTCAAATATATGAACAAAATATTTTATAATTACACATGTAAGTGGTTGATTAGAGCACATAAACCCATATTCTAACATGGGAAGTTGACACAGCTGGTCTATTTCTCCCATTCATTATGAGCTCATTCAATTTGCTGGATCTGCAAATTCAATCTCACCTGGTCTGCCTCAAGCAAGTAGGGGTTAAACCTTGCCTATGAAAATGAAGCAGCATGATAAATAACATAAATTTGTGGATTTCATAACAGTAAATTCTGAGTGGTGAGAACAATTAATTTGTAATTATCAACTCACTCAATTGAGGATTTCCATTCAGACACCTATGTGAATGTTCATAGTTTTGCAACATTGTGTTTATAGTTTTAAATAATTACATTAATATGTGTCAAAAGAATTCCCCATCCTATAAGACTGTTTCTTGAATTGTGTTTTGAAGTCATAATAATAATTGGTTCTGGAAATAATTGTTTTAATTTTTAAAAGTAAAAAATATTTATGAGAGATATATAAGAGAATTCTATATATAAGAGAATTTAAAATATATTTCTTCTATTTACCTTCTTCATCACCTCCTTCATGAGGATTACAACCTGTCAGAATCAAACAGTTATATGAAAACTCAGGATTGTATACTATTTAGAAGTTGCACATCCCATATTCATCTTTCTGATTAATCAAGCTAGGCACTGAGGAGATTTTTGCTTAAAAGTGTGCAAACATTGTACCAGTGTTTGCCAGTAGCTGTATTGTTTCATCTAATATAAATTTTTCTTGTTCTATCTTCTTTTAGAACTATATTTTCTGGTCTATATTAAAAAAAAAACAAACAACCAATTATTTTTGGAAACAGTCAATGGAAATTCAGTAAGTCATGGTAGTGGTCAATAACCACATTTATCTCACTATATCTTTCTTCTAGTCTAAATCTGTGGAAGAACAAATTCTAAGGTTTTGCCCCTTTTTTTTTTTTAAGAAAAGTAAAATGAAGAAAAAAACTGTGGAGCTTTTGGGTTTTCCTTATCAAGCTTTTGTTTTCTGCATCACTATAGACTAGAAGCAAAATACGTGGTTATATTAATTTTGTTAAAGTGAATGGATGAAATTCCTTTAACCTTTTTACATAAATAATTATTTTACATAAATAATTTATTTTGTTTTTAATTATTTATTCTGATGACTTCTTTTTTCTGCTCTGTTCAGTATATTATTGTTCTCCAGGAAAAATTGTATCTGGAACTTGTGTTTGGCATATGACTATTGGTCACACAAATGGCATATCCTGAGGTACTATACTAGCTTTTGTCCTAATAGAGAACTTGCTATTAAACCAGTGCAGAGGACAAGTGTTCCTTGCAGAAACATGGTTTGCAATTACTTTGTCACTGGAAGCAAAAATTAGCAGGGAGAAACTTGGATATTACAAGTTAATGATTTAAATTCATTTACTTTGACAAGGCAAATTTCTTCAAATTAAGTGTTCTGAAACCAGAGAATTTATGTCTTTAAACCAGAGAATTTGTGTCTTCATAAGTCTTCTGTAATGCTCATCTTCTGGTGCTGGTTTGTTTTTCATTATGCCTTAGTCTCTTTGCTCCAGAGCTGGAGTCTATTCAGGGTTTTGTTTATTGTTTTTTCATTTCTTGCATTACATAACCCTTAAATAAGGTTTGGAGGAATGTTCTGCATTTAGGAAAAAACAAAACAAAAGAAAAATACTCTATGAGTCCATATTATTTATGAATTAAAAGAAATAGAAGCAGGAACATGGTGGACTCACTAAACAATGTAACCTTGGCAGTTGAAGCATTTCAGGGAGGGTATTATAAATTCAAGAACTGATTATTGTTTAGCAGAATGTGTATGTAAAAAGAGTAGCAGAAAGAATTACAGAGAAGCAGAAGAAAGCTGCAGTAAATCAAAAGTTGCCAGGGAAACGATGATATTTCACCCCTAGAACAAAATTGAAAGATAGTACTTCTTGGGATAAATTCTTCTGGGGATTAAAAAACCGAAACATAAAATGTTGTGAGGAAAAAATAGTCTGTTGTGCGATCTCATTGTATTAAGAGGAAGAAGATTTGCATATGAGGTAAGTATATCCAGCAGCTTCCAAAAACTCCTTGTTGTATCAGCTGTTTCTCCTCTTAGCAATGACTGTGCTAGCTAACCACTTTTAGCAACCACAGTAATTTTATTACTGACTTATAATCATAAAACCATTTTGGTTGGCAAGAACCTCTGAAAGACAGGAGCTATTTCTCTGAAGTCAGATCAGGTTGCTCAAGTTTAGCTCAAGTCCATCTGAAATTTGAAGATTGTGAAACCTCTCTGAGCATTCCATTATTTGTTCCATTATATGACCACTCTCATACAGAATTTTATGCAAATGACATACGTGGATGTGATGATACGCAGTGCATATATGCAGGACTTTCTGAGACCAGATCACTCAGTGGTTGCAAAGACGTACGACAAATTTAAAGAGTTAAATATATTTATTTATATTTATGCCATCTTCATATGGCACTTTTTTGGGTTTATAAATTACCTGTATTATTCAAACCAGCACAACTTTTTTATCTAGCCATCTAATTTTTCAGAAAGCTGTGGGGGCTTTGTTTGCTTCATTTTCAGACTAAATCTATATCTATGTTTCATAAATTCATGACTTACATTTTTACAATATTCCTTTCAATAATAATGGCTCAAAAAAGAAAAGGCATGAATGCCTAATTTATCTCCATGTGTAGTAGGTGTTATGGACACAGATGATAACATTAAGTGTTGACTATAATTCTCATCAGAACAAGTAGAAAAAAAATAAGGCAAGATCAACACTTGAAATTACAATGGACAACCTCTATGCTATTGTAAATAAACAGCATTAGCAGAGATCAATGTGTTTTCCTTCCCTCCAATGAAATGTTTAGGAAAGTCTAGTGGGACATTTAGGCTCTCAAAGAAATATGTAACTCAAAGAAACAGTGATGACAAATGTATGATTTACTGAAAAGAATTCAAAAGGCCGGACATTAGGTATGATCACAGTTTAAAAAATGCAAAACCTAATTCACAAAGGCCAAATGGATTTAAAAAAAAATTGTACTAAAGCTTTTTTGGGTTTTTTTTCATGTTATTGGTCTTTGAACGGCCTTAAATTATTACTGAGAACGTGTTGGCTCCTTCCAATTAAATCTCAGTGCATCAGTTCTGTGAACAGCCCTGCTGCACAGTGCTGAAAGCTAGAAGGGAAACATCTTCTGTAGTCTTCCAGAAATATTTTATAGCCTGCAACAATACGGGGAAATTTATTACATTGTTTTCCGTTTTCTAAGGGTCATACCTGGAAAATTAGAGATAGAGTCACTTGAAAGAAAAAAAGTTCCAATCTGATGCTGGAAGTGTTTTCTCTCAAAGAAGATATATTGAAACCATTTTCATATGCCATGGTGTGTTGTTCTTTTCTCTAATGATAATATGTGAAAACATAGGTTATTCATGTCCACAAAGTTCTGCCAACATTGAACAGAGAATGCAACTGACATTTTGCAGTTTTCTTTTGCATAAGCCTACAACAGGTTATTCCTAAGATTTGATTTGCAGAGGAAGATATGTGAAAATGTGTATGGTTTTCATGGACTCCAGTATGAACTGGCTCATGCACACTAATCCTTTTCCAGACTATTCCTTTTCTGTGTATGTACAGAGCAGTAGTGCTCAGCAAATATGTTTATAGACTCAACTATAATTTTTCTACCTGTTAATATAGAATGAAAAGAAAATACCTTAAAAGAATTTAACATTGGAAAATGTTGGGTTGAAATTGATGTTTAGCAATGGGAATTTTGTAGACCATTGCCTCTCTTGCATAACATTTTCCCACTTCTAATTGCTGAATGTATTAAAATCCATTTGTGTTATGTCTGAAGGGCCATGTATGGAGAGAACAGGAGAATTCTATGGCAAAATTAGGCTCCAGATTAAGAAATGGACCAAGCATAAAGTCTTACATGTCAGGTTGTTTCCATTATATGATATCCTCATATTAAGCAAAGAGAAATTACTGGTCAGTTGCACATCCAGACAACTACATATATGATACACAGAGTGATGGTAAGAGAGAGTAAAGCCAGACCACAATGCTGGAAACGTATGAGTCAGAGGCCTGGCTGGAGTGGTGTCTGAGCCAGGGCTGGTTGTCTGAGTGTGATGCTCACTATCTGAGCTTTGACAGATAATCACATTACACTGGGAAATGCTAATGGGAGGGGAATGAAAGGACTCAGAGTCTGACTTCTTGCAGAAGAGCTATTCCTCTACAGAGAACTCAAAATATATTTCACACTCTGCTGTATCTTGCATCTCTAGCAGTCTTGCCATCAAAGATTTTTCATGCTGCTCATCAGGCTGTTTGCAGATTAGGGGAAAAAAGGATATAAAGGAATAGCATTTTTCTGGAGGAGGAGAAGGGATAGACAATATGTGTTCTGGGATGCACTGGGGGAGGCAAGTCTGTGCCAGTATCCCACTCTCATGGGACCCCACCTGGATCCCCAGGTTCCCCAGCAAAGGAAGAACACTGGCCTGTTGGAGAGAGTCCAGGGGAGGGCCATGAAGTTAATTAGATGGATGGAGCATCTTTTCTTTGAGGAAAGATGGAGAGAAATGGGATTATTCAGCCTGAAAAAGAGAAGACTTCAGGCTTCCAGTACCTGAAGAGACCCTACAAGAAAGGTGGAGAAGGGCTATTCACATGTAATGACAAGGCAAGGGGGAATGGCTTCAAGGTGAAATTGACTAGGTTTAAGTTAGATATTAGGAAGAAATTCTTTACTGTGATGGTGCTGAGGCACTGGAATGTGTTGCCGCATAGGCAAAGAAGGTGTGGATGTCCCATTCCTGGAGGTGTTCAAGGCCAGTTTGGATGGAGCTTCAAGCAACCTGATCTAGTGAAAGATGTCCCTACCCATAGCAGGAAGGTTGGATCCAGATGGTCTTCAAAGTCCCTTCTTACCCCAGGCATACTNAAGAGAAGACTTCAGGCTTCCAGTACCTGAAGAGACCCTACAAGAAAGGTGAGAAGGGCTATTCACATGTAATGACAAGGCAAGGGGGAATGGCTTCAAGGTGAAATTGACTAGGTTTAAGTTAGATATTAGGAAGAAATTCTTTACTGTGATGGTGCTGAGGCACTGGAATGTGTTGCCGCATAGGCAAAGAAGGTGTGGATGTCCCATTCCTGGAGGTGTTCAAGGCCAGTTTGGATGGAGCTTCAAGCAACCTGATCTAGTGAAAGATGTCCCTACCCATAGCAGGAAGGTTGGATCCAGATGGTCTTCAAAGTCCCTTCTTACCCCAGGCATACTATGATTCTGTGATCTTCTTGTATGTATGTTTACACCTCTGATTAATACCTCCTTCTTTCAGTTCTGTCTCTCTCTCTCTCGTTTGGATTCACTGTTTTCTTGGTATGTTCCATCTGATGCATGGAGGGTTGTTAAAGCTTAGTTCATCAGAATGGGTGATTGATCCAGTGGGAAGTGTTTGTGAGTTCACTGAAAACAATATTAACTGCACATAACAATTTCTTCCTTGGGCATCAGACTGATGATATTACAGTTGTAGACAGTTCCTGAGACCCATGAAGATGGTAGTTTTCTTGAAAAGTAGCAAAATTTGAGCTGAAAATATGTCCAATAATAACCAGAATAACAGATATTCTGAGAGGAGGGTTAAGTACCCATAAACAAGTTTGAAAAATCTAGGCAGAAATGTTGAAGTCTATTTATCAATATTATTGAACCCTGCTATTAGGGACACAGGAAAAAATACCACCTTATGAAAGCAATAAATTGGATTAAAAAAAAAAAAGAACTGAAGAAATCATATTGATATATAGAAAACATAAGTTTTCTAATTAAAAACAAATGAATGCAAAGTTCATAATTATGTTGTGTTACTTTTAGTTTGTGAGGACAATTTTCCACTTTGGAGGGAAGTAATATTTCTGTAACAAGCTTATTCTACAAATTGTAAGGTTTTCATTTTCCCTTCATATCTGGAGACCTCATCTGTATTAAACAGAGCTTCATTCTATTATTCTGAAGTGCATTGTTTTACCCAGTATCACAAGTATCATGTAAAGAAAAGGTGGGGAAGTAAGTGGGTGTGAGCTACAACAATTTTTTTTTTTTT
>VXBB01004568.1:93951-120640 GCA_013399915.1 Illadopsis cleaveri
ACACTTTGTTTTTGTTTCATGCAGTGATACAGAATTATTCACAAACTGAACAACTTTATTTGTTCACTTTTGGTGATGCAGATGTCTACAGACTTCTGTACATCTCCATCTAGGCAAGAATGGCTTCATTCTACCCTGGAAAGAGTCAATGTGGGCCATGGAAAAGATGCTGCTTTATTTTTTTTCTCCGTGAAAGTTTGTAGGCATCTGCATTGCCAAATGCAATGTTTATTTATGACAAGAGAAACTGGACCCAAAATGGTTGTATGGACTCATTCTCTACTGTTTCAAATGGGTTACAAAGCAGAGCTCAGAGTGCTGTAATGTGAAATATTACCTTCTGGTTTTGAGGGGGATTCTGTCAAAAAATGTTTCTTAAATTAGAGTGTATTATATTTCATAACTTGCAGTTCAGTACTATAACTGTTATACGTCATATAGACCCCAAAAATAAAGTTGTGGGNGTGTTATTTTATGTTTATAAAATTGGAAATATTACTGCAATATAGAAGTGTAAATCCAGAAAAGGAAGACATAAAAACCAAACAAACTTGATTTCAAAATGTGTAGCAATAGTTTATCATTTTGGAGGGTAAGAGCGGTTATTTCTCATTTATTTAAAACTGAGATTCATTGCATCCCTTTTGATCATGACACTCTTATGGATTGAGACCTTGTCCTTCTGCAGATTTTTTCAGAACATGAAGTTCTACATGCTACCTACAGCAGCAAGGTCCCAAATGATTCAACTTTCAAGTAACTTAAGGAATCTTTCTTTTGGATGTATGTAAGATATGTAGAATGTCAACTTGATTATGAACACCTCTGATGAAGAAAGAGGGACTTTGGAGGTCTGATTCTGATACTCCTATTTATGTTTCTCCCTTAAACACACTCCACTAGAAACTACATCATCAAATCCTTAATCAGAGCAATCGTTGGACAGTGGCACAGTAAATAAAAATGGAAGTAGCAAATCAAATTTGGTAGAAATTCAATTGAGCTACAGTTATAAGTTTACACTGTACACAATCTACAAGGTGTAGTGCCTAAGCTTTTTGCAGCAGTCTGACTTCAGTCTTATTCACATGAAATAGAGACTACAAATTTAACAATGAATATTTTTAATCCTTCCTAGAGATCTTGCATGGTATTTTAACAGTACAGAGAGCAACCTTGTCATTTGTGTGGGATGTGCTGTGAGGATTTTTCCAAATTGTCATTTTGCTATATTTTGATGTTTTGGGGATGGTAGCCAAGACAAAAGTGATTAAAAAAAAAAAAAAAAAGCCCTGAGATTGTCTTACTGAAGGTTTACTGCAGTTCTACAAAGTGTTATTGGAATGACAACTACAAGCCAATCCTTCACAACAGTGAATTTACAAATATATTAGTGATCCTGCTTCAGAGAGTTTCCATATTTGAAACTGGAAAGCAGACCTTCTGTTCAAAATTGTTTTGTGGTCATAACTAGTGGCAGTATGTTTCTACACTTAATTTTTGTATTACTGAACATTTTTCTATGAATAAATCTTTATTAAAGAGTTGAATTTTTTACTAAATTTTCAGTAATACTCATTAAATATCTGATAATAAGCCTAAAAACTTTTGTTATTATCTATAAAAATATTTTCTTTATGATATTTCCAAAATTCATTTTTTTGGTAATATTTTGAATGTGTTCAATTTCGCATTGCATATTTAACAACCTTAGAGAACCATTTCCACAGTTAACAGACATGTTTCTCATGCATGGACGATACTGCTTTACAACTATTTCACTGACTGGAAAAAGGATAAACACATGTATTACCTTTGGAATTAACAAAGTCTGTATTATTCACTTTTGAAATGGAAGGTTAGCCAAAATTTTGTGCCATTCTTCAATAAATTACATAGTAGAAGATCATACATGTTTGAGCAAAACAACTAGAGCTATATAATAGTACTAACAAAGTTTCAGATAACATAACTTTAACTATGAAAATGCAGAGGTTCATTAGTTTTTAATGGAAATTTAAAGAATAAATTTTCATACAACTCAGATATTAATTTTAACTAAAGCTTAATGTCAGATTTTTTCAATTCAAGCAAAGGAGGAGAGTCATCAAGTGAACCCTTTTTTTAATCTATGCCTGTCACCTTGTTTTTTCAGATGAAGTTTCGATATCTCCTAAATTGTATACATTTATTCTGTGTTTTTTAAGCTCTATTTGATCAGGAAAAATAATTGGAAATGTTCTTTAGGTGTCTATGAGCTGCAGCAGGATTCTGTACTTAGAAGAATTTCTGCCTAGTTTGCAGTAAGAGCATGTTTGGGCGAGATCACATCACAATAGGAAGGATGCTGTAATGAGTTAGCTTTATTTATCTTCTAGAAGTCTTATTTACACATAACTAGAAGTTATTAAAGCAAGAAAAATTGATGGGTCCAAGACCTTCCTATTCTTTAGAAGGGATATTACCTCATTCTGCTATGTATCAATTTTCTGTTCCACAAAATGTTCTGTTAATTCCTTCAACTTCACCAGAGAATAATTATTTCTTATTGTATTTTTTATTTCTAACAGAATGTATTGATTCGGCACATCGTGATGAAACATAGAACTGCAGAACTCCCTTCTGTTTCTGAAGGACCATCCA
The DNA here is from genome assembly GCA_013399915.1 of Illadopsis cleaveri. Lineage (NCBI taxonomy): Eukaryota > Metazoa > Chordata > Aves > Passeriformes > Timaliidae > Illadopsis > Illadopsis cleaveri. The sequence goes on from VXBB01004568.1 coordinate 96,595, forward strand.
TCTATATTAATTTAAATGTCTGTTGAATTTCTCAGGAAAACTACTAAGGTCAATAAATGAACTTTACCTTCCTTCTTCCCCTGACATCATTGCTCATGTAACTGCCTCTCTTTTCAAAGGGTCTCTGGATACACATGTTCAAAGATAGTTTCCATTGTCTTTCATCTAATTTTTTTCTTCATTAATAAAGTGGTGCATCCACCCATTCTTTCTAGTCTCTTCATTAGCTTGAATGTACCTCAGAACTCCTAGACATGCAGATGTATCTTAAAAGATTTATGAAGTTTCCTTTGTCTGAACTGTGAAACAAACAGAAGAGAAGTGAGGATTCACATGTGCCAAAGCAAAGGCAAACCTTTGTGGTGTCATTTTTCCCCTTAAATTTCTGTAACTGTTTCTGGATAAAAGTATCCACATATTTTTAATTATTTCAGTATTCATGTTTTCAGAATCATTCTTTTAAAATATACATGCTTTTTTTTTTTTTTCTTAATCTTACTTAAATCACATCTGTACTAAGGAGATTCCTCTGTCTAAATTTTACATTGAGGTAAAATGCTTACACCACTTCTCCTAAAGACAGAACAAAGATGAGGTCACTTCTTACAAAAGTAGCATTTCTGTGGCCTAGCATTGCCATATTCTAGGTGGCACAAAAGCTAGCCGTAAAAAATTTGTTTTAAAAATAATTTTTTTATGTGATGGATTATGTATTTTCATTGTATTGCAACATAAAGATAATAATGTGTGATTTTTTCAAATTATTGCTATAGGTTCATCTTTAAAAGATACATTTGGGTTTTTTTTAATCAAAGAAAATAAAGTCTTTAATGAAGAAAATATTTGTTTTGGAGCAGTGTTTCTAAGGTAAGAACTCCTCCCCAGTATTAAACTTCATCCCCATATTTTCTGGAAAAGTCAAAGCCTACTTTATGTTGTATTTCCATAGCATATGATTCCCTGTTTTGCCTTTTCCCCCTCTGCTTCCATTTTCATTTCTCCCTACCACTCCTGGAAAAATATTCTCCAGCTGAACTATCCTACAGATCTTTTTTCCATCCAGGATATGGTTTCCTCTCTCTCTCATACTGTCAGTCATTCCCTCTTCTAAATTCAGATTTCTGAACATCAATGCTCTTGTCAATCTGACAAGTCATTGGCACAAAAATATCCCATGGTGATCTTTTTTTTTTATTGTATTTCCAATAATTTCCTTTTAAAAGGGAGCCTGATGTAGGTCGGTGTTCAGAACAACTCTAATTTTTTTCTTTTTTCTCCTGATTCTTCTAGGAATACCACCTGTGGTCATTCCTCTGTGATCTCTTCTTAATGTCTCAGTTTGAGGAAGAATATCTTTTTCTTTTTTATTAACTATTTTAATTGATCAATATGATCGGTATCTTTCTGTTTATATTAGTTTTCTATTCTGCAATATTCCAACAAAAATAGTAATTGACTTGCTTCTCACTATCTCTTTGTGCTAAGCAGCTTGTTTCTCTCTAGGATATCTAATTATACATTCAACTTAATTCTTTTTCTAATGAGAATAATGGTGGTTGCAATCTAATTTCATAGTATTACTTTTGTATCAAGATGAACTTCAGAAAACCACGTCCCTTTTTATGTGTTTTAATATATCTGTTCCTCTGAAACTGAGCATGAAAAATACATTAATTCCTTTTCAAAAACCTTGATAGATTTTTTAAAAGCTAACAAAAATCTAGACTCACCTTAAATTCTCAAAGCCATTAAAATCTGGAATGTTTCATCACATCTGAGACTGGTTAAGATAATTATTTCTCCTTATATTTTCCCCCAAATCAGAATTTGATGGATTTGAACATCAATGAGTCCAAACAAAAATTCAGATGGGTAAGAAAACTCACCCATCTCAAAACTGCACCAATTGGTTTAGAGGAATCCTCGTGGTGCAAAAGGTTGAAGTCTGATAGCACATAGTTTGATCCCTTTCTGGCTCTGTGAAGATGGACAGAAGGAACAAACTTACTTTAAAAACCAGATATTGTTCAATGGTGCCACTCAAACTTTTTTTTTTTTTTTTAAACCCATCAAGCCAATGAACCAACCAACCAACCAACCAACTAGCTAGCCAACCAGCCAACCAACCAATCAACAAAAATCAACTCCCAATCCCAAGGATAAGACAATTTCATATTGTTTTAATAATATTATAAGGTTGTCTGTTCCTGGGGATTTTAAACTAGTTGCTAGTATCATGCACATTTTTTTCATTGAATGTCTGTATTGGTCATTCTAAGCTGCAAACTACTAAACCAAGGAATATGGAAAGAGGATATGGATATTTAGGTAATCTAAAGCAGTGCAATCAGATTTCTTAAATGTAGACCATAAATCCCAATATTGCAATAATAAAAAAAATTTGTCAGTTTTAAGATGTTTGATAAATAAGTTTCTCTGCATGACAAAGCTAATATTATACCCAAGGGAGATCAGTGCTTATTCTCAGTGTGGGTTGCAAGTGAAATGTCTAAAATGTACGGCAAGAAATGCATATATTCAAAGTCAGTAAATAAATAAGTATATTTGCTTTTTCTTTCTTCCTAGTTCTGTAGGATAGTTTGAATCTCATGGATGAAGCTGGATATGTCAAATTATGGAGAAGCCAATAGAAACTTTTTATAATAAGAAACAGAATCTATTTGACTGTGTGAATAAAACAGGTATTAGAAAATTGCTGTATAAGCAATTGTGTATTATGAATTAAAAAAAAAAAACCAAACACAAAAGAGCAGAGCATTTATAAAATAATAAAATTACTAAAGATATAATTTTTGGTTGCCCTGGTGAGAAAGTTTGAGTGGACTGAGTACTGTTAGTCTGCAGAATATATGATTAGAGTGGAGGGAAAAGTTAATAATTTAGGGCAGTGAGATATATATTATGTAGGCCCCATACTAATTCTGCCAGAATTTTTTAGTACCAGCCCAGTATAGCAGATGAGCTTGCTGTCATTCAGTTTTCTGAGAAAAGGATTTGAAAGTAAGGCACTGCCTGCCTTCTATTTTTTTCTTTCTATTTAGACAGTATTTTTCTAACAGAATCAACTATTTTTTAGAAAGGCTTTGATTACGAGATGATTAGCAGTAGGGTTAGTAACTAATTAGTATAACTAATTGTACTACTATAAAGATGAACAGTTGAATACTGCTTAAGCAGCATATTATTAATGTTACGTTCTTCTATGGGCAGAGAGTTTCAAAACTTTGCAAAAATGAAAAGGACTGAACAAGCTTTTATTATTTGATAAAAAGTTTCATGGTATTGAAATTGCTGAAGGAACATTGTTGAAGGAAGAGCAAAGGTTATCCAAACTGGGTCATTTTCTGCCTGCAGTGCCAGGACTTCCCTAGCTCCTGAACCAGGCACCTGGGAGCTAGGAATCTCATGAAACCCAGCTGTCAGCTTCTGGGGTTCCAAAGTTGCTATCAATTAACAAGCTATAAAAGAAACACAAGAGTACAATAAAACTGTTTTGAGATCTGGAAAGAAATCTCACACATTCTTTGAAATAATTCAGTTTAAACCAGCTGATTCCAATGATGATGAAAACAAAAATAGTAAAGAGCAAAAAGCAAGCAAGTTTAAGACCGTATGTGTGACCATCTCTAAAACCAAAATGTTTGGGGAATTTTCTGTGGGCTTAATCTGTTAGTATTCTAAGAATCAGGATATGGAAACTGAAAGACTTAACAAGCCACTGAATTGATTTGACTAGATTCAGAAGTCTATTCATAAAGTCAGAAGAAATCAGATACTTATACATTACTGCTAATCAAGGACATTTATTATTTTTGGCTTTCTTAAATTTCTACTGGTTTTTTGACTTCAGAAATACCTTAGCCCTAACCCTAACCCTCACATCGGGTTTTTTTGATAATTTATGACACCTCCTCAGCTGCCCCTCATGTAAATGTCCCATATGTGGCCTTTCTGGGGCAGGAGGTTTACACCTGAGCCAGTTTGTGTGACAGAGGAGAAGTGTTCACTTCCCCTGACCAGAGGTTTTGCCACACACCCAAAAAACTCTCCTCCTCCTCTCCCCTTGGCTAAGGGGAAGTGTGTGTAAATCTGGTCTCAGCAGATGAGCCTGTGAGTTACAGCCTCCCCTACCCCAAACACAGTCAGAGCTGGTTTTCAGGACAGCCGTTGCGTTTGGCTTTTTTTTATAGAGATATTCCTCTCCGTTAGACTTGTTTACTTCCTAGACCTGAGATAGTTGGACAACAGTGTCACATTAAGCCACCAAGTTCCCTTAGGTAGCATAACTCACAGTCCAAAGTTTCAGTCAGGAGACATATTCAGAGAGGGGCAGGCTTCAGGCTTCAGTGTTCTCACCTTCTTTGTACAATTTTGCCATAATGGATAAAAAGTCCTTTGTAACAATTTTTAAGCCATTAGCCATAACATTTCAGTCTCTCACAACTCAGAGCTGGAAAGATCCCATAGAAATTCTTCAGTCCTTGTCTTAGACTCCACACAGAGCAACCTAAAAGTTAAACCATATCTCTTAGATTGTTGTCAAAACACTTCTTGAACACTGACAGGCTTGAGGTCATGATGTCTATGGGAAGCCTGTTCCAGTTCTTACCCACTCTTTCAGTGAAAAAAATTTAAATCCTTAATCCTGCTCATCCCATATTTTAAACAAAGACTTAATTTCAAATGTACAGCAGCTTCAAATTCAGGCATATAGCAATAAAGTCAGGAGATTTTTTTATTTCCCCTACTCAGATTATATAAAACAAACTGAAAAAAGTCCAGCTTGAATACCATTTTATGAAAGGTGAGAGTTTTAAAATGAGAAACACCACTATACAGGAAATTCTATAAATTAACCCAGAATGTTCCTCCTTTTTGACTTTATGTCTATGATGTTCTGTGTACATAATAGTGTCATATTTTTCTAATTGAGATATTTTCAAAACACTAAAAATTATTCAAAATCTTGTTAGCTCAACTAAATTTCTATATATCTGGTCTGAGTCACATTGCAAGTCACCAGCCTGTAAGAAACAAATGCTAATTTACTTTGATCCCTCCATAGAACCATATGCTGAAATATCACAAAATTGTGTGACAGAAATTTCTACCTTAGTTCTCACTGTTATAGATGAATAATCAATATTTCAGTTCTCAAGTCTTGTTCCCGGCTTCATTTTTCCAACTTATATATCCCTTTTCATAAGATGATGTCTCCTGACGAATGAGGTTATTGTGAGTTATGTCTTAGTAAGTTTGTATTTTTGTTATATATTCTCATAAATATCAGTCGAATATATTTCATTAAAATTTGGTAAATGTTTTTATATGGAGCTCTCATCATTTGGGACTCACACTCTGAAAATCATTCTTCAGACTTGAAATCTTTACGCATTAATGCCACTGTGGAACTACAATAACATCAAGATATTATTAGTGTTTCTTACAATCTAATTCAGAAATATGTTATCGGACAGAACTCAAAGCACTTTGAGAAAATTCTCAGAAATATCAGTAATCTGGGATTTACAAGGAGAAAAGGATAGCATATGAGAAATCCTTAGAGATGTCAAAGAAGAAAGAAAGTTTTTCGGAGTTAAATAAATTCTTCAGTATTCATTTTGCATCTTCTTAAAAATTCCACTGCTGTTTTAAATGTTTTCTTAAACAAATATATGTCATAACATCTAAATAATAACCCACAATACACTTGGAATGGAGTTTTTTAAGCCGTCAGCTGTCAACTATTCTGACAATACAAGCAAAGATTGAACTTTCCTTTTGTTAATATAAGTCTCTGAAATCATTGCTACCAGTCTGTGCTTGGGATAAGAAATCCCAGTTTTGCACAACTATTGACAGTTTCCCCAGGAGATGTGTCTCAGTAGTTCCAGGATTTTGATGGCTACTGACCTGTTGCTGGAATGGTGTAATTGAAGCCCAAATGAAGATGAGCAGAAAGGATGGTAATACAACTGTTGTCTTATTAGAAAACCATATTCAACTTTAAATTCAGTATAATTAGGTTTGTTTTAAGATTGTCTTTCCTTCGTGGATTCATGCCTAAGGGCCTTCAAGTAACTAGCAAGGCTGATTAGCTACAAATGAGAGAATATTTCATAAATCAAACATAAAATTCTTTTTTATAATTGCTGTGAGATTTTGGACCAGTTATACAGTTTATTATCAGAGAATGCACAGAAAATAATTTCTGGCTCATCTCTGTGAAAATTAAATTCCTGAAATAGTACTGTAATGTTAAAAATACTGTATTCAAATAACAACTCTTACCAATGCTCCTCATAGCTATTTAGCTTGTTAAATATTTTAACTGAGAAACAATTTGCCATGTAGTGCTGTCTATTTTACTCTTAATACGATGAGCCTTCCTGCCAAAATTCTAATTAGGTTCAGCCTATCAGCCACTTTTGAGATTAGTTGTACTCCATGTGGTATCCTAACCAAGATTAGGATGATTACTGAAGGATTTAAGCATAATACTCTGTCCCTTCGAGAAGAGTTTACTCAAGAAAGTAAGAAAGACCATGTGTTTAAAATTTGCTGATGAGCTAGGCTGCTTCTCACAACTTTTCCATTACCAATGGAATTACCAAAAGTATAAATCCGAATTTCTCTGATATTTCAGTCGCAGCAGACTCACCCATTTATCAACTGATAACACTAAAATGGGTAAGAAATATGACTTACATTTCTTTGGCCCTGCAAAGAGAAAACAGGAAGACAACAGTGCATTCTCCTGACATACAAGTGAGCGTTTTCTTCATTACTGTCAGAACTTCCGTGATCTGGACTCTGATGCCCTAGAGAAACACTGACAGTTTCAGGATCTCACTTAAGGCACTACTTGGCAACACGACAGGATGGGACTGTAAATAATATTAGGAAATATATCTTTTAATTTGATGTTGCCAAACCAGGCTCTCTATTCCTGTCCTGCTCCAATCTTCATCATCCCTCATAAATCATCTTTGCAGTCAAGCTCAATTCTCAAGAAGACATTGACTGAATGAATAATTCCTTCCAACATAAGCATCAAAATAAACTATCCCTTCACAAAGTTCAACATATATAGGACATAAAAGGTCAGAAACTGGGATGAAAACATAGGGTTTGAGGTCATCAATACAGTGTAAGAAAGCTGTCACATCCTGAAAATCATAAAGGATAGGTAAAACCCCAATTACTTAAAATCTACCATTGAAGAAAAATACCATTCCAATTTTTTCTGCCCAAATTGCAGAACATAGCTGATTTCAAAGCCTTTCTTTCTTGATTATTCAGCATACTTTTTGGCTAACATTTTTTACACCCATGGGACACATCTGCTGAGCAAAACTGATCCTTTTTTACATGGGAATTAGAGCCAACAGATTATATGAGAGCAGTGCAGGTTGGAAATCTTTCCCTTAGAGTTGTGACAGGCTTGAAAGACAAAAAATACTGTGTGTCTTTGTCAGTTATGAAAGAAACAGTTGGGAAAACTTAATTATGAAGAAAGAACAAAAAGAACAGGAGATGCTGAAACAAATGTCCTGTATGTTTGCATTTCCAGTACTTGAGGAAATGAAGGATACAGTTGCTTAATAAGTACCATTTGCAATGGTTATCCTGTGTCCCAGCTCATGCAGTCTTTCTTTCATCTTTTAAAGAGTCACGTGACCCACAGTTTTCATTCTCTGTGGTATTTGCTATTCTTTTCACAGATGATATTGCATATATGTAAGAAATGACCCATTATTGTAATGTAACTGTCATTACTGAAAGTATCTATACAGAGCACAAAGAGCCAGAAAAAGCAACGTACCTGCAAACTGACCTTGTGCTACTACATGTTAAGAATTTATTACACTATTCCATATTGCTAGCATAGATTTCATCAGAGTTCTTCCTCTTTATCAGTTTGTTTAATGTTAGTTTTGTTTGTCACTTGTTAGAAGAACCATAACAACATATGGTAAATTAAAATAAAATAAGGAGAGGACCAGCTAGAAAGACAAAGATGCTGATTAATATGATATTTTTAATCAAAATTATTTCATTTTGTTAGTGACAGTTTTATCAGATTAACTTTTATCATTTAAAATGCATGTGTGAACATTCACACAGTCACATATCTGCATGAAAAACTTTTCCATCAAATTTTGTAGAAAAGCTTTTGCTTTCTTTATTCTATTTGAAAAGAAACCTGACATTACTGTTTAAAAAAAACTTGCAACACTGCTTCTCACCAATCTGATAACCATTTCTCAGATTTTTGAATGTTATTATTATTTTTGAGCTGAATTCAAATATTTTTTGGATACACACCAAACAGAACTCAAAATAAGTCAATTGTAATAATTGACGACATGTTTTGGCCCGTGGATTTCTTTCAAATTATCCTGTTTCCGCAGGTTTCTCATGACTTTGTCCAAATACTATCAGAAAATGAGTGGAAGCGCTCAGGATAGCTTATGGCTAATCCATCATCTTCACTAGCCAAATATCAGACAAAATAATGTCACAGAAACTGACTTAAAAGCTGGGGGGAAAAAAAAAGCAACAAAACAACTTGATCTAAACAACAGTTCTACAAAGCAGAGAATATACTTTGTGTTAACATGCTTACCCCTGCATCTCCAGAGATTTGCATCTAACATTGCTTGAAACTGTATTATTTCTTGACTAAAAAATAGAGTGATTATTATGCTGATATGTTCTATGAAAAAAAAAAGGACAAATATTAAAATGATAAAAAGAAAATTACCTTATTAATAGCAAAAAAGTGAGGCCATTCATTTTACCCACAGATATCTTGATTAATGGGTGGAAAATTGTTTTGACTGCTACATATTGTAGATCTCTGGGAACCATTGTAAAAGCCATACAGAAGGAGATAGAGCCTAAGGAGTTTCTGGATAGGCTGCAGAGACAGGGTTCTGTTTTGGTGTAGGATTAAAGTTTGGGACAGATATGCATAATTCATTATTAGATCCTGCCAGATGGATGTTCTATATAGGTAAGTGTAGAGTTTTCAGCTGTTTATTGATATCTGAGTCTCTGCTTTGATTGCAGCCATCATTGCAGTGATAAGACTTGGGATGGGTTATGGGGGTTATTTAAATCTCATTTATTCCAGGTGGATCTGAGAATACTGAAATATAAAGTATTGGGTGCAGTTTCTTCTAGATATTTTGAGAGCTCTCACATTCTAATAAAAACTAATGCTGAACTCCAAAACTTTGACATCATTTACAACATAGACTTCCTAGTTCCAGGCAGCCTTTGTGTTAGGAAATTTCAGAAAACAAACAAAAACACCCCCTTGACTACCTGTCCTTAAGCAGTTGAAAAAAATCTTTCTGAGAATTTCAGCTAAAATATTATCCCACTATGAGGGAAAAAGAACAGCATTTCTGTTTGCATGCATTTATAAAGAGGGTATGATATCAGCAGATAGGACAGTTCAGACAGTCAAAATTTGAGGCTTTGAAGTAAAATTCATAGACTGCTGTGCATCAAAATCATTCCCTGATGATTTCACTTCATAAACAAGTACAATAAATACAACACAGACTGTTGACTGCAAATATTCACTTTCTACTTTTGGGAAGGAAGAACAATAGTATTTCAAAGTAATGAAAAAAATAATTGGACCTCAAAAATCATAAAATCATAGTATGATTTGTGTTAAAAGGGGCCTTAAAGATCATCCCTTTCCAGCCCCCATGACTCTTTCCACTAGACAAGGTTGCTCAAAGCCACATTGTGGGCTAGAACAAGTCCAGGCATGGGGCATCCACAAGTTCTCTGGGCACCTGTTCCAGTGCCTCACCACCCTCACAGAAAACAATTTCTTCCTTAGAATATCTAATGTAAACCTATCCTTTCTGTTACCCCCTGTCCCATCAATATAGGCCCTGTAAAAACTGCTATTCACCCTCGACCCTGTTGTTTACCCCGCTGACTCAGTTGAGGGAACTCCCGTTGACAGTTGTACTACACATATGGTTGAAAATGCATATGAGAAATACAACTTTCCTTAGTAAACTAGTAATGATATTACCTTTAAAAGAGACTTGTGAATTTGGTACATATGGAAAAATCTGTAATTTTTCCCATTTTGTTGCACATTCACACGGACACATATATATAGATGTGCTTTTCAGGATACACAGAGGAGCTATGGTGAAACAACAATTTAGGTGTAGCTATGACTGGTTTGGTAAATTATGCTACTCTGTGAGACTGAATAAATGATTTGGAACATAATACAGATGCTACTCACTGGGCTATCAAGCTTAATCTTCTTCTGTCTTAGGCAGCTGTACTACAGAGCCACATCTAAATATATTAAACACTGCTTTATAATAATTTAGATTTCTTACCTTTCTAATGAAAGCCGTCTTCAGAACTGTTCTCCTCTAATGGTCAAACCTCTCCTAATACCCATCTTTACCTTTGCTATGGACAGTTGAATTAAAGTGTACATACTTAAATTAAACTAAAAAACAAGATTGAACTTCGCAGATAGCAATGCAATTTCCTCAGGAAGCAACTGGCTCCTGGGCTGGCAAATACTTTTGCCACAGAGGTATAGAGTTCACTGTGAGTTAATATACCTGACATGGAGCAGGGTAAATTAATTCCATATTGCTCTGCTTACAGTGTTATATGTCTTCAAAATGTCTGGGGTATCTCTACCTTGTCCCAAACATATTTAAGCCTATTACCAAAGCTTGGAGTACTTTTCAAAGCTGCTGGTGTTAAGTATATCTTTTTCACAGAAAGCCATATTGTCTGTCTAAATAACATTTGCTCTATCAAAATAACAAAAATCCAAAGCAACTCTACTCAAAAAGAGATGTAATGAAATAAATGTGGCAAAAGAGATGAAAAAATAGAAGGAAAAATATTTGAAAAGTATCTCTGAATCAGTTCAGGCAATATATGCCTTCTAGAATTTGAAAAATGAAATCCAAGAAGGTATTTAGGTAACTGAAACAAAACAAGGCAATATAGCAAGTTTTATTTTTATTTTGATGGTGCAAACCTACCAGCAGAAAAAGAAAAATGGATAAAACCCAAGGAAATCACTACATATGTTACCTTAATTCCTGCAGTTTTGAATTTATACTGCATTAACAGAGCAGTTAATTAATTCTGTAATGTCAATCTGGGTTCAAAATTGTACGTATTTGGTCGTTAATGATTAAATTGTAAATAATTTATAAAACATGAAAATTAATCAAATAATTCTGACTTTAAAGGCCTTCTCGAGGGAAAACAAATTCTTCACATGACTGAGTTCTGTTATACCTCTGACTTTTTATTTATAACCCGGTCCTAGAATTCTATGTACAATACAAGATATACTAAGTCCTGTTTAAGAGGAAATGTCCCCTTGACTAGGCAGACTATAAACCTATGTTGACTTATGTATGAATATTAAATCTTTTTATGAGGAAAAAAGCATGTTTCCCATTTTGCTCTAATTTTGAATGGCAATAAATTCTAAATTGCATTGATTTATAACTGTTAGAAAAAACCATTAAATTCAAAGAAATATTATTGATGTATTTCCTCTAAAGCTAACTTGAAGTGTTAGTTAAATTTTTTTCAGTGGTTATAGCCCAAAATCAAAGATATATCTGTTTTCCATGCACACTTTTTTTTTGACCACAATTGTCTGACTGTGGATGGACTGGCATTTTGTGCAGCAGGGACACTGGATCTGTATTCACTGGGAATATTTCTTAAGTTTGCTGATGTTGCAATCTTGGCACCATACATTGGTAGTGTCTCTTGGATATAAATTCACAGAAGTACTGAATATGTATCATAAACCTCACATACACTTAGAAGCAAATTTATATATGAGTAATGAGGAGAAAGAATAGATTTTCAGGTTTTGTTGTCAGTTTTATCTGTAGCCTTACTCCCTTCTTTGCAGTCTACTCAGATCTCTCTAATGAATACACAATAAAGGCAGGTCACTGAAAAGTCATCTGCCAGATCACCTACGGATTTGAATGGGAGAAAATGGTTTGGATCATAAAGTGGTGCTATAAAGTATGAGTCATGGAGATATGATAACAGAGACTGTATTCCAGGCTCCGCTCTAAGTCATTTAAATCAGTGCAGCTGAAGTCTCAGTATTGTCTCATTTCAAAAGTCTGTTCTGCTACAGTATCAGAACTAAAATTTCATTTTAAGGTCATCTTCAGTCACATTTATTTGCATGTATTTTCTGAGATATAACTTTCATACTTAACACTGTATAATGAAGAAAGAAATGAAGAAAATGTTCAGATGTGTAAACTTAATGATCCTCAATATATTTAAACACATTTCCATATCAAAGTATTGACTAAGGTAGTAGCATAGATATCATTATGAACCAAGAATAAATGAGATTAAAACCAGAGAGATGAATGTAACACATCACTAATAAAGCACATAGAAACCAATTTTCACATTAATTGTGAAGCTTGTCCTTTTTTTTTTATTTATGAATTTACCTGTTGCATATGGGTAAAACCTTAAAAAAGGAAGGCCTTGTAAAATCATGGCTCAGGCCTGTTACTTCGGCTAAGTAGAAAAGGACTATGGGAATGTTGCTCAGCTGAATTAGAGGTAGAAAATCAAGTTATATAACCATTGCGAGTTTATATTGTGGTGTATGGTGGTTGGTTGAATTATGTTTGCTATGATTTAAAACTACGTAACTGATAAAGGCCTAAGTGCTTTAAAAGGCCTGGTATTTGCAGTAAAGCAGTCCTCCTTTGCACCTGCCTAAGGGCTCTGCGTCACTATGGACCCTCACCCACATTTACCTAAATTTTAAAATAAGTTTATTTAACTAGGAACCTATTTTCAATATTCTAAACAATTCTCCAGTGGAAAGGGAAAACATTTTGAAAGGTTTTAAAATAGCAACCAGATGTGTCTTCATGTAAATTACTTCAGTCTAAAACTCTGAACTGCTTTAATTTTTTCTTATGTTAATGCCAATTATCATAAAGTGCTTCTCCCAATACTAATCATAATCACAGATCACTTTATTTCCATAATTCCATTTTTAAGGGCCACTGTATTTTCAAGGTATTAACTTTTTCTATATTTTTATTTTTAAACTACAATTAAGTTTACTTCCATTTCTGTCATTATCTCTTTCAACAGTATATTAATTTTGCTATCATTTTACATTGAAGCAAGAATTCTATATTTTCTTCTTTCATTGCAAAGATATAGGGACTTCTTTTTGGGCCTCAGAGAATACTGTAAATTTGTTGTATCGTCTATGACACCTTAATAAATACCCATTCTTGATTTATTATTTTAAAAATTTATTGCCCAACTTTTGTTTTCATTTTGATAGAAGAAAAATCAGTTTATATGGACCTTTATGTGAAAACCAGATAAAGAAAATACATCTCTTATAAGGCATTTTAGTGTTTGGGATTTTTTTGCAATTCAGTTCATTAATTTATACTACATTCAAACCAGCCACTCAGTGAAATTTTCAAACCCTTATGACCAGCAGAGATTTCAGCAGCACATAGATGCTACAGCTTTCTGACATTTCCAGAGTTTTAAAAACTCATTTAGCTGCTCAAGACAATCTCCTGTTTCTATACAGTTCCTTGTAGCTATGACCAGGGAGATTTCTTCTCACTTACCTGTCAGCACAAATTTAAAGGCAGTGACAATAGTAGTGAGACCAGTCCCGCTACACTGGCAATCTTTGGTCTGGCACAGGGCTGCCCATGCTCAGCCAGCCCTGAGCTTTCTCCAGTATAATGCCCTGATTTGACAAATGTGGAAAGAGAGCACAGAAGAGAACAGGGAACAGAAACCTTATGGCACAGCAGGAAATAAAAAAGGTTGTCTTGTCTAGACAGGGAATATATAAAGGCTAAGAATGCATACAGCTACTGTCATATCACACAGTGCAGGAAGGACAGATTGAAGAGGTATTGCAAACAAAAACCAATATCAGGTACAAACTGGCCATGAATGAGTTCAGAGGTTAAAAAAAGTTAGCACTAAGTTATCTCCCAAATCTTACATTTATACTGACAGATTTCATTATCAATAAAATTTTCAGTGCAATAATCCCAGGAAAAACCTCCTGAAGTTTTTCTTTAGGTTGAAGATAATTTTCAGAAGGAATCTGTATGTTGCGGTGCTTGAGATACAGAAGCACTGAACTGGCACTACATGTCTCCCCTGCTTCTATATTCCCAAATAATCTCAACTAAACTCTCCAAAAGATATAGGATGAATAGAATTTTTTCTGTCACTTCACAGAGCCTTTCAAAAGGTAGATGGTGTCATTTGATAGACTGGCCCTCAGCACGGCTGGCACCGGGAAGATCTGCAATGATCACAAACCTGCAGAACTGAAAACATCTTCAACTAACTGTGGGAAACAGCTTGTTTTCTTCTTTGGTTTTGTGAACTCTTCCATGCACTTGAGGTCTGATGTAACTTCTTTTTTCCTTCATTCTTGAGGTTAAACAGCACATTAAGCTTTCCTATGTAATTCTTCCCTGTGGTTCATTTGACTCATTCAGTTTACTCAACTCTCATTTGAAGTATAAGTGCCAAATGAAAACACAATTTTTCTTTGGAGTCTTAGTAGCACCTTAGAAGGGGACTTCATTTTTTTTTTACACCAGTGAGATTTTAACCCTGTGTGAGAACCAGGAGTTCACTTTTCATTTTCCTCTGACATCTACTTTATAACTCATTTACCTGTCCAGTAAACATCTTGAAAAAGGATGTCTTAAATGTTTATACAATGCCTAGCACAAACTGCTCCTATACCCAGTTTTAGGTTCTAAGACAACTGAAATACATGTAAAGAGTTTGTGAATGGCTCTCATTTATATTACTGCTAATGGACAGCATGTTTCAAAGTGATTTAGAAATTTAAAAACTGCTTTTCTCCCCCAAATTCACTAGAAATTTCCAAGGTCTTACCACTCCAGTAAGACCTGGCATAATTTTAAAGATAGGCATGGAGTACAGAGAGAAATTATTCCAGCACACTGGATAAAAACTTCTGCATGCCTGATGTCATGCTCATTGAGTTTCACAAATTACCATAACGTTGTGTATTAGTTTACTTTGTCTTATCTTAGAGCTGCTGTTTTCCATGAAAGAAATGGATAGGCAGAGTAAAAGCACTTAAACAACAAGACAGACTAGAAACAGAAACCATAAGGTTGGAAAAGACCTCCAGCATCATCAAGTTCAACCTTTGACTGAATACCACCATGCAAACTAGACTGTAGCACGTATTGCCACATCCTGCTGTTTCTTGAATGTTTCCAAGGAAGGTGACTCCACCATCTCCATAGGCAGCCTGTTACTACCACCATTTCAGTGAAGAAATTCTGCCTGAACCTTCCCTGCTGCATCTTTCAGACTTAGTCCTCTTATCCTGTCACTGGTTGCCTGGGAGAAGAAGCCAAACCTTTCCTTGTTACAACCTCCTTTCAGGTAGCTGTAGAGACAAAAAGGTCTCCCCTGAGCCTTCTTTTCTCCAGGCTAAACAGCCCCAGTATCCTCAGCCACTGTTCATATGACTTTCACTCGCTATAAGCCTATGAATTCAGTTTCTCCTATATTTTGAGATCACTGCACCATCTGAAATAAAGGGGGACAGGGGTGGTGGCAGGGAGGTGGCATCATGAACCAAAAATTTAAGAAGAGCTGTACCTTCAATTTTCTTTAAGTTAGTGATATGTGCTTTTGATTTTACAAGGAAGAACATTTTACTTAGCAAAAGCCTCTAGTTATTAATAATGGAGGAAAAATAAGAACTTAATCTAGAGAAAAATGGCTTTCAGTTGTCATTAGTTCTTTAATTTAAATGGTTGTAGGTTCTTCATAGCAATGTGACTTAAGGACCTATCACAATTCTTATCTTCTAATTTCCTGCTTTTGTAAGTTTTTATCACATTATTACTGTTATTTAAAAGTAGAAGTTTGCATTTAATTGCATAATAGTTACTCAGTTGTAGAGCATTTGTAAAGATTAATGACAGACTGACAGATTGATTATCCTTGATAGAGTCAAGACTATATTGCACAGAATCAAAGTGGAATATGAAGTTACAGGAGATCTATTCATTCCCTCTATTCCCAAACATTGTCACTATATATATATATATGTTTTTGTGTATATATGTGTACACATGTATACATTCATATAGGCATAAAATGGTTTTCTTCTAATAGCAGTGCAATCATCCCAACTGTGATGATTGATTTGTTTGCTACCTGTGCCCTGTACAAGTAACAACTCTTTATTCTCACAAGAAAGAGGTCTACAGTAAAAACAGTTAAAATATGAGCTCATTAATGCTGGCTATTACTATGCATAGTGAACACCAACATTATGCAAGAAAAGAATATTAAAAATAAAAATAAAAAATTAGTCGATGTGGCTTGAAGTGTTTATAAAGCAAAATTAACCATACATAAGGGAACTTTCACATGGTAAAGGCAACAGAATGGAATGGAGTTCCACATCTCTGCAGTCTCTTCACTGTCATCTGACCACTGTGATTAGTACCAAGACTGCCCTCAAGTCACAGGTTTCCCTTTATCACTCTGTTATATAAATGAAGATCACAGATGTTCAGGACCTTAAGACTTAAAAAATCAATTTCTTAATAATTTCCAACAGCAACATCCTCACTATTTCATATGTTCTTCAGGCAATGGAAAAAATCTTTCAGTGGGAAAATTTCTGCCTTATGAGACCAGAGAAAGATTTAGAATTGTGAAGCTACAGTTTGACACGACAGAGATGGATGTATACAAGGTTTCTTATTTATAAAGATATTAAAGACAGTAATTTTTCAATCATACTGACTTTTTGCATAATATACATGAATTGAATGCATGTATGTATATATGAAACATATATGGTAGGTATTGCACTTAAATATATAAAAACATGCAGTATATGTTATATGCCATGTATTATACTACAAGAGTGATATTAATTACTATTGCATACAAATAAATAAAATAGCAAAAAAGCAATACATTTATATCCTAAAGTTTTTTGTTCAGACTTAGATCTATTTCAGTCATAAAATCTCCCTAACACAAAGTTATTTTTAATTTTTTCAGACTCTCCACTGGGAATTGCTTCACTTCTAGAACTGTATTTCACCAATTTAAATATAATACAGACTAATGATTTCATGAGGACTTTCAGGCAGAAAGTAATGACACCAGCCATCCACTTTAGCCAATTGAATGAGGCATTGTACTGCTTTCAAGGCAAAGCACCTGGAGTGCTCTGCTCCCTTTATCTCCGTTCTTCAACTTTCTGGATTAAAGGGTCTTGTCCTCACTTGTTTCATTTAAAAACAGGTTTTAAAGCTCCTAGTGCAAAATTTATCACTGAAATATTGCGGTCTAACCTTCTTCCCCTATTACAACTTAAAACAGATATGCTAACACCAAATGTAATCGCAATGAGAGTGTGATGGGAAAAGATCTCTCAGTTCAGACCTGGCACAGATTGACTCTCACAAAGGTGTATTTCTGTTAACTTTCCCAGAGACATTCCATTAACAGATGTAGAAGTGGTGCAGCACATAGGAGATAACTCCTATCAAACTCAAAGGCTTAACCTCTTGGTTAAAGTGATGTTAATGAAGGAGTCAAACAGAGCATCTCCCTTTCCACTCTCCTTTCATACCTGTGTTGGGTTAATGTAAGAATACTAGTAGCTTATTATTCTTTCACATAGAACACTGTATGCCCCCAATACTACTTTTGCTTGAACATAGCTAGATTTTTTTACTGAGATTTTAGTTTGAAAGGGTGTTTGAGGTACTACAGGCCATTTTTATGTAGCAAAGGACAGATGAAAGGAGACTGTCACTGTAGGTGAAGTCTTGTTTGCTTTCGTAACAAACTTACACTGTTCAGCCCCCAGTGACATCAGGACATTACTGTGATGGTGGGCAGTACACATGGGCAACTACAGCTCTGACTGGCACAGGAATCTGTGGCCTGAAAGCGGTTTTAACTGTGAAGGGAAGGGGTTCAAGGGGCTGAGGGTGCCCCTTGCTGGTTCCCTCCAGCACCCCAGAATCTTCTCTTCAGAGCTGCTCCACCAGCCTGGCCCCTGCCCCGTGGTTGTGGGGCCTCACCCTGTGGTGATGCAGGGTGCCCTGTGTCCTTCTGTCCTCTTCAGGGAAGTTTCTCCAGCCTGTGTTTGCACCTCTGCAGGGCTGCCCTCCTGCCCCTCAGTGTGAGCTGCCTTACTGTCCTATCTGAGCTGGAGTGATGCCCAGCTTGGTAAAAGTGCACGTTTTGCAAGGCATTAGCCCTTCTCACAAAACTATGTCAATGTAAGAGTGTTCAGGATTTAGACCAATGCTTCTGCTCACAGTGCTCAGATTTGTGACCAGCCTATGTGTGACTGACTGCCTGATTGCTTATGCAAGGAATGTCTGGAATGATGGGAGCAATATTTATTGTGGCTTTAAAAGAACTTCTATTTCCATCAGCTCCAACAGAAACGTGCCGTCTTACAGTGCTACATTTCACTCATACAGAAAAAGAATAGTAGCTTCTCTGGTTTTTTTTTTTTCCACAGTGACTTAATCTTTCAGTTTTTGCAGATAAAAATTTTCAATAAAATGTTGACATGCAGATGATACTGCTCCAGCCTCCATGTAGATGATGTGTTGAACATGAACAATAGATGCTCATTCAGTCAACTGGTGAAGCATGGACTCCAGCACCACTGCAGTACCAGCACATGTAGAAGTAGTAGCAGCATGTTTTCCCAGAGAGTGCAGAACTGAAGAATGTCATTCACTGTCTTTAGCCATTTTTAAATACAGCTCCAATGTGCTCTCTTACACCTCAGTCCAGCAAAAACAGGATTGTCCCACTTCTGGATTTTTGCTATAGTCAACAATTGAATGTTTTATTCTGACAGAAACTAAAGTAAACTAACCTCAAGGTACAACTACAATTAAACATATCATTTTATGAAAAATGGGTATTGCAAGTGACCTAACAGAATATAGAGATGTTTTGCTGAGTCTTATCTTAAGATTTTAATCTTAAACGTTCTATTAGTGTTTCAGATTAAAGCAGTATTTCCACCACCTCTTCCACTCCTGTACAGGAGATGGACACTGGTAAAGGTATCTCAGTATATGTCCAGTAGCTAACAAAATAGCTGTTGTGCAAAATAGCACAACAGGCTAGACTGAGAATTCTTTAAAAGGAATATCTTCAGGAATCACTAGCCTTCTGGAATTAGCAGTCATCCCCTATTATATCCCATATATCACAGCTTCAATGTACTTAATATTCATCTAAGCTTAGTTTATCACATCTGCTTCTGTTATAGTCTGAAGTACAGCTGCTGTGTTTTTGATTTTTTTTAGTGAGTTCCTTAATTTACTGCAGTATTCACATTGCTTCAGTATGTCATGTATTGTTGATTTTTTTTCTGCTCTTTTGCATGCAATTCGTCTTCCTGTAGCTCCATTCATGATCTATGAGGCAAATGATTTCACCTGTCAGCTTGCAGTGCCTCACAGATCTGCCGAAAATGAACACATGGGAGGCTGAGGTGAAGAAGCAGTCTGTGATTTGCTTGTTTCTGGTCTGTACCTAAGCGGTGCACAATTCTCCTCTATTTATATTGAAAGTTGTTGTTCCGTCCTCTGGCCCAATAAAGCAAAATGTCTGTTTGAAGTGTTAGTTTGCTGCTGTGTTGCATGCAGTGTTGAAAATAAGCAAAAGAAAACCAGATCTCTTTCTTATGTATAAAACTTGCAGGAATATTGCTGTGCTAAATATAGCTGAAACACAGAGCTCTGGACGTGACAGTCTTAATATGATCACATTTTAGGGGCTACATCTGAGAGCTGTCTGTGTTCAGTGGGAGACCATAAGAGTTGCTATTTCAGGTACTACCAGTGACATGACTGTGTGTGTTTATATATATATAGAACTAGGTGAAAATGTTTCTTTATATTCTACAAACCTATTTTGAAATTATTTCATGAATGAGTCCAGAGCTATGGGGGAATAGATTCTTCTGTCAGAATAGGCAAAGCATAGGTTATAGGGCATTACTGTGTATTCATATTCTTGCTTGACAATTTACCAAGCTTTTCTGTAGTAGGTAGACATTCACCACAAAATTCCCTTAATATTCTTTCAGAGCTATTTTATTATTTTATAATAAAATAAAATAATTATTTTATTATAAAAGAGCTATTATTTTACTTCATAAAAATTATTATATGCTCTTTGAAATAAGACAAAAAAACTTTCTTGTTCCGAATCTCCTCAGAGTGTCTTACTCTCCTTACAGGTTCTGGACAGAAGGACTTTTGACTCTTGCCTGATAAACATTTTCCTGATGGCACAAAAGCTAACACAATGTTCTTTTGAGCTGCTCGCCTTGTTTGAGTGTTTATTGTGAAAAAAGTTCTCCTACTGGCTGTCCTGATCACGATTATGGCTTTTTTTGCTGATGGTGGTGGTGAGTTTTTCGTTTGGTTTTGTTTAGTTTTTTTCCCATTCCAGTTCTGGAAAGTAATTTTGCTGAAGATAGAAATTTTTCTACATCAAGAGTGGCTTTTATGGCTAGGTAAAGCAATAAAAACTGCATTACAGAAATGTTGATTTGTCACAGCTATAATTTTAATACAGTCAGGGAGACTTTTGTGGTTTTACATAATTTAGGCAATATATATGTGCAGTATATGTCAAACATTGCGGCATAGATTTGATGAGGGCAATAAGTTGAAATTCTGATACTATCAATTGCCTGGTGTTTAAAGAGACTATCAGCCACTCACCAGAAAGTCTGTCACATAAGATCTACTATATAGGTCTATATATACCTGTCTGTGCTCATGGCACTTACCTGTTTTCTTTAGGGAGACAAATCTTGTCCTTAAAATACAAAGAGTTATCAATGCTTTGTACATGAGCTGTACAGAAGTACAAATATCACTCTCAAAACTTTACTGTGATTGATGTTTATTACGCCTGCCTACTGCCAAGCAAAATCCAGAAGTCATTATTTTCTTGAGTACTTTTTCGATATTATAATACTTGAGCATAAATTAAATTTGAAAAGTAAAATTCTTTTTTTAGTACATGACGCTAAGATATAGTAATGGATTTAGTTATGATGAAATAAGAATGTTCTTCATATTCTTCACAACTTTTTATTTTTAATTTGCCTTTTGTATGATCATGCTGTCTAAAAGTCACCCATAATAAGTTCTCAGCAGTCCTAACCAACTATTGAACTCTCTGACAAACTCAAAGATAATTCCTTCTTGTCCCATTGCTCCACCCCACTAAAAGTTTGCTGAAGAGAGAGATTCAGTCTCTTGTTCCTGGGAATAAAAATTGTGAGAACCCTGTGATTATCCATTTCTTTTGGTAGCAGCAAGTTAGCCAGTAACCTGGACAGGTGCATACAGGAGAAAAAATTGTTATTTACCAGTTCTGTCTCCATAGGAACGCCCCATGCAGTATGGTTGGGTGCAGGGAGTTTACAGGGAGTTTGGAGGCAAGGTACCACAAATCTCCAGGACATCAAGGTTCACTGTTTTGGCTATTTATGAACAATCACATTTGAGCAGGAGGATTTGTTGAAGTCAAAACACTTCTCAGAAACAGTCCAGAGATATCTATATTATTTTCAGTGTAAAGGTTTTGATCCAGAACAAACACTCAGGAGAGAAAGGCTTGAGAGAGAGGCATCAAAAGGTTGCCCTTTTCAACATGAATCAAAAATTTTGACACACTTCCAGTTTGAAGTGGCATTTAAAAAGCTTTGTTTTCATGCCAATGCAGAATAAAACAAATCTGGAACTTGAAAACTGTTAGCAAACCAAAGTACTATTCTCTAGCAAGCTCTAATTCTTGCTTTTAACTAGAGTAACTTTAAATATTAAAGATATTTAGGTGTAATAACACAAAAGTTGAACATTAATATAATATTTTCTTATAAAATTTGTAATTTCATTATATCAAAAATTTATTAGAATCTATCATCACAACATTATTAATCTTTATTTTTTATTTAAAAAAGCAACATCTATTGCTTAGATTGATGTAACACTTAGAATATATATATACAAGAATATTTTAGAACATTGAATGACAATTCAACCATACAATTGGACAGATACATAGCCTAAATAATCGCTGCTCAAAAAATTGCAGGAGCAATGGTTTGTAACATTCTTTTTTGGTTTTTTTAATCTTTTAGTAGTCTTTTTGTAGTTCTATATTGGCTGAAATCCATTTACTGAACTGGGTATTACTAAGTCTTTAAAAACTACATCAGAGCAGTCCCAGCTGAATGTAGCATTTAGTCATCATTGATTTCTGTGCAGGGATCATCAAAATGCATGCACTGAAAAGATCAGAGTTTCCAAATCTTACTCAGCGTATGCAGGTGTACAATTACTGCTGATAAAATGAAAAAGACATTTCAAATGGTTTCCATAGTACCTGTAAAAATGCATTTGAAAAGAGAGAATATCTCATACAGTCACATTTCCATACAGCTTTTTTCCCCTTCTATTTGTCATAATTTCATGTCCCTTATTATCAAAAAATTATTACACTTATTACAAAAATTGCAATCATGAACCTTGATTTGGACTTGCAAGAAGGGAATTATTTTATAGGAGAATAATTGAATTCAATTAAATGAAATCCTAAGTAGTGTTTTTATTCATATTTATCTTAATGAATTAATTTACTATTTTTTCATCTTGTAAGGGTATCAAAAGTCCTCAGTACCTATTGTGGACCCAGTTTCATGGATGCTGCTTAAAAAAAACCCAAAAAACTACAAAATGTGGAGTGATAGTTCAGGAAAATAAAATCTAGAAAGCAGACACATTAATGAACACTTTCAATAAACACTATGCAATAAATATTTTCTTTTACTGATCTCACCACATACTTGTATTTAATCTTGCTAAAAGGATCACTTTATGAGTCTATATGAAATGGTTCCATGTTTTTCTGTATATATAATTTAGGTATCAAATGTGTCATCGTAAAGATGCATCAAAGAAATCATGGGTGCAGAGACACTTCAACCACAAGTGTGTGAGGAGGATAACCTCAGGTATCAAGATCTGGGCAAGTCAAAGATGAAGAGCAGGTGCCATGAATATGCTAAAACCCAAGAACAGCAGACACCTTTGCTGACCCTCAGGTCTTCAGGACCATGGAAATTGCACAATTGCACTGCTTTCTTGATTGTAAACATGACCAAATTTTAACTCACTCAAAGCATGTAGAACTTCTATCAGTCACTGCTAAAAGAAATACTGCAGCAGACACTAAAGTAATCATTCCCAAAGGAAAGATACTGAAGACAGTCTGACACTTTTTCTTTCTTTACAAGAAAAGAAACTGAAAAAGACTCTAACCTTCAGAAATTAAGAATCGACATGGAAAAATTTGGTGACCCAACCAGTCACAGTGAATGCACTTTAAAGCTAGAAAATATTTTACACTGTAGTTGTAAAGTTGTTCCTACTATTTTTTTTTTCTGAGACAACACTTGGACATGACAGAAACCCCTGCATTCTTTTTGAAACTGTTTGATATCTAGTGAAACAAGTTGAATCACAGTTTTTATGTTGTTTTTAAACATTCTACATTAGAAATCATGAATAAAGAACAGTTTTTTTCATGCAAACATGCCTAAGATAGAAGTGTCTCTGCATGTCATTGCTGAATTTTAATTTTTTAAACAAGTTACTTAAGAAAACATTGTAATTGTCAGTCTTAGCCATTTAATCCATTGAAACACTTAGATACCCATAACAGGATCATACTATAGCAAACAAGCTTTCCTGATCTTTGGAGTTTTGTCATTCTTAGACAGCCTGGTTAATAAATGCTTATGCTTAATGTAAAGTTGAGGTCTTTAAACAATTAGTAGAAGAGATTCAGTATTCTAATAATTGAT
>VXBB01004568.1:126599-149025 GCA_013399915.1 Illadopsis cleaveri
CCCCCCCAAAAAAATCCCATATCACCTTTAGTACCTAGTTTACCCCAGAAAATTATTATTCAGGTGTTATTCAGTTGACACTGGTGTATGCCATGATTCATGCCTTTCATATCTCCCTGTGCTCTTGAATAACTCTACTGCATATTTTTCCATAACCACAGTTGCCAAGAACACACAGTATTCCCTAGGAATAAACTTGGGTTAATACCCATGGATGAAAACAGAAGGCAATCCAGTAAACCATGAATATCAGAACATTTTCTACTTTTATCTTTCATTCTATTTGTTCTTGAATTCAGCTAAGAATGTTCTGATTTCAAAGAAGATTTTTCTTTTCTACTCTTTTCACACTGGAAAAACACATTAAACAATTAAAAATAATTTAGAATACATTTCCAGTCCAACCTTAAAACACAGTTTCACAATAAACTTGAAATATTAGTCTTTAGTTCCAGTTTGAACTAACAAGTGGGCACCAATGTCCTGAGTTATGACTTTTGTTTTTTACAGAGTAATTCCTGAGGAGCTCCAGGAGTTCCTCACTAGAAATGAAGGTTATCCTAAGAAGTGCATGGAATGTCAGCTGGGGATATGGGTAAGGAGCCAACCAAAAGCTTATGGGTCAGCTTTAATGAAAGGGCAGGGATAGGTGACATTATGCAAGGGTCTGCTACAGGCCACCCAACCACATGAGACCCCTCTAAAGACAGATAGGAGTGGCCTCATATCCACATGCCCTGGTCCTCATTCTCTTGGAGGGGCAACACAGCAAGAATTCCTGGAATGCATTGCTGCTAACTTCATTCTCCAAATTAGAGAGGAGCTGTCAAGGAGTGGTGTTATGCTAGACCTTGTTCTCATCCACAAGGAGGTGCTGGTAGGAATGTGAAGCTCAAGGCAGCTTTAGCTGCAGTGACCTTGAAATGGTGGAGCTCAAGATCCTTAAGACAGTGAGTAGGGCATACAAGAAGCTCATTGCCCTGGACTTCAGGGGAGCAGATCTTCACCTCTTCAGGATCTGCTTGGTAGAATACCATGGAGTAAAGCCCTGAAAGGAAGAAGGGCTGTTTTGTATTCAAGAAAAAAGATGTTTTTTATTCAAGGAACACCTTCCCTGAGTGATGCATCCTAACAAAGTCAAGAAAAACCACCAGACCACTTGCATAGATGAACAATGTGTTCCTGGAGAAATACAAACCCAGAAAGAAAGCATATAGAGGGTGGAAGCAAGGACAGGCAGTCTGGGAGGAGTGCATAGAAATTGTCCAGGCAGACAAGAATCAGATTTAAATATGGCCTGGGATGTCAAGGGCAACAAGAACAGCTTTGGTAGATATGTTGTCAAAAAAGAAAGACCAGTGAAAATGTGGGTTCTATCTGTAAGGAAACCATGTGCTTTGTTATTCAGGATATGGAGACAGCTGAGACATTCAATTACTTTTTGGCCTTGATCTTCACCACCAAGTCACAGTCAAGGGGAGAATGAAGAACCACCTGCTGTTAGAGACCAGTTTCGAGACCATCTAAGGCGCACAGTTCCATGGGACCTGATGAGATATATTTGTGGGTCCT
Source organism: Illadopsis cleaveri (assembly GCA_013399915.1). Lineage (NCBI taxonomy): Eukaryota > Metazoa > Chordata > Aves > Passeriformes > Timaliidae > Illadopsis > Illadopsis cleaveri. The sequence continues at coordinate 128,172 of VXBB01004568.1, forward strand.
GAGGAAACTATCAGAAGGAGAGGCTAAAGCATTATCCACTGCATTTGAGAAGTTGTTGCAGTCCAGTGAAGTTACTACCAACTGGAAATGGGGATACATAAGCCCCATTTTAAAAAGGGAAATAAGGAAGACTTGAGGAACTGCTGACTGGTCAGTCTTACCTCTGTGCCTGGCAAGATCATGGAGCAGATATTTCTGAAAACTACAATTTACTGTAAGACTTTAACAGGATAAATATGTTCTTGCCATCAAACCAAAACATAAACTTTATAATGCCTCCCTCCTTCATATTTCTTATGAAATTTCTTCCAGATATCACAAAGAATTTTCTTCAGTATAAGATCAAGTATTGATTTGTCTTGAACTTGTTTTAAACTTACTCATTAAACTGAAATAAAGATAAGTAACCACCAAAATGGAACAGTTAAAAGTAATTATAACTTAATGCATGATGTCATATCTGTATGCACATGGAGAGACCAGAAAAAAGTAGTTATATAGAAATACTTTCATATGTTATTTCATATAGATGAACATTCTATCTTACCATATTCTCTGAAGAGTTACAAGGCTTTAAAGTACTGGCTGTAAATTCTTCCATCCATTAATCCCTTGTACTGGCATACCAAGAAATTTAAATATGTAATTTTTTTTAATTTTGTCATGTGACTGAATCATATAAATATTTACATGCCATTGGTGCCTTATTGCTAGCAAAATTCTTCCTCCAGAAATTTGCCAGGCAATGTCTTTAACAGAATAATTCACATTAAAATAAACTCCATGTGAAAGGTTGATTAAGTCACAACTACTTAAAGCTGTGTACCCTGCTTCCCAAATCTGCACTGTCTGTATAAGATAATTAAAACTACAAAGTTAAGGCTTTGTCCCAGCTGCTCATTTCTATACAGTTTACCATTTGAGCACATCTAATGTTAAAAATCTGCATGATTTAGTGGTACACTAAATGTTATGATGAAGTTAGATTAATGCTAACATTTCTGAAAAGAAATGGAGTCCTGCTTATGATTAAATGTTTTTCTGGAATTGGGAAGTACTACAGACATAACCTTCCACTTCAGAGTTACTAAAAAATATTTTGTACCATGAAAGGACTTTTTTCCTAACTAGTAAGAGAAGCAATGGAGCTGAAAGACCTTGCATTATGGTATGATAAGAAGATGGCTAGTTATATTTTCACCTCATAACATCAATTCACAAGCAAAAAATAATTTTACCTTTACTAAACCCAAAAGTCTAACTCCTGTAAAAACTAACTAGATTTATAAGGAATTTTAGATTGCAGAATATTTTTTTAAATCTTGTAAATGTACCAAAAAAAAAAAAAAAGACAGATTTACACTGCTAAATAAAACTTGGCAGTACTTGTTTCTTTGTATTCTCAACGAATAAGTGATTCCAAAAATTTTGAAACAGCCACAAATCTTCATGAATTCATGCTAAATTTGTGAAATTAGTTTGGCTAGAAAAATATGTGAGGTATAAAAGTAATGTAAGGGATAAAAAAGGTAATGGGAATAAATAAAAACAACTGATGATTGCTTCCGAGTTTGCCAGCACCAAATTAGCTGTGGAGGAAAAACTCCAAGCACTCTACCCAAAATAATATTAATAATAATAATAATAGCAGCAGCAGTAGTAGTAGTAGTAGTAGTAGTAGTAGTAGTAGTAGTAGTAAAGGATGAGAAGTTTGTAAATTTCAGAAATTAGGCTCAAATTCCCAAAGACAGAAAAGAAAATAATTTGTCCTACATCCCAGAAAAGAGGCAGGGTCACTAGAGTAAAATGACGATAGTTTGGCAGGGGATAGCCCAAATAATTGTGCTCTGGGATACTGCTAGACCCCTCACAGAGCACAATGGCAGGTGGGAATTCAAATTAAGGCTGGAGGAGGAAGCACATTATCTGGGCCCCTCCCAGGGCTGATCCAGGGGACTCTCAAGCCCTAGTGTCCAGATGGGAAACCCATCACTAAGAGTGACTGGGGCCAGCTCTTCATGTCACCTTTGACATTGAGCAGGATTTGGAACGTGAGGGTAGGACACATACTAGGATGCAAGGGGAACATTTTGAGATTACACAGGATTTATGATGAGGCATTTAGGGGAGGAGCAAAAGGTGGAAATGGGAGGGACTTTGGAGATTTGGAGCAAAATTGGAGCCAGTGAGTGGATGGGGTGGCCTGAGGAACCAGGGGAATGGGTCTTTAACTGTGTGAGGATGCCTGTACCTTGCTAAGGGTGAGAGCACAGGGACATTGACTGTGGGGCCTGGGGGAGTTTGGACCGACTCTGTGTCTGTGTGTGCATGTGTGCACGTGTTTGTACATGTGAGGTGCCAGCAGCAAGTGTGGGACATCCACATGGCAGAGTGACTGTCTGATCTACCTTGCACATAGGTATAAGTATTTCCACTGAGGGATTTCATCCTGCCCAGCAGGATGGGGGCATTGCTGCTGTGACTGTGTGAATGTTCTGGGTATCTGCCTGTGACCTGTGTGGCCAGCCATGCTTGTGTATATATGTGGTGTATATGTGTGCAGTGTGTGCATGCACTTCAGCCTTGCTTGGACATGGGAACATGGAGCTGCAGCAGTCTGTTTTTAGCTGGATCCTTAGTGGATCCCACATTATGTATTTTCTCCAAGAGATATCATTGTTGTTTATATATACATACATTCCAAACCAAAAAGTTTGATTTGTTTCAGTATGTTATTTTGTGAAATGTAGGCTAAAGAACTTTTATTTTAGGGAAAGAAAAAACATCAGTCAAGCACATTTTTTGTTCTGCTTGTCCCAGAAAATCATTAGGTGTCCTGATCCCACTTATCATTTTTATCAGTCTTTTAAATCCATAGATCTGGCAGGCTTTGGAAATTTCAGCTGTCGTTAGTAGAATTTCAATTTTTTTCTTCCATTAAGACACAAATCAATTTATAGAATTTAATTCATCAACTATGTGCAAAATCCTGTTAAGTTAACAAATGAGGACATTGTTTCACTGTAGCACTGAAGTCCAACATTGCAGATAAGCACTGCAGGTAAACCAATCTAATCACTACTTAATCTCTTATGAAAATGGCTTTACCCCCAGACCGCTCCAAGTCCACAGTCTACTTTAGTCATAATAATAACTATTACTGTTATAGCTTATGGAGGAAAAGTGTATTTCTCTAGCAGTTCCAGTGTTCTCAAATTAACATAGATAATCACGAGGTTTTTCTTCATCACCAAGGCTAAATGTCTTTAACAAATTCATATGTGAAGAAAGTGTACTTTGTTCAGATTTTTTTTAGATATTGCATATAAATACACTTTTCCATTATAAGCCCATATTTTGGAGCACACATAATTTTGCAGAGAAATCCCTTCTAGAGAATTTTTTTCAAGAAAGGCAAATGTTGTTGGGTTTCTTTGTCTAGAATATGAAAATTTGCTTTGCTATATTTGATCTGCATCAGCCTAGAATGCATCTTGCTTCTCACAGATTTTGGATTTATGGGATAGAATACTGCTTTTTTTATGAAAAATCTTTATCCTACTTCTGCTTAGTTGGGGCACTGATGTGCATATTTAACTAAGTGACTATTCAAACTTCAAATGTCCTTTTATGGGAATTGTTTTGAGTTTTGAGGAGGTTTTAATGTCTCTAAACATTGTGGTGTGTTTCCTTTTTAGCTGTATATGTCACCTCTGGACTGCCATGTAGGGAGGGGATGGCAGTGTGTGACTTAAGGTGAATGTAAGAGTATGACTGTGTCAACTGCTGATAGTGATGTTTTCACACTCAGTCTAATGATCAAAGAAAACTACAAGGAGCTGGAAGCAAATACGAACTTATTTTAGGCTGCAAATTATTAAATGAGGGTAATCTCTTCAGTTATCTCACTATAAAGTTGTTCCTAAGGATTCAAAGAAAATACATAGTTAGAGACAACTGTAACTTTCAAGAAATGAAGAATTTAACCTAAAATTAATATGAAAACTATGAACACAGGGTTAGGAAGGTAAGACAGGTGTGGTGAAAATACCACCAAGTTTGGAAAAGGGTTGAAATTTAGGAGAATGAAGCAGCCTGGATTCCCAATGTGAAGACTTATTAGGTGCATTCACTGTCAAAACGAAATCAGGAGGGCATGAAGTCTTTATATTTCAGACCAGTGAGTGATCTCATTTTAAAAGGTCCCAGTTATGTCTCACAATCTGATCTCTCTTTCTAGTAAAACAAGTTTGCTTTTCTTCTGACAATGCAAGCAAATACTCTGTGCCTGGTGTTGTTGCACACACTGCCCTTCCCTTGTAGCTGTTAGGCTGCAGTGCCTTTCTCCTTGGTGAAGGGACTGTGCCATCTGCAATTCTTCATGGCCACAATCTCTTATGCAATTACCCTCGAAAGTAGGGGCAAAGATGATTTTGCATAGCACTTAAAATATAATAAGCTAAGCCACTAGAGAAGAGAGCATGTATATTCCTGCAGCTCTGAGATGATGATCATTATGGAGGCAACTGCTTTCAAAACTCTTAAAAATGAGAGTTTGTAAAAAGACAATATAACATATCTTATCACCCTGTCTATGGTATGCACTGTGTAAGCAAATAGCACATCTGGCAGCTGACATACGTTTTTTCTCTCTTTAATTATATGTATTTTCATGAACAGGAAATGTCTGATTGCAGCATATACATCTAATGACGTGAATTTTAAACCAAGCATTTAGTACTTTGTCATCAGAAAAGCTTGCATGACTGATTTGTGGTGGGTGACACCCCCAAAATACAAGGTCTATTGAAATTTGATCTTGCATATCTTAATCTGTTGTCTATGCAGAGCTAGATTTGCAAATCTTGCAGACATTGACTGCCGGTTTCATATGAATTTAACTCTTTCACCTGCATTTAGAATCTAGTAAAAAAAGGCAGATTTTTTTTTTCCCCAAGTCTTTTGAGCAACAAAAATATTAAATTTTGAAATCTAGTGATATTTTGGTTTTTAGGCCACATATTCAAACCTCATTGTCTCACTTATTTAGTAGTACTTGAATTCTTGATATTTAATAGATAATACTGACCTCAAAAAACCTATTTGACCATATAATATAAAAGTTAATAAACCTCTGTATTTATTCATTTATCCTGAATTTTTGAAAGAAACCAAAATTAAATAATTGACTTGCTAATATGTTTAGACAGTTTCTGGTACACAAGATGAATGAATTAGAAACAGCTTATTTATCCACTCTGTATTCTGTCACACAGGTATATTCTTACATAATGGAAAATTTTAAATACCTGGACATAAGGAAAGTTGAGTGACAACAAAACTATGCCAGATGATGTGCAGAAGCACTTAATATATAGGTCAGTACTTTGTATTCAACAAAGATAGCAAGAGACAGGGAAGTAGTTCTTATTTTTCTGTTGAGGGATAAGTCTCCCACTTCATATGCTGCCATGGCTTTTAAGACTTTTTCATGTCTTCTTCTTTTAAGACTTTTTTTTTATGTTCATATTTCTAAAAATAATTTTATAATAAAAATGAAACTATCACTTGAAAAATAGAGGCATTCTTTTTTGAAATGTAAAATTCTAAAGTGAAAGGTCCTTAACCTGTGTTAGTCACTTCAAGAAGTCACTGAACTCTAACTAGGAGCTGAACCCTGTGATCCTTGTGTAAATTCATGCTAATGTCAGTGTTACTGATGTCAACTCTTACTAATTTCCAGTATCAGGGAATATTTTATTAGAAGAGAATTGACCTTTGCTTGAAAAATTAAGACCATCATATTTCTCTCCAGATTTTCAACACACCAAGGACTGAGCAATATAATTATTATTTATAATTTTGATACAATGATAGTAATAACTTTCAGGGTCCAGTTATGTTCCATAAACTGTTATTTATTTCTAAAAATTTAATTTTCTTTTCAATTATTGGTAGACATCCCAGTTTGGACTCATGTTCCAGCATCACAACAAACACCAGTCAGTGGAAGATCTTATTTCTCAACCCACTTCAAAATCAGGGTCATTAAAGATTAAATTCACCAGTTGATTTATTAATATGGTCTTTTGATATAACCAAATTAGGTCATCAGATTCTAGGGCTCATGATGACATTGTTGTCTCTTTATTTTTTTTAATCAAGCAAATTAACTTCAGTATTGAAAGTCCTCATTTTAAGATATGGCCAGGAATCAAGTACCTCTTACGTAATTTTCAAGATAATTCACCATAATCTTCTTCTCCTTTTTGCTCATTTGGTTTTTATTATTCCTAGCAGTCTTTTCCAATACATTGTTCATTTTCTGTACGTGATCCACATTTGATTAATGTCTTATTAATCCTGCACACTCTAATGGCTCATTGAAATCCTTGTCTCCCAACATCACTTGGGCAGCAGAACTTTTGAGAAAATCCTGTGTTACACTGAGGAGGAGACTTGAAATAATCGACCTTGCTTTCTCTTTGACAAATATTAAAGATATCCAAGGAAGGGAAAGGTAAGGGCAATTGGGGAGGGAAGAAGAAAAGAAAAGGCAAAAGACTATACATTATATAGTTCTGTATATGAAGGCCATGTGTATAGCATGGCTACATATCAGCCATTCTTAGGATGAAAGATTACAGGAGTGCTTCAGTAATCTACATTGTGGTGTCAAATTCAGGAAATAACTGGGAACATTAAATCCTACATTTTAGTGAAAAGAATTTGGAGTTCCAAAACAAATCAAACCAAAGGTCTGTTTAGCTCAGTATTCTTTGTATGACCTAATTGTTGTACCCTTTTTTAAGGCAAGCATAAAAGCAAGGCCAAGTGAAATTTAAGACTTCTCTTGGTATACCCTCTGTTCACTAGCTAAGTTTTGTGACCTGAAAATTGCACTCAGGCAACCACACTTTGTAGTGATCAATACATCCTCTTAATTGAATAAGTTTAAAACTACTTTGAATCAATTTATATTGCTGGTATCAAAAAGATCTTTTGGCTAAGAGCTTCATAGTTTTACTAAAAATTGTATTTAAATGGGTTCTATTTTTCTTTAATTCTGTTACTGAATTATTTCATTGAATGACAGAATAGAATAGAATAGAATAGAATATTTCACTTGGAATAAACCGAAAATGATGATTTAGTCCAATTGCCTGACCAATTCAGGGTTCACTAAAGTTAAAGCATGTTATCAAAGGCATACTCCAAATGACTTTTAAAGAATGACAGGCTTGGAACTTTGTTTACCTCTCCAGGAAGCCTGTTACAGTATTTGACCACCTCAATCAATCTCAGTAAAAAAATGCTTCCTAATGTCCAGATTAAGTCTCTAGTGAAGTTTTGCACCATTTCCACACTTCCCTAGATAACAGAGAGAAGAGAGCAGCATCTCTCTTTCATCATCCACTCCTCAGGAAGAAATAAGGTCATCCCCCAGCCTTCTTTTCTCTAAACTAGACGAATCCACAGTCCTCAGCGGATCCTCATAGGACATTCCTTCCATCCCTGTCACCTGCTTTGCTGACCTCCTCTGGAGATGTTCAAGGACCCTCACACCCTTCTTAAGCTGTGGGGCCCAGAAGTGCACAGAGTGCTCAAGGTGAGGCTGCACAAACACTGAGTACAGCAGGATGATCTCCTCTTCTGACTGGCTGGGGATGCTGAGTTTGATGCTTACCAGAATGGGATTTGCCTGCTGTCAGACTATACTCCCATATCCGTTTCTGTAGGGCTGCTCTCCAGCCACTCACCTCCCAATTTATACTTGTGCTGGGCATTACTCTGTCCTAGGTGCAGGACTCAGCATTTGAACTTTTTAAATTTCATCCCATTAATCATTGGCTAATACTCCAACCAAACTAGATCCCACAGACTCATTTTCCTCATCAGGTCAGAGGGATCCCATCAGGCCCCAACACGTTTTGTCTCTTGAAGGCTGTTCCGTGGTTTAGAAATCCAAAGTTTTGGCACAGACACCAGTCCTGTTGTCAGATAATGATATAATAGTCTCACATGCTTCTACCAAGGCCTTCCCCAGATTTCTGTGAGGATTGAAGACAATATTACCTATGCTCCCAATGTTTTTAGTACTATTCTTAGGGCTCTGAAGTTCCTTTTGATTGACCTCAGACTTTCAGCTGTAACATCATTTGTATACATGTGAAAGAGTTTGCATTTTGAAAAAAAAAATAAATTATTCCCCACACCACTTATGTATCACATCACAAGTTTTTTCACAGTTCTCTGTTCTACTTTCCAAGCAAAAAAAAATCTTCTTTAACCTTTCATGCATGTGATTATTCAGCTTAGGGAATTCAACAGTGAGTTTTCTGTTTCTTTCTTAGTATTTAATTCTTTACATAACTTGGTAAATTAAGCCAGGGATGACACGAGCTTATCATCCCACACTTCTTATTCAGAATGCTTGAACAACAGAATATGAAATGGCCTGTGCCACGTTTCTGCCTTGTGTCCTAATTGCCGAGTTATTTGTGTGTTTAAGTAATCACAGAATCATAGAATGGTAGGGTTGAAGGGGACCTTAAAGATATCCAGTTCCAACTCCCATGTCATGGGCACGGATACCTTCCCCTAAACCAAGTTACTCAGAGCCAAATCCAGTCTGGTCTTGAACATTTCCAGGGATAAGGAGTCCCCAGCCTTTCTGAGCAACCTCTTCCAGTGTCTCACCAACCTCACAGTAAAGAATTTTTATCCTAATGTTTAATCTAAAGCTACTCTCTTTCAGTTTAAAGCCAATGTGATAAAGCGGCTCTGGTGGGTGCCTGGCACCCAGTCAGTGTCAACCCATCACAGGGTCCCAGAGCTGGGCATAGTACTCCAAGTGGGGTCTCACAAGGGTAAGAGGGAGAGAATCATGTCCCTTGATGTGCTGGCCGTGCTTCTGATACAGCTCAAGATCTGATTGGCCTTCTGGGTTTCAAGCACACATTGCCAAGCCATGTTGAGTTTTCATCCACAAATACCCTGAAGTCTTTTTCCCCAGGGCTAGTCTTGATCCATTCTTTGCCCAGACTATGTTTGTCCTTGTGACTGCCCCAGCCCATGTACAGGACCTTGCAATTGGCCTTGTTGAACTTTCTGAGGTTCACACATGCCCACCTCTCAGGCCTGTCAAGGTCTCTCTCAAGACTGTCAAGATCCCTCTGGATGACACCTCTTCCCTCCAGTGCACTGCAGAGGTTGGTGTCATCGGAAAACTTGCTGAGGGTGAACTCATGGACACTGTCCATGTCGCCAAGAAAGATGTTTAAAAATACTGGTCCCAAAACTAACCCCTAAGGAGCACTCCTCATCAGTGGTCTCCACTTGGCCATCGAGTCGTTGGGTGCAAACATCCAGAAAATTTTTTGTCTACCAATTGGTCCATCCATCAAATCCATGTCTTTCCAGTTTAGAGACAAAGATTTCCTGTGTGACAATGTCAAATGCTTTGCACAAGTCCGAGTAGATGATGTCAATTGCACTTCCCTTGTCCACCACTGCAGTAACTCCAAACCTGTCAGGCATTATTTGCCCCTGATGAAGCCATGTTGACTGTCACCAATCAACTAATTATTTTCCATGTGCCTTAGTACAGTTTCCAGGAGGAGCTACTCAATGATCTTGCCAGACACTGAGACGTGTAGTTATCTGGGTCTTTATTTCCCTTTAAAAATAATATTTATAGAAAAAAATATGGTTTAAACATAAATAAAATATAAAATATAAAGTATTTTTCTAAAACTTGATTCTATGTGAACACTAGCATCTTTGATGAAAAGATAAAAAAAAGAAATTTCTCCCATTTAATTTCATTACCAGTTCTTGCATAGTGAATTATAATCTAATTTTTGGATGTCTGACTCACTGCTTTCAAACAACTCAAAATTATAAAAGATGAGAAAAATAGTTTAAGGTCAACCTGTGCTCATTCTAGTTCTCTAGCTTGTGCCCAGACCATATGGCTGGTAGTCTGATCTCTGCACACTAATCCAAAATCTTGTAGGAGTTAATGAAATCTGATCGCTACATATTATTTTAATGTCTTCGTGGGTGTGATATGCAACTCATATAATTGATATCTGTATCAAATAAACCCTGTCACAGATAGTCAGAATGATTTATCTTTGACAAATGTCCCACTTATGTGTTCTCAACTTGTCTTCTGTACTGAAGAATATTTTGATCTTTGAAGCAGTATGTTTTGATTGTATTAGTCTGACTGTAGTCACAACCTACAGACTTGTCATTCCACTGTTCTTTCCTGAAGTGTTTAACAATGTCATTGCAGACTGGTGTTTGATTCTTTTTTATGGCGAGAGAAATCCTGTTGCCTAATGGACAAATAAACAGTTTTAAGTATTTGTGATGATTTTTCTGAATACCATATTTGAAATTTCATGGAGGTACTTTTCTTAGAATAATCTACTAGAACTTAATCACCTGGTGGAAACTCTGACACATTTGTATCTTATTAAATACATAAGTGGATAAAAACCTCTCTGCCTTTGAGCAGTATTACGTCAGCAGTCTTATCCATGCTGTGAGTCTTATCTGTCTGACAGAGCAGCATTACATTTAATATTATTGGTAATTCTGATTTACTAGGACAAATAATTTATCAGAAGATATTTGCATCTTCAATCTTGCCAGTATATTAGTCAGTGATTCCAGTGTCAAATATTCCCTGAGTCCTTTATTAAGATCCCTCAATTTTGATGGCTGGGTAACACGTCAGCCTTATGTGCTGCATATCTGAACTGCCACTGTAGCTCATAGACTTAGTATTGTCCCTAACTACAGAGCCTGCAGATGATGGAAGCTGGAGGCTGACATAGCTCAGTAGAAAACAAAATCTAAAGCTTAATCTGAAATAAGACTTGAACCTGTTACCTAAACATAAACACCTAGTGGTGTGTAAGACATGCTGGGATAATATTATTTAACTAACTATTCTGACCAGGACCCCAATTCAGTTGCTTAAACAATGGTTATAGTGAGACACTGAATATCAGACACACTACACCTACACGTATGGGTTCAATTTATGTGTCTGTATTTTGAAGCAAATCCTTCCACATTAATTTGGGGAGGAGTAGTTGGTTTTTCACTAGATTTTGTTTTCTGACTGGAAGTACATCAATTTCTGACTGCTGGCACATAGGGTTTTGGGAGTAAAAAGTTGGAGAAATGGTTTGTAGTGCCATCTTATGCATCCTACTGGATATAAGAATCTCAGAGTTAGTTGCTGAAATGGACATTTAGGGTGAGAACTGAGTAAGATGGAAATGCCATGAGTGGCTCTGTGCCTTGTCTTTCCTTAGAGGAAGAAAAGTTGAGCTAGCTGAAGCCTGAAGATCATTTCCTAGACTGTGGTGTCACAAGTAGTATTTGTGGTGTAGCAAACATTTAAGAGTAAAAAAGCACAAAATGGAAAAAAACCCTGAAATTTCAATGGAAAATGGCAGTTTGTTTTTCTGACCTTTAGGAGAATTGAACTAAGTATGCTTAGTTGAAGACAAAATGACAATTATTAACTTGCACTTTTGACTGATCATATTGCAGAATTATTAGCTCTGTTTTAGACTACTCCAACTTGCACTCAGTGATGAAACATGAATATTGCTTGGGAGATTTTCAGCATGAATCAATCCCAAAGAGCAAGCAACACAAGTCTGAGCCAGATTTGCCTCCCTCCAGCTCACATAGAAGAGTTTATACATCCAAATACTCCACCTGTTTTCCTGACATTGCACAGAGCACACTGCAGGCGCTATACTTTCACACTTTAAAAACTTTAACATAGAGTTAACATTGCTTCAAATAATTTGAGCAGAGGAAAATATATCTAAACCACTTAAATTTTATGTGGGGTTTCAAAGAAGGTCCCAGTAAAATTTCTATGTTTTGGATTCAACAACTTCTCTAAAAAGGTAACCAGACCTAAACAGGAGGACTGTAAATCAGCCTACACAATTTGGTCTAGGGCCAAGGTCACCCCATTCCTCTCTCCGATTTAGTATACAAGTTTTAGTACTAAATTTTTTTATTCTTATGTTTTATTTCCTTGTTTATACAATTTTTAATCAAGCTTTTTGTTACAATATTCTTTTTTGGTATCCAATTTACTTAAAATAGATGTTCAGAGAAGCTAGCAAAAGGGAATTGCTTGTCACTGAGTTATCTTTTCTGGTTTCAGGGAACACTAAATTTCCAGTTGCATAAACAAGGCAACTTCTTAAGGTTTATCATACAAAGTAGGGATGTCTTTGTTGCAGTGAACAGTTTGGAGTCACTATATTCACATTTGTTGATAGCTTTTTCTTACTCTGATTTCCTCTTCAGTGCTGGTATATTTACTATCATCCCACCTTCTGGAGTTAAATTTTCAGGTCTGAAAGTCAAGGGGTAGTTAAATAATTTCTTTTAGGAAGGAATAATGCATGACAACCTGTGTTCAAAACTGAAGGTGTTATACATACTATGAAAACAAACAAATAGTAGTCTTTTTTAATGTTTCTTACCCATTTTATTAAAAAATGTTTAAGATAACACAAAGGAAATATGAAAGTCTTGACAGCAAACAATTTAAGGCTAGAGTGTTTATTCAGATATTTGTGCATTTCTGCTAATATTCTTACTCAGAGCATGGAATTTATCTCACCATCTGGCTATCCAAAATTTGGTTTAAGTTTGTAGTTTATTATTTATTTATTGACAAGTGAGAAAAAAGACAATTCCAGAGGATGAATAATTCCATTCCAGGTATATATACATGTATATGTATATGTATATGTATATGTATATGTATATGTATATGTATATGTATATGTATGTGTGTACATATGTTATATAAGTATATATCTTTTGGAAGTGCCTAGAGGTTATCTCCTTTAACTTGACACAAAAAATAGGTGAAATAAACTCTAATGTTTAGACAGCTAAAGTGAAGAAATCTGAGATTAACCATGGCCTTTAAAATACATATGTACCCTGATTTTTCTGTTTCATACTTAAACAAAGGAACTCCCTCATAACCAGGCAAATTGGTAATCTCATCAGTCCGTAATGAGAGACTGTCAAAAATTGCAATAATTCAACAGTGAAATAACTCACCTTGTTTCTACTGAGAAATCAAATTGTGGAAAAAAAAAAAAGTGCACCCATGTCTTTCAGTCCAAACATGGGAATCATCAAGAGAATCCACTTACCTAAAGAATAAAAACTCGAGGCTGACAGCCAAACAAAAAGTTGGTAGTTGAACATAGTCAGCTATGTGCAGAAGGGACAGACATCTGAGTTGAAAACACTGTTCTTGGAAATGCAACTGATTTTAGAAGACAGATTTTGTAAAGGCCACAGTATTAGCCTCAGTTCTGGATAAGAATGCCCATCTACTTGCGTAGAACTGTAACAGTTCCAAGTAATGAGCAGTAGAGTCTGCTGCAGCAGCTGCTGGAGCTGGTAGTGGCTGTTTCCCACCATCCATAGCAGTGGGCATAGCCTGGCAACTGCCAGGGCCAGCTCCTCCACCCCACTGGTGCAGCTGAACTGAGAGACAGGAAAACAACCTTCATCTCTGAATAAAAAGTCTCTGTAGATGACACTCATTTCAATTGTTTTTTCTACTGAGCTACTGAGTCTATTATTTTAGGTTCCAACAGAGTTCTTAAAATCAAAATAATTCATCTCATTTAAAGCAGTTCTTTTTAGCTGTTGATGTCACTCTGTTCTGCTGCATCTTTTATAACCAGATTGCAGTCTGTTCTCTGCAGAGAGAGTGAAAAATGTATTGGTTTGGGGGTTTTGGATTTGGTTGGTTTGTTCTCTTTAATTTAGGGTTTATTTTGCTGGCTTTTTTTTTTACTGGAGGTATATAAAGCTTCTGGTTTCACAATGAAACAAGTGAAAAAGGAAAATAAATACTCAACTACTACATGTTAAAACTGTACTAGAACAGTAGACTGCAATGTACATTTTTTATGTCACTGTCTAATTTTTATTATCTATACCACGTTTATTGGAACAAAGAAGTCTTTACTGAGGAAAAAAATTTTCATGTGACAATTCACTCCCTAATGCAGTATTTGCTTAAAATGAGCTTCAGTGGTTGGAGGAAAGACACACTAAATTTAATTTTATTTTTTTTTAAATTGGTTTAGTGGCTTGGTTTTTTGGGTTGGGTTTTGCTTTTTTGGTTTGGTTTGGTTTGGTTTTGTTTGTTTGGTTTTTTTGTTGGGTTTTTTTTTTGGGGGAGGTGTTTTTTGGTAAGTTATTCTTTTTCTTTACATTAGCCTATGGAAGTATTTCTCATATGTTTCATTTTACATCAGGTTAAGAGACTGATCCTCAGATTATGTGCAAGCTCCAAATAATTAGATTGGGTTTTTTTGTAACAGCTGTACCATTTGCTTTTGACCACAACAATTTGCTTTAGAAACTATCCCTGAATTGTCACTATTGTAATACTATTGAATGATTACAAAAGAAATATGACTTACCATTAACACTTTTTATCGAACTTTGCAATGCAATTCATAAAGTTAACTTACAACTCTGAAAAACACTTGAAATTGAGGAAATGTCAGCTTTTGGAGGATTTTAAGATAGGTATGTTATGACAAATCTCTTCCCCAGTTTCACTGTCTTGTATTCAGACCAATCCTTCTTGAACTTGTACTATGAGATGCTAAAGGAGAAGGGAAGAGAAAAGACAGGAAAGGATGCAGCTTTCCTAAATGCAAAGTCTGATTTACTAAGAGGAAACAGTAGTGAAGAGTTTTATTCTGTTTTGTTTTCTATAACTTAGGTATTATAAATCACTACTATAAATCATACTCTGTACATTTTAAAACCCCATCTTTCATTGTGATTTCATTGTGTATGAAGCATTTAATATTTTTAAATGCTATAATAAAATTGACTTTAATCCAGTGACTGTATATTAGAATATTTTCACATCTTGACACCAATCTGGAGATTTTCTGTAAATCCATCAGCAATTTCAATAAATTCAGAAGTATAACAGTTGCATGGTAACAATTTTTAAAAGACAGGTTTTGTTTCATACTAAAGTGAGATAAAAAAAATCAGTTTCTTTTCTAATGGTGATGTGAAAGTAATTATATTCAGGAACATCCTTTCAATGGATCTAATTTTACTAATCTTCAGAAAGCTGAATATTCAAAGCCATTATTCCAAATTATTTTTGCCCAATGGGATAAGAAAAAGTATTACTAAATTTCCCATAATTTCTCATCGTCAGAAATTGTAACACTTTCTTATCAATTCATTATTGATTGCCCCTTTAGAATTCAATGTTTTGAACAATCAAAAAGAGATTTTTCATAGTTTATTTTCTCAATAGTCTTGTTAACAATGTTTTTGTCCCTGATTAACTCTTTTGAAATGTAATTCTCATCCAGACTGTGACCTTGAGGTTGGGAGATTGTAGGATGCTGTAGGAGGTGAAAGGAGCCCAGCTCAGGGCAGAGCAGAAGAAAAGGTCATTGTATTCCAGTGCATCGTTTATAATTCACTACAATATTACAACACCCTGCTGGTGTAATTCTGTTTGGAACATGACCAAAACCTAAGTTTTAACTCAAAACATGCAGTTTAATTTTGGTCATGTTCCAAGCTAAATTACATTAGTATTCTAAATAAAGCAGTTTTAACAGAGGAATGAAAATATGACAGTTTTTGCTCTCCTCCACTCTCCATTACATCATTGGCTCTTCTGTAGTATTGAAAAGCTGGAGTGCAACTGAGCTCTTCAGGATGCCAGCTCCATGAACTCTTCTACTTAAAGTTCAAAAGAACATTCTGGCAAGAGAACAAGTGTTGGTATGTCAGAGAAATGTTAAAAACAACAATGATAAGAGAGTGGGGAAGAGCAGCATGACAATGTGACACTGCCAGTCTTCATTAGGCTGAATCCTCAGTAGATTTCAAGGGCTGAACTATGAGATGCACGAATTTGGCCACATGCCTTGAATTTCCCAAAGCATGTATTTATAAAATCAGTCCTTTAGCACAGTGTATATATGTGGTAACAGTCAGTTAGACTGAATTGGACTTCTGTATCAATAATTCGTAAACTGTCTCCAAAATACCAACCTCACTGAGGGGAAGTGCATCTGCTTATGAGACAAATAGGTCTATACAGTCTAACTAGGGGATATTTCTTCTGTCTGAAAAACAAATCAAATTACTAATGTCATCTTAGAAAAATACAAATAAACCTTCTATAATACATAATTACACACTTTGGTTTCTATATGCCGTATTTCATATAAATTTAGATAATCATAAATTGAAAATGTTTCTTTTGTTTAATTTTTTGTTTGTTTGTTTGTTTTAATAGGAGTGTATTTAGAATCCCTCCAACTAGAAATATCTGCAATGCAGCTGGGATATTTCCACAGCTAGGAAGATTCATGCAAAATTAGTCTTCAGCCAGACAGCTTGAACATTGTGGCTGGAAAAGAAGTCAATCAACATGGATCCAAGGATCAAAGTGATGCACTGATTTATTATCAACACATAATTGACCAGTCAACGGTGAACTATAAATTTAGGGTAAAAATCAGCAATTCAGGAGATATACCACATTATGAGACAGTTGCAAAATGTTATACACATAAATAAATACCACTAGGTTCCAGTATTTAAAGGATTGCTGCAAAGGAAATGGAGACTCCTTTCACAAAAAGTCACGTGAAACAGATGAGGGTTGATGGGTAAAAGTTACTCCTGGGAAGATTTCTATTGAACACAGAGTAAATTTTTAACAAGAAAACAATCATCCATTCAAATCATCTCCTCAGAGAAGAGATCAATTCCACATCAGTGGACACTTTTTAAGAACCAGCTGGACAGAATGCTGGGCCATCTTGTCTAGAACCTTCTTTTGTCAAGGAAGATTGGATGTGATGATCCCTGAAGTCCTTTTGTGACAGGCTGAAGTGATTAATGGCCTAAACATCTGATAGGCAGAGGACTTTTATCCACTGTAGCAAATGGTGCAAAGAAGCAGCAACTCATCTGGGACCATTAAAGCCCACCCCTCCCCAAATATGCCTACTAACTGGAATTTGATCTGTGAGGAAACTTGAGATAAGATAAAGGTGATGCTATTGTCCAATTATCCCAGATCTAAAGAGATGCAAACAGGGCTGGGGAGAAGAAAGTATCCACAAGTGTGAGAGATTGGAATGCTAATGTCTCAATCACAAGTTGAGGACTACCACCTCAGGCGACAAGCTGGTGTTGTACAAGATAAGAGAAGAGTCTGATAAGAGAGAGATCCTGCAAAGCAGGATAATGCTTTTTATAATCCCAAAGTCCTTACACAAATGTCTCAGCTGTGAAAATTCCCCTCTGGAGAAATAACAGGACATTGACATGAGAGGCAGCTATAGCATACTGGGAGTTGTCATAGACTACTCCCAAAGGAGTCCATCAGCATTACATCAGTATGCAATTCCCTGCCCCAGGAGGGGTATCTAGGAGTCTCACCTGAACCTGAACTAATAAAATGCATGAAACCTTGCTCTTTTTTGGACTTCTCTCACCACCTGACAGATCCAGCCTGTTGACCACCACTTCAACAAACAGACATTGAAACTGCACCAACCAAAGCTGCTTGCAAGGTACACAGGTGGTGACATCTTTCTACTTTTACCCTTTCCTTCATTTTCTTTATACATTTTCTTCAGTATTACTTTTATGCTTTTATATTGCTATATTACTTTAGATTACCCTTTCTCACATGTTTATGCCACCTTTTCGGAATGCTGTTTAGTCTTGTTTTAAAGAAAAGGATTTCTAACAAGGACACCATGTATTGTATCAGCACTTTGTGAGACATAAAAAACCCCTGGAGAGTCTTCAAGAAGTAGACCCAAGTGGGGGAGTTACCAGGGCAATTATTCTCCTATTGGATGTACCTGCTGGATATACTAATTAATTAATCTTATAAAAATTATAGAAATTCAATCCTGAGTGTGCACATAGCTATATTCATGCAGCTGAAAACTTTAATTTAAGAACTGTTCTTTATATTACCACTTTAACATTTTTCAGAAAGTCTTTCAGTTCTAGGCAACAGGTTACCTTCACCTTCTGGAGTGTCTTGTAACACGTTTCAATCTCATATTCTAAGTTTGCTACATCCCCTTTTATTATTAATCCCAAGCAAGTACTTCCCCACAACCATAGTCCACGACAGGGGTTGCAGGCCCCCCCTCTTCTGTGCGTGTGGGAATCCCTCCTTGCTCACACCTGCTCTAGGAAACCTGAGTGCCCTGGCTGCCTTTCCAGGGATGGGTGACAGCCCCAGGAGATGAGCTCGCATCCCTAGGGTGCAGGTGCTGGAGTATGCCTATGGTGGATGTGGGTGAGATGCAGCAGCAGCTACTCAGGGTGCCTGTAATGTGTCCATGCTGACAAGCCCAGGAGGAGCCCACAGTGCTGAGAGGCCACATCTGGCAGGGTCAAATTTCCCATTCCTCTCTTCTCCCACCTGTTACAAATACATGTGTTTTGTTTGGTTTTTCTGATTCCTCTGTTTCAAAAATCTCTATAACTCCTTGAATAGTTTTTAATACAGTAATTTTCCTCTTTAGCATTATCAGTCTGAGATGAAAAGCCCTCTCAGGTAGCTTGATGTCCCACTCACATACATTCCTGTCCTGCTGTCTGCTTTTCCAGGTGTACCATGCAGGCCATGGTGAAACCACCCCAGCATGAAAGTCAGCATGAAACCTATCCAAGAATCAGAATAAGTGCTGGGTGTACTGAGCACCTTTTATTAATCAGTGTGTCAGAAACATTTCATACCAGAGGTTTTAATCTTCAGGGCACTTGATTCCATTTACCTGAAATAATTTAGCTTGCAATTTCATCTGAACCTTCAAGCCCTACTGTAACACAGACAACTAATATCATATGAAAGCAAAGCTCATGCAGGGAATTTACTGTGGCTGTAATGCATAATGCATATGGGAAGCCATGAATGAGATCAGGTGAAGATTTTCCTTTCAAATTAAATTTTGAATTGTTGTTACTTTTTATATGTTTTATAACTTAACTCTAGTCTATAGTATACTACTGATTTCAAGAATAGTGCAGCCAGTGGGACTAGGGAATGGCTTGTCCTGCTGTACCTGGCACTGGTGAGGCCATACCTCAAATTCTCTGCTCAGTTTTGAGACCCTCACTTCAAGAAAGACAGTGAGGTGCTGGAGCATGTCCAGAGAAGGGCAACAAAGCTGGTGAAGTGTCTGAAGCAAATTTTATGAAAAGTGGCTAAGGAAGCTGGGGTTGTTTAGTCTGGAAAAGAGGAACCTCAGAGGGGACCTCATTGCTCTCTATGACCACCTGAGAGGAAACTGTAGTGAGGTGGGCATCAGGGTCTTCTGCCATGCCTCAAGTGAAAAGATGAGAGGAAATGGCCCTAAAGTGCACAAAAAGATGTTCCGATTAGGTATTAAAATTTTTTGGTTTTTCACTGAAAGAGCAGTCAAGCATTGGAATAAGTTGCCCAGGGACATGATGGAGTATCTGTCTCTCAGATATGTTCAAGTGGTGATATGGTGACTATGGTGGTACTAGGCTGACAGTTGGACAAGATGACCATGAAGGTCTCTTCCTACCTTGATCATTCTGTGGCTCTGTGAAATCATCACCAAGCTCACATTGTTTGCACAGGTAAATAATGACATACATACCTATCACTTTGTTAAAATTCACATGCCCAACATTGTAAAGCTGACATATATATGTATACCCCTCAAAAACAAAGAGAGTATTAAAGTACCATACAAAAAAATGAAAGAGAAAATATGACATGTGGAGTATAGAACATAAGAATATAGAGCCTACTCACATTCATACTCTTCCTATTCTTCAATAAGAAATGGATCAAATAAGAACATCCATCTAAACTTAAACCTATCTGAACATGCTAGAAAGGACAGAACACAGACTGTTCCTACATTTGTTTAAAACCCTTACCAATAGGAAAATTAGATTGCTTTTCCATTCTGATTGAACAAATTAGAGTGTAACAGTATGAACTGTTAGGGAAACCTGGCGTGCTCAGGTTACATGGTGACTTTTGTCTCCTCTCTATCCCTAAATAGAAAGTAGGACAAAATAAGTCTAGGTCAATATGTCATATTTCATACTGAACATCATTATAACAAAAAATCTAGTTTTGTACTCAGCCAGTTATTGGTAGGCTGTATAAAATCTGAGTCATTTAGGTTGAAAAAAAAGACCTCTAAGATAATTCTAAGTTAGTCTAGCACTGCTAAGTCTTAAGCTTTAATACCTACAACAGCAGTATTCTGCAACTGCAGGAGTAGGTAATGTTAACTGGAATAAATCATTGGAAAAAACCAACAAACTAGTGCAGATGAAAAGTATTGCACATATCTACCTGATATGTTGGTTCTGTTTATTACCAGGAATTCACCTTTGCTTCATGGCCCACTTTTAAAGTTGATGAAATATGTACTTTATTAATAGCTTCTATTAAATGCTGGTAAAATACAGTCCTTAGCAACTGTAGAGTCATTAGAATTGATAAGGTCATCCCATCATTAAATGCAGCGGCAAAACCAGGCCAAAAGTAGCAAGTCTGTTGTAATGAATCTTAGCTATTATCATATTTTCACATATAAGGGTCTTTTAGAAGTGTTATTGCTTAGATGCCTGTCCTATTCACTTCTTTTGTCATTAGGTACCAGCCATATAGTAAATAAATAACACATTTAAACAAGGTAAAATAAAACAAACACTGCTCCACTGTGTGATCATTTTAAAAAAAAAAAAA
>VXBB01004568.1:149733-261724 GCA_013399915.1 Illadopsis cleaveri
GATCATTTAAAAAAAAAAAAAAAAAAAAGTGTACATAGAGTGTTTGCCTTTTAAAAAAGTCTTTCCCTGTCACAAATACAGATTCTTCACATAGAAATTACAGTCTACAACTATAGCATAAATAAATAAATAAATAAATAAATATAACCTTTACTCAAGTGAAATTTCATACTGGTTTTAGTAAATTTCAATTAGTAACTGCTGTGTGAAGAAGGTGCTTGGCTCAATGTATCTAGCTTTGATTTCTAGACCTGATAGAGGCAAAAAGTAGAATTACAAATATTTAAACACTTTGGGATGACTAGAAGCCTATTCAAGCCACTACAATCTGTACATTGATCTGATACATTTCAAGTCAAGTCATCCATTCTTCAGCTGCCTGTTAAAAAATTGTCTGTTAAAAAATGGAGAAAATTGTGGGTTTTGTATTTCACTGTGGTGATATAAGGAGGCTTGTGAAATGCACAATTAATAAAGTAAACTCAAGACAAAAGTGATTCAGAACATTACATGAACCAGTACATGTACCATATAACCCACACAGCCAATGGAAAGAAATAATTCTGACACCCTGATTAGATACACGAACAGTGTTGCTGAATTTAGATACTACTACTGCTTCCAGAATGTAGCAAGCCTGTGTGTGTTCTGAAGCTTGGTGCTATCCATGCTGTTAATACTATGGTATTCATAATACCTGTTAAGAACACTGGCTGAAAGCAATCTCAGTGTAATCAGCTGCAATAATTTAGATAAATGTAAAGCATCTGGGTACAAAGGAAGCTCATACATAATCTTTAATTTCTCTCAAAAAGAATAGTTATCTTTTTTTTATATAAAAGTTGCAGACTAATGAAATAATTTTCACTGGACAATATAAATAACTTGCTCACTACCAGTGACACATCAGGTGGTCTGCCTGCTGTTCCCTTTCATAAATTCATTACTAGACTTGAGAAAAATCTCAAGATAGCAAGGTCTCAAGCAGTGTGTGGAAATGGTCAGTTTACCATATGGTGAGCAAACTTTTTGAAAACCAATTTTTTTTACTTGGTCAAAGATCATCTACTAACTGTAAAATAAACAGGTTTAAACCTGAGTAAAATTTTATACAGAGATTCTCATCATTTACTATTTCATCTTCAATTTTTTTAGCCTTCCAAACATGCAGACAGAATTGTGCAGAGGCTTTTCTCTTCTTTCACAGCTAAAAAGAGTTTTATGTTCCTTGTATGATACTGTACTCTTCCATCAGGATAAGATTTCCAGCTACAGCTGATGATCCAACCACTACATTTATGCAATGAGATTTTTTTCTGGTCTTATGAAGTGTGATGACAAAGTATCCTCAGACGAGGCCTAAAACATTACTTGGGAAAAATTATTTCTGAATTGAATCTGATCAAATGGTCTAAGATGCAGCTTTTTTCTTCATCCCAAAATGAGTTCTGTAATACTTTCCCCAGTACTAACAACAGCCTTAGAAAGGTATTATAAACTTAGAGTAAAAAAGGAGAATTCTAAGAGAGGGGGAAAAATAAAAGGTGGCAAGGGAACATATTTGATTGAATTTTATAAGCAGGAAACCTTTTTTTTTTTTTTTTTCATTCGATGATCTTATAGTGATGTTCATAGATAGTAATCTTGTTTAACTCAACAGATAAAACCAGATACTGGTTTTGTCACAATCATTAGCAAATGTCTCCATAACTTCAGCAGACTGACAATACAATATTGATCCAACCAGCTTACCCACCAGATTTCACAATTCCTGAGAAATGGATAAGGAAACATCCATTCATTATCTACAGAAAAGATATGCATCATTATGCAAACACCGTGTT
The DNA here is from genome assembly GCA_013399915.1 of Illadopsis cleaveri. Taxonomy (NCBI): domain Eukaryota; kingdom Metazoa; phylum Chordata; class Aves; order Passeriformes; family Timaliidae; genus Illadopsis; species Illadopsis cleaveri. Next base: position 151,578 of record VXBB01004568.1, read on the forward strand.
TTACTAGACAGTATTTCATGTTTTGGATTAATCAATTATTATGGTACAACATTATTACTACTTGTAAAGCATTTGCAGATTCTTGCAGAAACAGGCACCAGTGAGCTGCTACGCACGAGAATGTGAAGGCATATCTCAGATCAAAATCTATTTTTTAACTAAAAAATGTCTATCCTTAATAAGTCAGGCTAAGGAAAATTGTTTTCATCATTTTATGGATGAAATAGGCCTGTTTTAAAATTAACAAAAAGTAAAGTTATTAAATCAAGCCACATATCTAATCAGTAGCAGAGTGAAGAATAGTATAATTTGAATTTTCTTTTGTGTGTGTCAGGTCCCCTACCCTGGCTACTTTGCAAGGGATATGATCTTAGCATTGGGTCCTAGCTTCCTACAGAAAACCATTCATACTCTTTGAGCTCTGGAAGTCTTCTCATTCTTTTCCTTCTGTTGGTCAAAATGTCAGTTGCTATACACTCATCTAACTCTGGAAAAAGTAAAGATAAAACAGTTCACTTAAAAGTCTAATATGGGTGAACAGCTCTCAAATCTTCTAAAAGACTTGCAAGTGGGTTTATTTATAGGAATACACAGGAAATTGGAGGCTACTATGATGAGTGTTCAAAAACATTCTACCACTTTTCCAGACTGATATTCACTAACAACAGACTTTGTGAATGGGTAGCTGTTGCTCATTATCAGTCGCTGTTACTGGATATTCACACGATTGTTGCTTAACAATCTTATTCTACATTACCTGTGAGTGCAGCATAATAGTATATTGCAACACATTGGAGCACTATGGAGATGATGTCGTGTATGATGATCCCTTTAGTCTTTGCCATTCTTAGCCAAGGTGAAGATGGTTCAGTTTGAGAGGTCTTTCATGAAGGAAGCTAAAATCCATTTGAGTGACTCCTTTCTTTCCCATCTTTCCTCTCTCATCACTGGTGAGTTTACACTCATTTCCCTTCCCAGAGGGAAAATTATCTCATCTTTTCCTCACATAATTCATATTGTTTCAGAAACAGGCTTGTTTTGTTTCTGCAAACCAATGCCTTCCTTGTCCTCTAGATTACTTGGGTTTCTTCTGGCATTTTTCCTGCTTGTTTTGTATTTTTTTTGGTTGTTATTTTACACATTATTTTTCTACTTGTACATGTATTTCTGTGCTCTAATTGTGCAACTGTCCCACGAGTGACTGTTTGCCCCATTAATTTTTAAAATATTATATTACATTTAATATATATATATTTAAGAGGTGGGAAAAGATGTTAAATTAAGAGAATAACAATCTACTGTCTTTTCCATGCTAACAGACTGTAGCTAATAGCCTCAAAAATCATGTCTGAAATCCTTAGAATCAATGAAACAAGAAAAAAAGAGAAGTGGGATTATTGTCTAGGACTGAAGTAGTGCAGCCTGATAGCTACTTATGAAGAAGAATCTAATTCCCCAAGACCCATCAATCTAACATGAACAGAAACTGGAGAGCTTTGATGAGAGGAGAGTCTGGACAAATCAACAGGAAAATGAGAGAAGCACTACATAATACAATACAGTCTTGTGAGGGCTAAAAACTACTGAACTCTCCCACAATTTTTGCCAATGCCTTTGTGATACCTTGGTGACCTTAAGATTACCTCTTCTTAATAAGGTGTACTAGATATTGCTTATAAACTCTATACAGGTTTTTATTTTATAAGTCAATAAACATTTTTATTGCAATAGGTTTGTAAGTAAAGATTTAATAGCAAAACTGCAGGGAAGGGATGGATTTACTCCAATACCATTTACACATTCACATACATTCACATATTTCATACATTCAGTCTATATGTGAATATAGACTGCCTGGATTACTACTATTTCAAAATAGTGCCAAAAGTAGGGAGCCAACATTGTCCCTCAATAATAAGGGTCAGTAGGGAGACAGGCAAAGATGAGCCTGTTGGAGAGGACATTTTGCCTGTGCTAAAATTTCCTAAGAAGACAAATGCATAATCAGGAAGACTGGAGTGTAAGTGAAAATTTACCACTGTATCAGGGAGTATATGAATATGACATGTATCAATATCTCAGGGACCATTCACTTGGCAGTGAGGCTGGAGGAGGGTAAGCTGCAGTTAAATGGGAGAAAGTATTTCAAAACCAAAGCTGGCTGCCGCTGTTTTTCATTGCCCATGTGGCACTGGTAAAAACTGGGATTAGGGCAGGATTACACAGCAGGATAGGCAGAGGAACACTGGTGATTCTACTTTTTCATAATTAATTAAAAGAGGCACTGTGATATTCTGGGCACAGGAAGAAGAATATTTTTCTGGCAGGCTGCCCCTCTCCCTAACCCACAATTGCCTACATTTTTGCCTGTCTCTACTCTTTACAGAAAAGTCTGCTGGTTCCAGCAGTGGATGCACAGTCTTGACTGCCACGTGGAGACAAATCAATCATAGCAAATTAATCTCTTTTGGACGTATCTGAGCTTTGAGACTATTTTAATAGAAGACGAGGCTTGTTTACAGTCTCCAGGCTTTTCTAGTTCTGGGAAACAAGCTGTGTGCCACAGCCTTTAAAAATCACTACTATATATTTATGAAATTAAAAAACAGTGTCTAACTAAATGTAAATCAGAAAGTTCTGGATTCCATCCTAGGTTTCAGATTTTATGATGGATGATGACCGCTTCCCTTATTAAAAGCCATCCCTCCTTTCTCTAAATCACTTAACTCTCTTTGTTGGTGGACAGTTGCAGCTGTACAGGCAATGCAACAATTCTGCACCTGATGTTGGACATTCATCTTTTTACATAGACTCCTGTCACTTCTTCTGCCAAAATCTTTAGCAGAATAAATTTTCCAAGAGCACCCTGTTATAAAACCTTGAGCAAAACCGAAGTGGCTGAGGAGGAAAAGAGTTGGATTGAAACAGATATTAAGAAAGCTTTAGCTTGCGATTTTTTGTGATTATCAATTTCTGATCCTTCTTTCTCAATAAATTTGATTCCTGCCTTTCCCTGGAAGTAGGATACATTTGTTTGGGGGGTTTTTTTGCCAAACCAGAAATATAAATCTATATTTTTCAGAGGGAAAACCTCTTCAATTGAATTTTGAATCACATTTTGAACTGCTTCAGACATGAAAATACAGTCTCACTAGAGGGCAATTAATTTCAGCTTGGATTTAGGGCTTTACTTTGTCTCAGACAGACTGTCCAACCAGCACTTTCTTTTTAACACCAGATGCAATACTGTTAATTTAAAGGACCATATTCAAGACAGAGATATATATTTCAGCAAGAGATTACTTGCATTACTTGCATGGCAAACTAGTGAAACAAAGATTTTTAAACATATAATTTAGTTTTCATTATTTAAACTATTGATTCACTGTTAGCGTATCATCCATCTTGGACAACACAACCCTGGTGATCAATTTTGTAATTTTTCATAATAATCTTTTTCTTGCTCAGTGTTTGTGCACCTTTTTCCTATCTCAGTTCATGTGTTGGACATGAACTGAGAGAATAATATGTTGTTATTTATTTTTAATAAAACATTTTAGTGTTTTGCAAGATGATGGACAAAATATATTATTGTGTTGCAGATTTTCTTAGGGATGAGCTGCCCAGACCTGAGTTACCCCAGCTGAGGCCTCACCCTGAGGCCTGTGAAGCCTTGTGGCACAGCTAGAAATTTTTGTTAAGGGATTGCTGGAAGACAGGGATTCTTTATGTATGGTTTGTGGTGTTCACACTTTAGCTACCTTAAGGACAAGTTAAACAATGTTTGTTTGCATTCCTTCTTATACTGTATACCAATCAGTGAATGCCTGTAACTGTAAATTATATGAACTGTATATAATCTGCCATCTTAGGTGAAATAAAGGAAGAACGTAGTGGTAACCATACTGGTTGGACCTGCATTGCTTTTGTCCAACTCTCTCTTTATTTTGGGCAACCCTGGCAACATTATTGAGATTATGACAATTATCTAAGGGCACAGCAAAATTTTAAAGTAAATCTTCTGACACTTTTTAGAGTGTTCTTACAGGACCTGAGAAAACAAAGCGTCAGTCATAAAATAAAGTTGCTTTCTATTAATTGCACTATTTTGTTTTAAATTCTCACTTTGTTGGCTTGGCAAAAATTTCAGAATCAGCCAAATGGTCTCCTTAACATGCTCTAAATCCAGTATCACATTTTGCAATAAATATGGCACTAAAAATCTCCTAGCAAAAGGAACAATGCCTGTATTTTCATATATGTATATGTTTATCTATGTATGTGTTATTACATATGTGTGAATGTTGGGAATTATCAGACCTGAATGCTTCCTTCAAAATGCAAATTTTTTCACCAGCAGAAGTCTGAATATGGTATGAAAGGAGGAGATTAAATAAGAAGCTAAACTATTGCAGTCCACTTCCTTTTTTACCTCTTTCATTTTCCATGAGAATGGAAGTGTGAAAACTGTATTGATTCCAGTGCTAAATTAAAAAAAAAAAAAAAGGCAAAAGGTAGTATAAACATATCCCCTCATAATTATTTTGAAGTCAAAGAGAACATATATGTAAATCAGGATGGTCAGATTGTGTTGCTATTTTGAAAGATTTAGAAGATAGCATAGGCCTGCATATAGTCATCCTTCTGTGTACTCTGATTTACCATGTGAACTTATGTTATCTACCACAAAAGTCTATCCCAAGGTGTCACATCCTCAGGTTTAACAAAAGAGTTGACAAGTGAAAAACAAAACATTCAGTTACCTTAAATTGATCTATGTATTTACAAATTATTTATTTTCAGAATGAATTATGGCATTTTATGAAGCTTCTGGAAGATATGCGAGTAGGTTTCTACTCCACACAATAAGGAATGGGCTTCTTCCTCACCATTTCACAATTCTACCCAGTGTCTAACATTCAAAATCAGGCGCATTAAAAAATTCTACACCGTTCCTAGAACAATGTTTAATTATGTTTTTTAGTACATAAAACCAAGTATATCTGAGATTTCACAAAGAAATTGAATTCTTACTGTAATCTCTGAAATATTTGGCATTGTCCCAAAATTAGTGAGACTGGAATATTTTCATCACATTATGGGCAGGAGTATTTTCAATCAATTTCATTTATTGTTATGTATGAGTCACAAATTATTGTCAAATACAAATCTTCTATTTTTGATAAAATGTTTGAATGTAACTCATCATAAACAAATGCACATTTTTTACCTGTAGTCCTGAGTGTGAATAACATTGGAGGGAAAATAAAATTCTATATTACATAGACAGTAACTTACTCAATCATCATGAAAAAGATAGTATATCAGTTTAATATACAAATTTATGAGTATGTTATTATCACTTTCTCATATTGTGCATCTTTAATATATTGGAAAAATATTCTTATTTGTGTGATGAAATATTGGTATTTTCTTTTAGTATTTCATATATTTACATCTTATACATCTATCTTAGGAAAGAGACATGTTTTGTCTCTTTTACTCTTAATGTATAGTTGCATACATAGACATGAGGTCATACTAGTAGAAAATTCAACAGATTTTACAAATCAATTCAAACCAGATACTTTTAAAGAAAATTGGATACTTAGGATTTTCAGTTTGATTACTAATGTAAATCAAGGTACCACTCCTACAATTTCTTTAAAAAGTACCTGACCTCTGTGTATGTTTCAAAATATTTTTTCAATGACAGAAAATAAACTTAATTGCTAGGCAAGTTCTTCCATAAATCTATTTTTGTTATCCCAGTTTACTAACTTCAGCTTTAAATATGATATTTTCATGCCTTTTCTTTATGGATTGTCCAAAAAAATTACTATCAAGAAATTACTGTCCATGATCAAGTTGGTGTTTCTCTATCCCTGACAACTAAACTGCCAGAACTGTACATTGTTCCTTTAGGATTAAACCACTCACGTTAATTATAACTGACTGAAAGAAGCATCAGCACTGACAGCTTTCCATGGTTGTGTCTGCCCTGGTGACTTTTGCTGTATCAAGGCAAATTCTGCTTGCTGCTGGAGCTAAAGTCCCTCTTCTTTCCACACATCCTGAGCACAAATGCAGAAGCTGGTAGTAAAAAAAGAAATTCTATATTCACAGCTAGTAGCTGTGGATGATTATAGACAGTCTGCAGCCCAAGAGTTTTGCAGAGGTGGAGGACACTGTTACCTCTTCCTTTTGCAGTGATTCTTCTTCAAGTGGTACAAGCTGATCCGTCCCTATCACTCTTGTTTCTACTCTGCCTCTAAGTCAGCAACCTGAATATCTCAGCATTGCTTTTTCTGTGGTCATGTCATGAACTACATCCAAGTTCTTAGATCTGGCTAAAGAACATCCTCCTGGGCACCCAGTACCATGCTGTGAGTCCTGCAAAAGTGACAGAAGGCTTCAGAAATGGACATTACAATGTTTGCTATTTTTACTGCTGGTTTACATTCTGAAAGGCTTCACCTCCTGAGCACATCGCTGCAGTGTCGCTTCACGTAAACATTTCCACTCGGAGAACATTGGAGAACTCTGGGAAATGGCAGCGAGCACGTTTGACTAGGAGGTGCTGTTGCAGTCTGTGGTGCTCATGGGGTCCTGTTCCCACTGAACATTGTCTGGTGGAGGGCAGCAGCAAGCGCAGCACTGGCTGGATTTCCCACGCAGCTCAGCTTGGTGTGGCGGAACCTGCTGATCCATCACAGCCCGTCAGCGCTGCCACAGCGTGCCTAATGAGGGGCTCTCAGATATGGTGGAAGATAGGCTATTCCTTTCCCATCAATTGATCCTTGCACTTCTAGGTGATTTGTCTTTGATGCTTCTTGCAGCATCTTACAAAGCTGCAGGCTAAAAAGCCAACAAATTTTTCTTCCTTAACTTAGAGGATGCCTGGAGTCAAACACTAAAACAAATACAGTAACAAATGATGTGTACTTAGAAATCATACATTGGACACTAAGCTAAGGAAACAAAGCTTAATATATTTCTGCTGGGATTTCTCTTTTATTTTCCAGTAATAAAGGATTTTAGGAGAAATTCTTATGAAATGTAAATAAAATAATTATTTTGCAGATGTCAAAATCATGGGCAAAATGAATGACAATATTTGAAAGAGAAAAGTTAGAAACTAGAACTCGCCCGAAGAAGTAATTTGTACACAGGCTTTCCGTTAGGCTTGTGAATTTTACTCTTTACATGCATATACTGGAAACTGCTACTTTTTGTTCCAAGTGAAAAATAAAAAATAGTTTGACTTGTTCCTGCTTCTCAAAATCTGTTCATGTCCAAGCATTAGTAAACTTTAACTTAAATGGAAGGTGATGATTCATATAGTAGTTTTCCTTCTTCCTTTAAAGCTCCTACAGCTGTGGGTGTAAAAAAAATTTGATAGGAAGAACACTTGTTTAAGAAACAATCTGAAGTGGGTAAACCTAAAGGGTGGGGAGTGGGAAATATGAATAACTAGCTTAGTTGTCTGTTTGCTCAGAACTTTTTAACTACTCCCTCTAGCCCTTAAAATGCCTCAGGAATTTTTCAAGGAATACTAAAAATGGTACCACCATATTTTTTTTTTTCCACATATTTTGAAACCGATGGATCTTACTCTCTCTATTTTTTACTACATCATCTCCACCATCTCAGCTGTTGCCAGTCCCAGGCAGCTGAAATGGTCTCTTTGCCATGTTTTTTTCTGTCAGTGTAGATTCTACAAAAGCACTAATACAAGATGCCAGCCTCTTCCACTGGTGTCAGATACCACATCTCAAAGTCAATTTTGTCTTCTTAAAACCTGCTAGGTTTTCTTTTGGAGTGGCATTCCTAGGCAGAGGTCAGAGCTTTCATTAGGAAAAGCAGAACAGGGCAAGGAATATCAATAGACCTCATTGTTTCCTAACAAAAATCTTTGTTGCTTTAAGTACTGTGCAATTTTCCTTGGGAGTTCAATAGCCATTAGGTCTATATGATGTTTTAATAAGCTATAAAAGGGTAAGATTTTAATTGCTAATTAGCAATAAACATTGATTTANATTTTATTTTTCTTTTACTTTCAGAAACAAGACCATGGTTTTGTTCAAATCTGGAAATAAAATGTTTCAAATTATCAAAATTTTCAGCAAAATGCAAGTGTTGACCTTCAGCTCACTTTATCAGCTTCTCCTAGATTCTGTTAAGGAGCCTTTTCTTACTCCCTGTTCTTGGTCAAATCACNCCCCAGGACAAGCCACGCAGTCTCTTTGGCCTGTATTGTCAGCATTTAATTTCAGCTGTTATCTCTTTCCCTGTTCTCACATTTTTTTCCACCATCCAACTCTTTTTACAGCCTCCCGTTATAAACTGGAAAACTTCCAACATTGAAATTCATATAGAGAGAAAAAGCTGCAGTGGGGCCAGGAAGAACGGGAAACAGAAATTGAAATAAAAGACTAATGAAGGATAAATCTCAACAATCAAAATTTAATCTCAGTTTTAGTAATGACTTTTCCATAAAAGGAGTCTATAGTCTCTGAAATTTCCTCAGTAAATATATGTTAAACAAAAATATATTTAAAAAAGCCACAAAAACCCGACCAAACAAATAAACCCAAACCAAACAAAAACCGCAATAAAACAAACAAACAAACCCACATAAGAAAAACCCCAAACCCCAAACCTGCCAAGAATAGTTTTTAGAGTAACAGTCTCTTCAGATTACTTGTCAGATTACTTATTATCCCTGAATTTATTTAAGTGCTAGTTTTTCCGACTGACATCAAGATACTGAGGACTTGTAACTTGACTTTTAAAGTTACATTTTAATTAAATGGGGGAAATAAAAAGTTGCTTTTCTGTAACTTTTGGAATCACATTATTTTCAAATAAGTGTCCCCATGGAAACAAAGTATTTCCTTCTGCAGTAGCTTCCTTTCTTACCTTTTAAGAAATCAAAAAGTTATGTAAATGTTTTACTACTGTCTGTGGCAACTTTGACGGACTACTTTAAAGCTACAGAAGTGTCATGAGGAATACAGTTATAAGAGAACCAGCTTTATGACAAGTTAAAAAGAAAAAATATATAATTAATTTAAAATTTTATTTTAAAACATACATTTTAAGTTAACATATATATATATATATGTAATTTTTTGTATTTTATTTTTCTTTTACTTTCAGAAACAAGACCATGGTTTTGTTCAAATCTGGAAATAAAATGTTTCAAATTATCAAAATTTTCAGCAAAATGCAAGTGTTGACCTTCAGCTCACTTTGTCAGCTTCTCCTAGATTCTGTTCAGGAGCTTTTTCTTACTCACTCCCTGTTCTTGGTCAAATCACTCCATGTTTCCCAAATTCCTGTTTTATAAAGTGAATAAAATATTAACTACTGTTCTTAACTCCCAAAGGGCTTTCTGTGGGTTAATTAGTTAATGTTTAACTTTGAAAATCTAAAGTGTTATATTAGTGTCAGGTGTTATTATTATTAAACCTATTAAAACCACAATGCATAATCAATTAGCTCAGGTCAAAGGACCTGTAGCTGCAAAGGATCTAATTAAAAGTTGATAAATAGAATTATTGAAAGCAGGTGATCTATTGTTCTACCTGACACTTAAAGTGCACTGAGACCGATTAGTCACCAACAAGCCCTGTACTCCTCATGTCACACATTGAACAGCCAGAAGTTTGAAAAAAGCCAATATTTTCTGGATTTTTTTAAGAGCTTATTAAGCAGACTGAAAAGCTCTTGTCTACAATATCTACAGGACTCTATTACAAGTGCAATATGAATGTGTGTAAGCAAATGGAAGAAATACAATAATATAAATTATATTTTGGCTACTCAGGCCATGCTGTTTGCTGCTAAGTCTAAAACCTAAAGGTTTTAGGTTGCAAATTTAGTGACAGAGCTTTTTAGTGACAGTAGAAGCTCATCTTATATTGTAGCATTTGGGTTAATATTGTCAGAAAATTTTCTTTGTCTGAACCAGGACTTTCTTCTGCTTCAGAGATAATGGCATGGAGTATTTAGCTACAGTTTTGAAGTTGAGAAAAGATATCAATATCTTTTAGCATTTCTTGTCACACTGTTCTGGATACAAATTGAAAGGAGGAAGGATTCTATCCATAAAGATGTATTTATACTCTCATCTTTTGAACTGCATCTATATTGTGTTTTGTACCTAAATAAACATGCAAACCAAGCCCAAAACATCATATTACAGTGTAACTTGAGATTACACTATTAATTTATTAAGACATTTTTCCAGTGGTATTTGAGTGGATGTTTTCAGTGCTAGGTCTTGAGACATCTAAAATACTGGTTGTTGGAGCACTGGTCCTCTTTGGGCTGTCGAGTGGACCACAGCATAGCACTGTCCAGCATAAGAAAGATAACCATGGTAACCCCAGTAGACCATGGTCTCCTGATCATTTTACCTATAGGTTAATGTCTTATTCTCATGAAATGCTATTTGTTTAGAATGAAATAAGGCAACTTTTTCTGTTACTAAATAAAGGCTTTGAGTGGTAGATAACTTGCACGGAATGTCAAGAAAATTTATTCTGGTCACTGAAACTGTAAAAACTCCTATAGCCATTGTGATGTTCCTGATAGATACTGACTACTCACAGCTTCACTGGAGGTCACCTGTTATTTTAAAAACGTAGTAATTTTTTGCCAGAAATATCCGCTATTATGTAATACCTGTGGTAATGTCGTGATCTATATTTCTTATGTCATTTAACAGAATGCTAGGAACTATATTTAAGCTAAATTATTATTATTATTATTATTATGGAATGAAGAAAGTACTATTCAAAAGCAAAAGTGTGTTCACAGAAAGACTCAACTAATATAGTTCACCAACTGAAATATTCCTGGTTAAACCACCTAACATTTTATGCTACCACTGCAGATTTTTGTCTTAGTCAGTTTTAAGAAGTTCAGATAAATGCTCTGCAATTAATCTATTTGAAATAATTCTTTTAAGGAATTTTTTCTTTTTCTCTACCCCAGTATTTACCAATAATATTCAGGGTATACATTCTTGCTTCTCATAAATCTGAAAAATAAAATTCTGTTGTTTTCTTGGCAAGTGTGGTCATATCAGAAACTTCCCTAAAACACATTATCTTGCTCTTCAGTAGTAAGCTGATTTCTTCTAAAGGAATAATATTAATAACCATTAAGACTGCAGATGCAAATTGCTTGTTTACTTTCTCAATAAAGACAAAGTTTTCTTCAGTCCAAATATGTGGCGAGTTTCTTTGTTAACAGTGGGTGTTAAAAAAAATAAAATAAAATAAAAGAGAGAAATCTCAAGCAGAACCAGTAAATCTTTTCTGGCTTCTAGCAGCATCAAAATAAGAGACTAAGATGAATTGATTCATCATCAGCCAACTGAAAATTCTGCAAGTATTAGTCAAATATTCAGGAAAAAAACAACAACCAAAAAACCAACAATTTAATATTTCTACAAAAGTATTTTTATTTTCTTTATTTTTTCCTTATGATAACATTTAGAAAATTTTCAAGATCTTTGAACTTATATCTCATTTTCAGGGTTTTTTAATGTTTTACACCGAGTACTAACTGAAGAAACTGCATGAAATTGAAGCCAGCTGACAATGTTTCCTCTAAGCATCAGATATATAATGGATCAGATATCAATTAAATTTAGTGGCAGTTTCCATAACATATTTGTTCTCAGGGGGGTTTTTTTGAATCCTCCTATGTCCCAGTCTTGATCACTATTTTTTCACAACTGAACAAAAGGAACCATGATTGAGTTGAAAAATAGTATAAAATCTCCACAGAAACCTGGATAAGTCATCAGATAGATTCAACACAATGATCGTGGGGATTCATTCAAAGAATGTATGCAATGACATTCAACTTAAACTGCAACCCAAATGAGGATATTAAAAAATACTCTAAATGTCAGATTGTGATGTGCTCAGTGTTCCCAAAAACTCTATTCTTAATTAAATTAAAGGTAAATGCAGATGCTCTTAAATGTTTTCTCTTCAGATTAGTTGATTTAGATTAGCAAAAGCACATACAGCTACATTTATAAAAATTAAAAATGGTGAGCTATTGAAATCTAACTTTGGAATGTAGACTTTACTTTTAAAAAGATAAAAAAGGTAACTGAGCTCTCTTGAGTATTTAAGTGTAATTGAAGGTCTCTTTCATAAAATCTGATCTAAATACTGACAACAATAGATTTGAAGATTGTTATTAGTAACACTATGAATCACACCTGCAGTATGAAAGAATTTTGCTTTCTTTTCATTAAAAACAATTTTAACAGCTGCTGGAAAAAAGAAACAAATTCAGACATATGTACCCTGTCACTTATATGTGAGAATGAAAAATTAGTAATAGCAGCAGGAATATTCTTTGACTATAAGGTAAAATATCTTTTGTTTTCTATTTGCTTTAATCATGACATAACATTACATCATTTTTCTATGGTTGTGTTCTTTGTTTATATCCAAAAAAAAGACAACAAAAATTACATAAAAATACTGTGGGCCTTTGTTTGAATTTTGTATTTCTTCCTTATTTATATTTCAATTTCCTTCTAAATTTCATCTTATGAACCAATATTTTAAAAAAATAGAGCACCAAGACAGAAGGTCCATACTGCAACAGTCTATCTGCTCTATTTACAAACATACAGAAGTAACAAAATATAACTTACAGGGATCAGAACAAAAGTCAAGAATTTTCATCCAAGTGAAGAACTCAAAAAATCCCTGCCCAGCTACTGCAGAACTGAGGCGGAACCTTAGCACCAGGGTTCTTCATCTTTGTTAGGGTCTTCCCTCATGTCTCAGTGACTCTGGTGAAAAGAATGTGACCATTCAGTTTGAGAACCTCAAAATGGTGCCTGTTTCCAGCCTCACCTGATTCATACAAATAAGTATTTACAGAAGGCATTTAAGCTTCCATTTTCTTTCAAATATTGTCAGAAGGAAATGGGAGGTGGTAGGTCAGGTTGTAGTTAAGCACTCATGCCAGGACAGGAAAGTCAGGTTCTTGTTTGTACATGAGACATCAGGCTCCCTACAATCCCAGCTGCCACAGGTGAACCATGTAAAGTGCCATAGCCTGGTTTCACTGAAAAGAGGAGAGGAGAAAGAGGAAACACCTGTGTCCTTAGCTGCTTTTGTCAGAGCTATGTTCCTGTGAAGAAGACTTCTCAGAGCTGCTTCCCAGCAGGTCAAGCCCCAGCTTGTGCTGATGCACGGGGTTATTCCTCCACAGGTGCAGGATCCTGCATTTGTATTTGTTGAATTTCAAAATCTTACACTCTGCCCATTTCTCCAGCCTGTCGGGATCCTTCTGAATGGCAGCACAACACTCTGGACTGAACAGTTCACAGACAATTTCAAGGCTGTTCTGCCATTTAAAAGATTTCCTAGCTCCAGATTAGCAGTTTTGACTAAAGCCTGGACTCTTTCCTGTAAATGGATGGTCTTGTCTGCAAACGAAATCCAGGTGAATTCATAATTTTCTTCTAGTCAAATCAGACTTTTGTATTAGAATTTATTGATTGAGTCTCATTATATCACTCTGCAGCAGACTAGTTTTCTTATCAACTAATGTTGATATGAAAGGTTAGATTATTAACTGTAAATCAAGAATTTTTGTATTGTTTATAGGAATATGGTTTTTAAAAGGAAAAGGACATATGTTTATATATGCACACACTTCTTTTTAATTTAGGAGAAAAACAAGACTGCTATATGATGAGCAATCATGACAAAAATAAATCAAATTTCTTCATAACTTGTGTGAGGCAGTACTATAAATTACACATGCAGGATCAATAATTGGCAATAAAATATCAAGCTATAATTCTTCAACCTCCATGGCCATACTACACATACTTAGGTAAAAATAGAACTGAAATTTTAGTATACTGTCTATAATTTACTACATAAGGAAATAAATAGTTAAGCGTCTTGTCATTACAACAATCTGAAACACTCTGTGAAAAACTGGAAAGCTGCAGTGGGATGCAGGTAAGCATTTAAAGCAATTTCAGGAACCCAAGAATATCTCACCTGCTTTACATCACCACTAAAGAAGGGTACAGAACCACTGAAAAATCTGTTATCTGCCAGACCTATCTAAAAGAATTCATTACAGTGAGGCATTTAAAATGGTAATAGATGCCTTTTCATGAGGCAGCTGCATATTGTATACCACTTCTGAAAACTTGTAAAAGTTCTCCAGTGGAACACAGATTCACAAGCAAGGAACAGTTTAGAGAGAAGAATGAAGAATGAGATAATTGATCTTCAGCCTGAATTTTTGCGAGGTGGAAAATCTATTTACATAACTAAAATCTAGCTATTGTTATCTCATTTTCTTTTTCTACATATTGCATGCATGGCCCTTCTCTAAAATCTGGAGGGATTACTGAAGAAACAAGAGACAGACCAAATCCACTGCTCTTGCATTTCAGTGATGTGTTCTGGAGAGTAAAATATAAGGGGGAAAGCCCACAGTTTAATGTAAATGTTTACATTTGATAGAGATGACAATTGGAAGGAAATTCCTAAGTTCTGTAAGAACCTCCTAAATTAGGCACATTTTCTTCATTGAAGTTCTTGAAAATAAAATATTCCTCTTAAATGCAATTGAATTTATGTTTCACAATTTTTGCCTCCACTGTAGTATTTTTAGTTCTTTCAAATAGGACAACGTATCAGATTTGGAGCTGATAGTCCTTAGAACTTAAAGATGGTTGAATTTCTTCTTTGGGTAGAGGCTTTTAAAATTTTGGCTAAATCACTGTGAACTTCAATCAACAGCCCAGCTGCAAAGGAGCTTGACAGAATATGACATGGTAGTCCTGGAGGACACAAAGTTAAACATGAGCCAGCAATGTTCTCTTACAGATAGAAAATGGTGTCCTGGGCTGCAATAGACAAAGTATTGCCTGCAGATGGAGGGAAGAGAACCTTCCCCTCCATTCTGAACTGGTGAGGTCACACCTGGAGTATTGTGCCACATTCTGGAATCTTCCTTGCAAGAGAGACATGGACATGTGGAGACAGTCTAGTGAAGGGCCACAAGGATGGTGGATGGACTGGAGCTCCTATACTATGAAGAAAGGCTGTGGGAGAACTGGGACTGCTCAGCCTGGAAAAGGGAAATAGCATGATGGGTATCATCACTATTTATAAATACCTGAAGGACAGTGTAAAGAGGATGGAGTCAGGCTCTTTTCACTGTTGCTCAATGACAGACCCAGAGGCAATGGATACACAGTAAAACACGGAGGTTCCCTCTGAACACCAGGAAACACATTCATTATGAGGGTGGTCAAACACCCGAACAAGTTTTCTAGGGAGGTTGTGAATTCTGTCTTCTTGGAAATATTCAAAAACCATCTGGACACAATCTTGGGAAAATATCTCTAAGTGGCAAAGTTTAAGCAGAGAGGTTGGATCAGGTGAGCTCCAGAGGTCTTTTCACAGAATCATCAATGTTGGGAGAGACCTTCAAAATGATCTATACCAACTGACAACCTAGAACCACCATATTACCCCTAAACCATTTCCCCAAGTGCCACATCCAGACATCTCTTGAACACTCCCAGAAATGGTGATCTGCCACTCCCTGAGCAACTTGGTCCAGTGCCTAAACACCTTTCCAGTGAAAAAAAAAAAATTAAAGTTCTAATATCTAATCTGAATCTCGTCTTTTGCAAATTAAGGTCATTTCCTCTCATCCTTTCACTTGAGACATGACAGAGGACACTGGCCCCCACTTCACTACAGCCTTCTTTCAGGTAGTTGTAGGGAACAACCTTTCCAATCTCAGCTACTCTGTGATTCTGTGAAAAGGAAATGTGAAGTCTTGCACCTGTAATGAAATAGCTCTACACACTGGTACAGGCTGAGGATCAATAATCTGGGAAACAGCTCTGCAGAAAACAACCTCAAGTCCTGTTGAGCGATAAGCTGAACATGAGTTAATAATGTGATTTTGCAATGGAGCCAACAGGCAAGGGAAGTGAGCCTTCACTTCTTCTTGGCAGCCAGGAGACCACGTAGGATCTGTCAAGTCCATTTTTGGGCTCATTTTGAGATACTGACATGCCACAGTGAGATACATGGAAGGCAACTAAGCTGGTCATGGCTGGAACACATGACTTACAAAAAGAAGCTGGGGAAATAGGTTTGTTCGGCTGAAAAAGAAGGGTTAGGGGAGACCTTGTTGCTGTTGATTGGAAGATGGAGCCAAGCTCTTCTTGAATGCAAATAATGGTGATAAAACAAGAGGCAATGAACACATTCTGGGACAAGATGAAATCACCATCATTAATAGTGTCAAAGGCTCAAGGAGACAAAGTCCTGGGCAATTTAATTTAATCAGACCTCTTCTGAGTAATGGGTTTGGAGTAGACAACCTTCAGCAGTCCCTTATAATTGGAGTTCCTCTATGGACCTCTGGTAAGATTTATCTTCTATTATATCAAGACTTTTTTTCTGAAGTAACTAAAAAAACCCCAAACTGGGTAACAATGGGAAAGGTAAGCAAGATAGGAAATAACATGGAAGTCCTCACACCCATTTTTTGCTACCAGCGGCAGAAGGGAAGTGTTTTTGTTTATGTCCTGAAGATGGTAAGTGAAGGTTGTAAGATCTGGTTTATATGGAAAATCACATGGAAAATATAACACCATAAGTGAAAAAGACTATGTTTGAAATTATCTTACAGTATGTTAAATGATAAACATTTCCTTTTGAATGAAATGTATACTTATTTTTATCCAGTTTTAGGCTGTATGATCTTAGATGTAAAAGTAAAAAAAAGAATTGCTTTTACCAAGAGAAATAAAGACAATTACTCTGGGAAGTTCAAGTCTCTCCTACCTTAACCCTTTCTCCTGAGATGCTATCAATGCTTAGAAAACTCTGATATACAATACACATAAAATGTTTTGTTAAAGAAAAATCATGCTAAACTCAAAGATAAAGCAGTAATACCATTTTTAGATATCCTTTTACATTCTTGTTACACCTGTTTAACATTAATACCTACAAAACATTCTAGGCACAACTGGGAGAAGAATCCATATATATATATTTAATTATTCCAGTGTCTTAAACATTGAAAAGACTCCTAGACACTTCTGAAAAAGCACCTTATTAGACACATACAGGAAAATCAAAACTGGAAAATCCTGATTTTAATTTCATTTAAGATGAGATATAAGTGTAGCTATTTCATACAGTATATAAGTTTTTTCAGATTCCTTCTCCAGAAGAAGAAAATAACATTTTTTACCTTTTTTCTCTCTTGTCACCTTAAGAAAACAATTTTCCCTACTTAATAGCTTAGTGGTATCTGAGGAAAATAGGCAAGAAGGAGCTAGACTCATTGATAAGTAGGAAGGACCTATGACTACAGAAATTCACTGGCAGCTGGGATACAGACAGGTTTTGTTATTCTAGATGTGACTATCAGTTCCTAGCAGGAAAACTAGATGTTGTATTCTCCTGTCCTGTACATTGAGAGTAAGAAACTAGGCATGTTTTCTTACACATTATAGTATTGGAGTAAATATAAACCTGATAAACAAATGAAATATTATTTTAATAATTATAACTGCTGGGGATGTGTCTGGTGTTTTTCCAAGCAGATTAAAAGGAACACTAACCTAAGTGTCATTCAGAAAAAAAGACATTAGAGCAGTGTATTTGACAAAAAACATATACAATCCAGAATACTTCAGGAAAAAATGCTGGCATCTATTTCGAATTCTCTGAAGGAAAAAATTAATGGAAACAGCACTACCACAGTAACTCCAATTCTAGTTCCTGACTATTGAAACAATGCAGTAAGGACACTGGATATGGAAGAATTACTAGCCCAGCCCTTCGCAATAAATTAGTTTGATATTACCTCATTTTATTTGCAGTAAATCCTCCCACAGAAAGGTGAAATAGTACTGAATGCAGGATAAAAAGTCATTTCCACTGAGGTCAAAGAACTATCTACATAAATAAGGATAGTTTTGGGTTTTGATTGACAATTCACATCTTCAAGACTAGCTGGGAAAAACCTGCATTGTAGTAGTTCAATGTCCATTTGAAAAGCATTGCAAGGTGGTTTATATGACATAAATTGTTTAACTGCAGGATATTATTGGCAGTTAACAATAACCAGGTAAAAAGGTAATAAGTGTAAAAATGCTTCCAATAGGCATTGAATGTGCAGTGAATGGATAATAATCAAGGATCATTTGTTAACCTGAAGGTCAGACATGCCATGGAGACTACATATAATGAAGTATGATGCATGCATGAGTGATATTTGATTACAGTATCAATGTAACCCTTTTAACTGATATGTATGAGGAAATAGAAAACAAAACAAGGACAGCATCTAGTTTCACCATTATTACCCAAACAGAATAGCTAGGCTTTAAATAGTATTAGCATCAAGTTAACAATGTGAAAACATGGCAATTATCTTAAAACATATCTTCCCCAAGGGAACCCCTAACTCTGCTGAAGCCAATGACAAAACTCCTGCTACCTTCCACAAAGCTGAGTGCTCATCTCCTAGTATTTTTTAGGAGTCTTATCTTCCTGACATTTCTCAAAATACACCTGCATGATACCAGTCTTTGTTCTCATTCTAGAAAGCACATGCAAGGGAGAAAGAAGCTTATGTTGTTCCAGTATGTTTTTTGCATGCCATGGCATACAATGCACAGTTACTTTCAGATCGTAGACTAGCAGATTGAGAAAAAAATATATATTTTTTAATGTATTCTTAATAGACTTCATGTAATCATCACTAAGATACAACATACACTGGGCACTACAGAAAAAAGAAGTTGAAATAAATGTATGAACATCCTTGAGTATCCAACTCATATTAAATATTTACAGCTGTTATAAATTGTTTAGACTGTGACCTTGATAGTGTAAACAGTTCCCTAGCAGCTTGCTATCAGGCTTGCATTTTAGTAATGATGTTTATAGAATATTTTATTAAAGATATTAAAACTTCCAACAGCCAAGTGTAGAGACTGCATCTGCAAAAACCCCCATAACACTAAATAGAGCATTACAAATGCATACTGGAAATCCATTACTAAAGGGAACTAGGTATCTACTTAAATTAAACATTTATCGTTCACTGTTGGGGGCAAAGGTTTATATCCAACACTAATGAGGAGAGCTAAACTATTGGCCTTATCAGTTGTTTGAATAAGCTGTTACAAAATTAATTTCATTACCTCACTAGCTGTTTGCAAAATACACCTACAACAACATAAGCCATGGTCCTCTGCTATTGACAGAATTATTGATACTAATGGAAAATTCAATCTAAATAATAAATAAATCTAAATAATCTTGCCATTCAGTGGCAAGAGCCTGTGCAAATTTTTACATAAATCCATGGAGATAGTTTAATCATTACACCTGTAAGCCTGACTTCTTAGTAGAAACTGAAAAAGGTGATCTTTAAGTGGAGTTTAAACATGAAACTCTGTTCCTGCAAAATGATGTGTAGAACAAAGTCCTACCCTAGTTTAGAATTTCTTTGCAGCATTTGGATTGTACAATGAAAAGACACTGTTTTGAGGTGTGTATTCCATAATACACTAGACTAGCTGGATTTTCCAAAGCAATAGAAAATACCTAAAGATAATACACTGCAGTATGAAGATTGCAACTGTTGCAGTGCACCCCCACACCCTAGCAGGTGTTTCTGTATTAGGAAAGAGTGTAAGCTTCACCCCTGAACTTTTAAGGAAGAGCCAGAGACTTCTATGCTCCTCTCACCATAATTGTCCCAGTGCCAGGACAAAGGCACCTGTTGGATCCTTTAGCTCTTCCCCAGGAAATGCAGCTATTTTCTATTGGGCAGCATGCCAAAAAACCCTCCTAGATTGTTGAATAGTTAAGAGAGAGCATGGAGATTCTCGGGGCTTCTCGAGGTGTCTCAGCTGGTGCAAGGGACCTCTCTGCACCGTGCACAGCTTTTACTCTTTTGTTCGGTATAGTTTGTTATTTTTGCTTTAATTTAAACCTTTTTGCTTTTTCAAAACACCTCCGATCACGCCGTCTCACTAATTCTTCATAAGCCATTTCTGAGAGGCTGCTGACAACCCTCAGAGTATGATGAATCTTTGCAGGGCTAAAAAACTCTGGCCCCACGCAGAAACTCATCATGCAACACCTGAGGCTTTCTCTCTCAGTGAAAGTTTACAAAAAGTTCTGGCTGATTATTAGTCTGTGGCCTGTTCCCTGCATAATCAGTTAATGCTATGGTAACTCCCTGAATCACACTTTGAGGAACTTGATGCTCTTGGACATTCTCATGTAACCCAAGTGTCTCAGTCGTGCCCTTCTGTCACAATCTCCTAGGAACAGAAATAAAACACCAAGTACCTGATTTCCTGGATTGTAGCCAGACACCTAGGTAGCTGCATTTCAAGACAGATGCAGGTGTCTAACAGTTCAGAGAAATCAGCTTCTTTTTCATTTCAGCCTTCTTAGTCAAAATAAAGTACTGCTTAGGTGCATTTTTCACTCAGTGAACTAGTATTCTAACATGAAGGTTAGTCATTGTTACTGAGTTTTGGCTATCACGAATATTTAGTCATCTCTGCTATACTATCTTGGGTAACAGCTCATGCCTATTCTCCATTATAACAAAGAGACATTATTTTCCCTCTTGTCACACTCAATAAATCTGTCCACTCCCCAGCAAATATGTCTTGGCAGCAGTCCAATCATGGGAGTCACTAACAAGATGGTACACCTGAGGTCAACCAAATCGCTCTTTAATACAATAATCACATCTCAGCTTGGCAGTCCATCACCTATCATTCCTCCCATATGAATAAACAAAACTGCAGGAGAAAATACCCCTGGGCACCCTCTTGCACTGCAATGGTGGCAACAGCTGGTCCAGCAGGTGCTTCTATGTGATTCAGCACCTGTGCCTTTGCATTGTATTTCTGCAGTGGGCCATGTTAGTAGATATTTTCTTCACTTTTTCAAAATGAAATATCCATACCTGAAATAAATGTTCAGAGGGATTTAGCAGAACTCTATTTCTCTTACTTAAAGGATACCATCCAATTGTAGAAAAGAGCCTGAAAGAACCCTAGAAGTCTTTATTAGTATAATCTCTGTCCTTTGCAATTTATGTGTGAGGTAGATTTGAGATACCTTAGTCCTCCTGGCATCCTGTAGGTCAGAAGGACATATGGCAAATAAAAGAGAGTTATGCTGAGTTTATGCAGATGAGATAGGTACATATACACCTATGTACATATGTATTTTAAAAATAAAACTCTGAAGAACTTTTGATTTGGGAACCATTATTACTGGGATGAATAATTTCTTGCTTCCTAAATAGAGCAGTGGGGTTTTTCTGTTTCATATACATGTTAGAAATGTAGGACAGTGACCCAGTTTTCTACCAGAGGTTTTTTAGGCCTTTCTATTTAGATACTTATAAAATCATGTGCATATAAAAATCCCTAGTCTTCAAATCGTCTTATAAATCTTAGGACCTCATGGAAACTCTTAGTAATGACTAAAAAATCCACCCATTTGGAAATCTAATGATTTCAAAATGTACATTTTAGGAGTCGGACTTGATATTCCTTATGGGTCCCTTCCAACTCAGGATGGTCTATGATTCTATGACTATATTCCATGTACTCAGATCTCTCAGAAAAAAAAAAAAAGGAAATACAGATAAATCATGCTCTTACTTTCATCAGAACTCTCTCCCATGTGAGAATGCCAGAAGATAAAAAGAACATTATATAACATCATTCATCTCTACTGGAAGCACCTCTTTGCCTACTACCCTTTCCTTTCCAGATGAGCTCATATCTCTGATTGACCCTTGATAGTTTATGCATTTCACCACTGCTATGAAAAGCACCTGTTAGGGGATTTCTTAGGAAGGAGATCAGAATGAATGAAATAAAAATCAAAAAAATATGTTCTCTGGAGTTCTTAACTTCCTAGAACCGTGCTATTGCCTTTTTCCTTTTTTTTCCTAATTTTTATTTCTATAAAACTGTCATATCTTGTGAAAATACAGGCAGCACAAGGCTTGGTGGGGCACTCCTGTAACTCAACCTGTGTGTTAGTAAAAAATGGAGGCTTTTTCTCTGCATATAAGTAGTGTCTAAACTCTGTTACATTCTAAACTGATAAATCAGCATCACACTAAGCAGTGACCTGGTAATCAAAAGGATCTAGGGCTCATTTGACATTTTCAGAGTTTATAGCAAACAGGAATACTGCTGAGTAAAAATACAAATTGGACACTATGGCTTAAAATGTCATTTCCCTTTACTTTGTTTCCTGGGATAAATTCAAAACTATTTAAATTAATGAATAGAACCTGAGGAAATATATAAACCATAAGCCTTTTCAAATGTGTCTTGATTTTTTGTTTTGTTTTAATAATAATAACAACAGTTATTTTTAGTGGAGACCTAACTTGCTTTTCAAAAACAGTATAATTGCTAAAGTACCCATTTTGCAAATAGCAGTTTTAACTACTACCAATACTATCCATTAAAATCTATCTCAGATACATTTGAAAAAGAGAAAAATGTATTTTGAAAATGAAAAGGAAAAGAAAAATGGATTCTTTCAGGACAGAAATACCTTGACATAAAGTGAAGTTAAATGTCTTTCCAAAGTTCTTATGTTAACTTCTACGTTACTATGAGAATTTAGTACATCACAGATGAAAAATGTAATTCAGGTGTCTGGAAAACTGCAGAGCACTGTTAAAAATGATGAGGCCCTAAACCCCATTAAGATTGTCCATTATTCCTTTAAAGACTTCTGCTTTGAAACTATATGAACTCAACCTGTGACAGAAGCTCTGCCTCAAATATTTCCTTCCTATGTGTTCATTGACAAAGACACAGTGATTGTTAGACATTATCTAGACATTTGATGACCTTTCTATCCTAGAAAAAAAAGCGACTTGTCAGTTCTCACATTTCTTACGATATTGTTAAAATAGGTAAAAAAACAATTGGAACATTTAGCCATAAGAAGATGTGTGTCAAAGGAGACTTGGGCATCTCAGTGATGTGACTTTAAAAAACACAGCAATATCACAGTTAAGGAAGGAAAAAAATTACAAAGCACTTAATGTCATAAAGTTCTTCCCATACATTTATATAAGAGACTGTAATTTCAAAAATCAGCTTTTTCCTATTTTTTTCAAATTCAGTTGTAAAATGCATTTTCTTATATTTAGAAATAGCATGGGCTGATCTCTACCAACCACTTTGAATAGTAAAAATATATGATGTGTCACACTGACTTAGTCAACTATGTAATTAACTAATGACGTTGCAGTATCAATAATTTTTAGTTGATACTAATGCAAAAATCTAAATCAATAACTGTCTGTTTTTCTACATTTGTCCATCACACATAGCTTATGTACAATAAGATTATAAAAATAAAGCCTCATTCCTAATGTAATTTTTTAAATAAAATAATAGGATTTATGATAAAGTCCCAAACACCAATAATAACACTCTCCCTAAACTCATCACGAAACGCTCGTTACAACTCTATTTAATCACCTAAAGACTCATTAACTACTAGGAGGATTTTCCAAATTGCTTAAGGAGGTGCCAAGTGCTTAATATTTTTTTTTGCAATATTCTTTAGTACCTATCTGAACCTTTAAACAAATATTTTTGTTAAGATTTATTCTGATACTCAGGTCATAAAGAGACTTAAACATCTAAATCAATGGAATTCTTAAATACTTTGAAAATGTTAAAATCTCATTAATTGCTAGTGATATTGGAAAGTCAATTTCAGAAACTTTAAAAGATAATAAATGTGAAGGTTTACTGAAAATGAGTCATATAATTGTAGGCAAAGCCAGATCAGGAGAACTTCTAGGGACTCCTGGAATATTAAGACCTTTTTATTTCAAGAATTCAATCTTTACTATTAAAAGCAGGTTATCAGAGTAAATACTAAAGTCAAACTTCTCCGCCATTATGTCCTGAACATTAAATAAAAATGTGAATCAGGGAAAATTTATTAAATTCTTTCCCTTTATATCCCTACCCATAAGATATATCAAACAACTAATTTTACATTTCTTATGATGGATATGGTAGTTGTGCTTAATTTTCAATTAACACGACACAAATTATCTCATTCATATTCATATGATAAAGAAGAATAAGTGTATTAATGGTTCCTAAGAATGCATTAAAGATCACTTCAACTTAGAAGGCCAGAAAAATCCCTGTGAATCCTTTAAACCTCAAATCTGATTACAACTGTTGTCAGAGATGCTTTGTGTAGACCAGTTATAGCAGGAAAATGCCAAAAAGGTGTATTGGTGGAGGAAAGAATTCAATATGTAGTTGTTACCACTTTGGAAATAGATGATATTCCTGAATATCTTATGTCAGGACTATTTTGAGGACTTTCACTGACTATGGCTATACTGGTCACAGATGGATCATTCAATGATCTCTGCAGAGCACAGCTTGTGCTGGGAGAAGCTGTTGGCATATATTAAGATATGCAGTCAGAATAGTGATGTCATATCTTTCATTTCAGCTCTGAGTGTTTCACTGATATAAAATGTAGTTTTCCTTATCTAATTGTGTTATACCATGAGGTCTCAGAATTTCTTTAAGAAAAGTGATCCTATATTAGCATAAATTCTCTTTTCTTACTTGTTCCTCTCATGCTTAAACTAAAAATTCCCTAAACTAAAATATGGAGGAGAAATATTACTGATGTAGTTCCTCTATTTTACATTATTTTAGATACATTATGTGATTATAAAGCAATTTTAAAAAAACAATCCCACACTGAAAAATGGAATTGATGATTGCAGCCTAGGTTGACATTAGCTGGAGAATATGACTTGGGTTTCACTGGTTCAGTATAAGAAAAGACAAAGGTACTCAAGAACAAACATTAAAAAAATCATATTCTGAACATCATCCATGTGAGTTGTGCCTAAGAAGTTGTGGAGAGTCATATAAACCTATAAAGTTTAATAAAACAAAAAATACTTCTCAAATGGGAAAATTATCAAATAAAATCCACCATTTAGGAAGAGTTTAAGAAATAGTGATGTTAATGGTCAGAGGTTTAGAAAACATGATCTGCAAGGACCTTAAAAAAAATCCTAAAAAAGTAGAAAGGGTAGAGATGAAAGTAAAAGAGGAAAACTATTGCAGTCAACAAACCCATTACAAACAGTGAGAGTTTAGTTCCTTTTTCATGTTAGACAGACTAGGAAGTAACAGCCACAGGTTACAATAACAGAGAGTCATGCCTAAAATTCAGATTAAGAAATAAAATTTTCAACTGGTGAAAATAAATTAAACTTAATGTACTTTCCATGAATCTCCATAATTTCAATCTTTACAAATTGGAACTATTCACAAAAGACTTCTTTCTGTCTAAGAAGCTGACTCTTGAGCTTCTTATATGCAAACCCTTTTGAAAACAGGCCAAATCAAAAGACAGGTTGAGGCACCCTCTCCATTCCGGTGGAAGTTGGTGACCAGCATATGCTCAGGTGAGTGTTGCTACTGTTCAATGAGATTTGATCTTCTGATAGTTTCAGAGAAGCTGCATTGACTAAAACCTGGGTAGCTTTAAGTGACCTAGCTCATGTAAGAATTTCTTTTGACAAGCATAGCTTGTGTTTTCAGCTTCTGTGGATTTTCATTACAGGTGTCATGTTTTCATTAAGCATAGATATTCATAATGCCAAATACGTTGACCCACTGTTCCAGCTGTTCTACTGTTGGGATCTGACAAATTCAAAACTGGAGCCAGAATGGTGAATATCTGCTTGCTGGTGGTGCTGCTCTTACACAGCCTCACAGGAAAATACAGCAAGCAAAGTTCACAAAGGTACTTCATAACTGAAATGCTGCACACCATAATACCTAATTCTTGGGAGCCTGCTCAAGTCAGAGGCTTGTGCTAAGCATTTAAATTTGTTATTTTATGGGCAGGTGTGCTGGTTTCAGCTGGGGTAGAGTTAATTTTCTTGGCAGGGGCTGGTATGGGGCAGTGTTTTGGATCTGTGCTGAACACAGGGCTATTAGTATGGAGATGTTTTTGTTGTTGCTGAGCAGGTCTTAGAGAGAGCCTGCTTTTCATACTGCCCTGCTGGTGAGGGAACTGAGAGTGTTTGGGAGGTCAGGAGGAGACACGGCCAGGATTGGTGGCTCAGACTGACAAAAGGGATATTCCAGACCATACGCTATCATGCTCAGTATTTAAAAATGAGCAGAAGAAGATGGAAGGAGGATGTTTGGAGTGATGAAACTTGTTTTCTGAAGAAACACTGGATGGGGCTCTGATCTCCTGGAGATGGCTGAACAGCTGCCTGCCTATGAATAGCAGTGTGAATCCTTGTTTTGCTTTGTTTGTGTGTGTGACTTTTGCTTTCCCTATTAGACTGTCATTGTCTCAACCAACGAGTTTATTAGCTCTTACACTTCGCACTTTAACTTCTCTAGTTTTTATTCCTCAATCTCACTGGCAGGGAAGTGAGCAGGCAGCTTTGTGGGGCTTGGCTACTGGCTGGGGCTAAACCACAGCAGTTGGTGAGGCTGAACAGCCTCAGAATAGGATCCACAAGTAGCAGCTGGCTGAACAAGAGGTACTTGTTCATGAACTGGAAATACTGTTCCACCTACCTTCTCATTCACAAAAAACTCAGATATTTCCAGAATAAAACTCCATTACATAGTGTAACAGTGCCCTTATTTTATAATACAACAATACTGAAGATAACTTTTCTTTAACTTAGCGAAAATATCATACAAGTGTCCTGCCTGACTCACTTGTAGCTTTTTATTATTTCTATTATCTGTTCACAACCAAGGTAAACATCAATTTAGTGAAAAAAAAATATTGCACTTGGTATACATAGAATTAGGGATGAACACTGATTTTTACTGAAGCTGCAGAAAAAAGAAATTATAAAGATGCTCAGTGCTCCCTGGCATTAATCTTTTCTGTTTCTGCACCTCTGAGTCACAGAAGCAGTCTGCACTAGGTTTTAAGTAGGCAGAGTGTTCTATTAAGAAAGTCTTGCCTTTTGAAAAAGGATAGCATTCAGAGTATGGATCTGAGCCAGAAGATTAACAAGAAAAGCCCCAATTC
Source organism: Illadopsis cleaveri (assembly GCA_013399915.1). NCBI lineage: Eukaryota > Metazoa > Chordata > Aves > Passeriformes > Timaliidae > Illadopsis > Illadopsis cleaveri. Next base: position 178,775 of record VXBB01004568.1, read on the forward strand.
TGATCACTCCAGTGTCATTCTGCAAGGATTCTGGAAATTTACTTCAGTCTCTGCACTTCCACAGAAATTCCCAAATTCCTCTGTACTATTAAAAAAGGAAGATGTGTTTCAGCAGTGCCTTCAGTTGTTAATGAAGCCACCCACTCCCTTAACATAATTCTTTTTTGGAGCAGTTTTCACTGGATGACTTCAAAGCAATGGTACTTCCTTTAATTCAAAGAATACTTTCTTGCACTAAGACCTGCAGGTTCCAGAACTCTAAGATCCAGTAAATCAATCCAGCTGTTTAAAATGTCACACTTTTTGCTCAGGAGAAAGATGAACAACTTTGACCTGTATGTTTCCAAACATTCTGAGCTTTCCTTCGTTTAGAAGTTCAAACCTGAACAAATTTTCCCTTTGATAACTGCTGCAAGCTACTTTTCCTTTAGAAACTAAAACAACAACCCATCTCACCTAGCTATGTTCACAGTGTTTCTACTAAGAAAGCCAGGTAGAAAAGTGTATAAGCTTGGAAAACCAATAGGGAGCAAATATCAGGAGATAGAAGATAGGGCGAGGAATCTGAAACACAAGATGATAAGCAAAGATTTAAAAATAGCAAAATTCTGGAAAGTGTGTTTGGAGAGAGAAATATAAAGAAAATGAAAATGGTGAGTCAAAAGTCAGGAGTGAATACCAAAATTGACTTCTGCACTTTACAAGAAAATAATAAAATGAGGTGCCAGTGTGAGTGGGATATTTATCTAAACAAGGACATAAAATGGAAATGGACAATTCTAACATATAAGGTATTACTCACTCATATATATACATGAGGATCAGTGGAACATGTGTTGGATTTATAGTTGAAATCAAGATCAAAACTTTTAAAAGGCATGGCAGAGGAATCATTTGATAATATTTTATGATCTGTATTATTCAAGAAATCAAATTAAGTTGTTATAATAGTGTTCTCTTTTCAAAGACCTGAAATTAATTTAGTATTTAGATTCCTTCCAATAGAAAACAATAATTCAATGCTTTCTTTTTTGAATACAGGCTGCTGGCATGTGTATTTTATACCTCTGATCCTGGAAGCTGAGAGGACAATGGAAGATGTTAATTTTTCTGTATTTTTCACAAAACTCTTTCCTTAATCACCCTCACTAGAAAGCTGTTTTATTGCTTATATGGACAGAGCTTCTGCTATCTTTGGGTTTATTTGTTTATGTTATTTTTTACTGTTTCTTTGTTTGTCATGAGACCAGGTTACAAAACCTGGTTGTGGAGAAAAGGTCATCTAACTTACTCCAGTGTCTACCATTCATCTCCTTACTTGTTTTTCATTTTCTAATTGCCCAGGAGTAGTACAGGGCAAGAGTTGACCCTGATGTCAATACCAATCTTATGGAGATGATAGTTTACTTAAGAAAAAAAATAAACTGTTGGATTAGAAAACACGGAAGATGGAATTGAGTAGGGTTTCTATGGGGAGCACACAATTTCCTGGGGCATAACAGATTTTGGATAGCTTTGATCATGCAGCAGGTTGGCTTTCAGGTTAGTTTTCAGGAAAAGGTGGTAGAGATCACCTTATGCCAGATAAGTAGGAATAACTTGCGTCGTAATGGTCATTAAAAATATATAAACAATATTTCAGAAAACTAAATCCAACAAATTTTCAAATGAGATCCAGTTCCCTTGAAAAACAGTGAAAATTTGTATCTATAGTCTGAGAAGGACATTGAAGGAGAGAAGAGACATTGGTAATACTATAGAAAGCACAAGAAAATAAGGTTTATTTTTCTTATAAAATGAACCATGATTTTTATTGCCTTAAATGCCTGGTTTAGTTATTCAAGCCTTACATGCCTGAAAAGAACATTAGGAACAATGAGTCAAAGAAGATATGACCAAGGCCTTCCTTAATACTGTAAGGCTTTTCTTTGTTTTGGTGTAAAGTTTTATCAGGAACAAAGTCTTTTCCTCATAAAATGAAGAAAAATAGGCACTTGTGCTGTTAAGGCAGGTAAAAAAGTCTGAACAGAATATGTATGCAAATATAGATGTACATATAAATGTACAACATGTCTGGAAGAAAACTGAATTACTACACACTGGACTCCTGTGTTTTAGGATCCTTGTCCGTGGAGGAGAATCCAGCTTCCATCCCAATCGGATGATCTCCTGAGATGCAAAAGCCAAAGGTTTTAAGATTTCTAGGCCATGCAGAACATAGGAGTCTCATTTCCTGGACAAAGAATTTCAATGGTGAAGCTAATAGACAATTTATTTTTGTCCTCCAGGAGCAGCTTTCTGAAAGAAATCTAGGTCTGTCCGTGTGTGCTCAGCATATTGCTAACATGCCACCTGAACCAGCAAAGGGAACATCAAGTCTGGTATCAGCAAACCTTCTCACAGGACCATGACCAATGTAGAGTACCAGCAACTTTGAACCTACTGTGTTTCTGTTCCTTCTGATCCAGCCACACACCCCTTGTGTGCTAACATGCTCAGATAACCTTGACTGCCCATTACTCTTGATAAAATTATTGCTTTCTTATTTCCAGTACCATGATAACAAATGCATATTTGTTATCAAAATGACAATGTCTTGCCTAAGCAGCAGTGTGATTTATTTTTGTTTCTCATGGCTTGCATTGCCAGAATGATATGTAGTTAAAACATGCAGCTTGCTGTAAAGCAGAGTACAGTCATTCTACTTGAAAAACTATTGGCTGTTACCATTACCAGACAACAGAATTGGTATCAAAATCTTGGGTTAATCAAGAACTAAAACAAACAAAACAACAACAACAAAAACCGCAAAAAAGAACAAACGAAACCAACCAAACAAAAAACCCCAAACAAACCAACAAGTGGAAAAAAGAAAAAAAAAAATCAAGCAAAACCCAAAATGAGCAAACAAGCCAAACCAAATCAACTAACCAAATGAACAAACAAAATGCAAACTAAAAAAATCACAAAACAAAACCAACCAAGTAACTGCCTTTAGTATTACAAAATGGCATGGGGAGGTTGGTGTTTTAATCAATGAATAAACTACTTTAAAAAAATTTAAAAGAAAATTAGCCAACCAGAAAACAGGGACAAGTTCAAGTTATCTTACCCTAGAGATACCAATAAAATTAAGTTAAAATATGATACATTGATGGCAACTAAATAAACTTCCTGAAATGCCACTATACTGTAATGCTGTGATATCCAAATATAATGTAAAGTTTCATCCTGACAAATACACTTAGGTCTACGTGCAAAATTATCATTTGACTGAGCCATGTGGAAATCTCCACTGTTCATTTTGTGAAACTTTGGCAGCACTCAACACCTATCAGACAGCTGAAAATTGTTGGACAAGTCACAGCTTCTTACTTTAATCTAGGTTTCCCTTTCTGTTTTAAAGCTTATCCTCTGTTACTCTGTCATTGCTGCTGAAGTTACTTTTCCTGAATCTTTTTAAAAAGGCAATCATATAACTGTAATCTACATAAGTGTGTCTATCTAGAGGTTTGCCATATTTTGCAGAAGGTAGCTAAGCAATTTTTAAAAAGCAGTATTATGAGAATGTCAGGGGGAAAAAATGGAGTCCATGAGCACTGTACAGCCAAGCAGTACTTCATGATGCTGCTTTTGAGTCTAGAGAACTGGAATTTTGATGGAATGATACCCTCCACTTCCAGACACAAATTAGAGAATGAGGAACCCTGGCATGCACCTTGCTAATCACTGCTCATTTTCTCAAGAAAAAAAAAAATCTTTTCTTAAAGGATTCTGAAGTAAAGGTACTTGTCTCTAAAGCAGGAACCACTAGAGTATGATTAAAGTGAAAGACTGAGATAAAAGACAAACAGAGGAGCAAAATACCAAAATTAATAGGTAGTCAAAACCAAATGTTTTACTAGAGTATGGAACACTTTCTATAAATTAAAGAAGGAAGAAAGATGAACATGTAAGAGCAAAATGTGAATCTGTGACCACTGAGACAAGAACTTGATCTGGAGTTGGAAACTGCCCCCAAAAAACGAGAGGTACACTGAAATTGTAAGCACACAATTTTATTGATAAGAATGTTTACGAAAATAATGAAATTCATTGTATTTACAGCCATGCCATGCCTATTTTTTGTATGTCTACCAAATCTAAACCCAGAATCGATGATATCTAAGCAAATTATTTTTTCTCACATTAGCAAATTAAATCTATACCTTGTGACAAAGATCCATTACTTTATTTATTAAGATCCATAATTCCTCAAATATTTAACCTTTAAAAACCTGTGACGGGTATGAGTCTTTGTAGACTGTATTTCACATGAAGTAAATACTTGTGGCTAAACTGAGCCACAAATGAGCTAATGAGTTGACATTGGAAGACTGGCAGATTCTTAAATATGCCATCGGGCTTGAGACCTGTGGAAATCTTCTGTGTTCATTGTACTTCATTAGTTCTTTTTTCTGGGATTATTAGAGAAACAGAAAGATGGCAGGTGAATTTAGAGATTAATCCATTAGACTGTACATGCTTCCCTTTCAAAGTTTGTTAATTTTCTTTCCTCTTTGTCAGTTTTAATTTGTCACTAAAACCAGAATGAAATAATCGTGTCAGTGTCTGAGTTCTGTTTCATAGTCAAGGTTTTAGTGCAGGTATAAAATTGGCTTTTGGATTCTATTGACACTGGTTAAATGATTATGGAGTAATACATGTTAAGTCAAGGCTCCTGACATGTCAAATTAAATCAAAATTAGCTCAGTCACAGTCTAGTGTTTATGCACACTGAAACATATATTGTAAAATAGCTATAAAGTTGCTGCATCCAAAATATTACAATGAAAAGTAATCATTGCCTTTGGAGACCAATGGCAAGGAATTATAAACAGTGAAATTATTTAGACTTGGTCTCTGAAATGTCTTTTCCTTCTCGTAAGCCCTCATTTGAAATAGGACTTTACAAAGCACTTGTCTGTCACATTAATATTCTGTGAAATGGTTGGACACCAACACTACCAAAGTCATTCTAACCTTTCAGAACTCTCCTTGGCTAGTTTCCCACATTAGTCATAAAACCAGTACAAAGTCTACTTCCAGTCAGCCTTTTACAGCTATTAAAAAAATTGGAACATCTAATTCACACTCCAACATCCTTACAGAGGAAAGTGCGGGCAGGAGTGTTCTCCAAGCTTTTGCAAAGGGTCATCAGACTGAATTCCAAGGCTAATCCATATACACAAATAAAATAACATCTTCATTTCTGAAAACAACTATGTAAACAAAAGGATCACGTATTAATATGAGGCTCAGAAAATAAATAGCAGGGCTGTGATACCAAATTCGTTGTAGGTCTTACTGCTGCAGACAGGGACAGATTTTGAAATTTATTTAAACATGAAAACAAGGTGATTAAACCCTAAAGGACCTTCTATTGAGATATCTAACCTTGACAGAAAAGAGTGAGTATTAATTTTTACTTGTTTTAGACACTTTAATAATGTTATCAGGTGATTGTATACATGGAATGACAACATTGGCATTAATAGACTTCCTTTTACAGATATGAGTTAGTCATAAAATTAAGAGCCGTTGAAACAAGTCTTTAATTTCTAATATATAAGTGATTTTAAGATTAATTAAAAATCCATCAAGGTTGTGATAACATTTCCAGTGTCTTCAATAAAATCAAAGCTGAATAAACAAATGAAAATGCAATATTTCACCTAAAAAAGACAACAGATATATTCATGATTAAAATTATTTGCTTTTCTAATGAGCTGTACAAATCAAGTTAAATGTATTGCTTATGTTAAGCTCTCTGGGCCCACTTTAATTCAGGCATCTGTGTATGCTGTGTGACAATGCTGTTTAGTGATAAAATACTGCCACATAGCATCACATTTCAGCATCTGACACACCACATGCTGGCTAAAATGTTCTGCACTTATTTGTCAGTTGGTGTTTTACCACTGAATTCACCAGAAGGCAACACAAGTAGGGAAAAATAAGTGTCTAACTTCACCCGCAGATTTTCTTACTGCTTTGGTGATAATAGAAAATTCAGTTGGTGAATACAGCAGAAAAGAAATAGGACTTTATCTAAAACTAGGTCAATATGAAATCCATTCAAAGAAAAGTAGGGAGACCAAGGCACAAAAACCTGGAGTGACTGGTTCCAAATTATTCAGGCAGCTCACAGAAAAAAAAGCAAATAGAAGAACTCATACTTGTAAAGTGTCAGGTCAGCAGCTTCAAAAGCCAAGCCTTTGCCATTCTGAAGGCAAAAAAAAAAAAAAAGTTTGCCAGTTGTTTGAGAAGTTAAAATATATAGTGGTTCAAGCATTCTGAAACAGAGACTAAAAGATGCTTCTTCCAACTACTCTGAACTCTGTTTCCTTCCCCTTACACACACAGCTAGGAATTCTAGATGTATCTAAGGTGCATAAAAAGTTACACTAAGATGAAATCCATGTTTTGGTAACAATTCGAAAGGCTATGCAGCAACAGAAGTAAAAGTTTGAAGGGAAAACATATTTTCAAGGGAAAATATATTAATCTCATTGAGTTTTCTTCCAGGAAGATTTGCATAGGCACACAATAAATACTATAATATAATAAAAAGTATATTTTTCAATTATTATGGTTTGGACCAAGCATCTTTCCCTCTGTAATTTGTGTTATTTGTCAGTGTCCATTAGGAATGGATTTTTTTTTTCACCTGCTTTACTATAGTCTTTATAGATGAATCACTGTTACATTTCCCTATCATGGGTAGTAATAATATATAGGTTAAATGACCATAATGAACTATAATAAAATTCAGAATGATAAAAGACCATTAAAAAACCTCAGCAGTAATCATGGGTTTCTCATCATCTATTTCATTTTTAAGACCCATCAAATTAATTTTCGTAACCTACTTATATTTCATTAATCACATTGTATGATTTTGTGGTTTGAGGGAAGTTTTCCTCCTTCACGTACAAGATCTCTCCACTGCATTCCAGAGGAATTAAACCCAAAAGTTTCAGGACTTCCCTAATTAATTTTTGAAAGCAGTGAATACTTACTATACCAGGGTTACCACAAAGTGTTCACTTTAGTTTTCTTTCTTTTGACCTTCCTCTATCTTTGAATTTTTGTGTGACTTGTGTATGGTAAATATTCCTTATATGCACCAGCTGAGAATTTTCCTCTGTTGTGGTGAGCTCCTCAGCAGCTGAATTAAGTAATTCAAATTTGCTTTGTTCAACTCAAGCTGCGTAAGAATGCCTTAAAAGGATATTTTGAGATGAGATTACATTTTAATCTTCATCTTGATGAAGTCAAGGCACTCATACAGAACTTATAGAAAATCTTTGCCTTATAGAGCTATACAAAAATCACACTGTTTCTTTCTATTTTATGCAGTTTACAAAGCATAATTTAAATTTAGTAAAGCAGTCCAGTTCATTTCTTTGAGGTAGGATATCTCATATGTAATTATCAGTGTTCCCAAGACAGGACATGTTCAAATATACAGTTTTTAGAGACAACTAAAATCCGCTTCACAAATAGCTGTTTTAGAAAGAAAATGGCTCCAGTTTCATTGCAAAAGGTTTTCTTGCAGCTGGTCAGGATATATGAGAAGATGAAAAGAGATTAATTAGAACAAAGGACCTCCACAGATCTCCATTTAAGAAAAAAATGTAGTTTTGTATGTTGAACACAATATTGTAACACTGAGACTTTCTAGCTGGTCAGTATTAAAAATGAAGAGGTTTGCTTCCTTCTACTATGTATTTTAAAGAGGTTCTGTGGTGGCTTCATCTTTGGACAAAAGCCCAGGTTTTCTGAGGTTAATCAGAAAAGGACACGTGTCAGTACAATCCCATGGTACGTGGTTCAGAGCTTTTCTTGCTTCTCTGTCTCCTAGAAGGGCTGTCTGTACTCTTTCATGATCACTGAAGTTCAGGATGGAGCTCTGCAAAATTCGGTAAAATGCGTTTTACTTTTTTATTTGCATCAGTAGTAGATTCCTTTCTTTCTTAGACTTATGCCTGAGAATAACATCAGAAAGAAAATAAAAGGTTAGCACTACCAGACAAACAGTTATGTACTCACTAATTATGAAGCATTCAGCCTAGTAGCATGAATGTAAATTCAATCATATTGCCCAATCACATACTAACATTGAGTATCTCTGACCAGGTTCCTGTTAAGAAGGAATACAATCTTACAGGGCTGTAAACTCTCTGCTCTGGTCCAAAGCAGCACACTGTGTACCTGACATCTGTGTAGGGTTAGACCACAGCTGTCAGTCCTCTCCCACTTGGTAGAACCTTCATTTACATTCTCTAGAAAACATTGGGCTCATGTGTGAGAACAAAGTATTACTACAAGGGACATTACCGCTGTCTTCTAATTAAACATCCTTCCAAAATACTCGTATACAAGATTTTATTATTAATTTTAATTAAGATCTTGAGCCACACATTTTATCCCAGTTTGGTTTTATGGTATACTGCGCATAATAAAGGTTACTATTTATTTAGGAATTTTCTTTTCGTGTTCTGTGGCAAGTTGATGAATAGAAATTTATGCTATGCTGATCACACTTAAAATTTCTGCTGTTATCAGTCCTTGTATTAATCTTCCTTTAATTATAGATACAACTAATGTGTATATACAATGGAGTATTATATATTTTTATGCATATATAATTATATGTAATTGGTTATTATAGATATAACTGAGATATATAGAACTCAGTCCAGAAAAGGAACAGACAAACAAACTCAAAAATTATTTTATTGCTACCTGTCTCCAGCTTTTCCTTTCTTAGCAAATAGCCCTTCTCTAGAAGGTCTTTTAAAATAAGTCTGCAAGAATAGTGAGGAATAGAACAGGTTACAGGGAGAGTTTCATTTTTATTTTATTTTTGTTATTATCCAAATAAACGCTCTTGGAGTGCATCCCAGTTGGAGCTCTGCAGCAGGGTTTATAAAACTCTGACAATTCCAACTTCAGCCAGGGTTTCTGCTTCTCATTTTTGCAGAGCTTGGGAGCTGATCTTCAGTTTGAACTGCAAATCCTGGAACCTTCAGCCCTCAGTTCAGCACCTCTGTGTGATAGGGCTGGTGTGTTCAGATGAGCCTCCTGTCAGACAGATCTTGAGAGATTTCCTAAGAACTAGTTTGCAGTCAGTGAACTGCCATTTACTCACAAATAGCCATTTCATCCTAAATATATCCCATTGCTTTTACTCAGGAAAGATAAAACAAAATTAAAGCATATTAAAACCTTCTGTGACTTCCTTCAAGCAGAAGCAAAGTGACCTTTCTTTACTAGCTAAAGAGGGATTAAGATACAGTTACCCAATACCATTTTACATTTGAATTAAAGCATCCATGCAAAGATTTAAGGCTCTCTAGCAAGTGTGTGATGGTTAATTTCTTTTAATTCTTCTGAATGTCCTGTGCCTTTTTGATGTTAACCGCTTGTTCCCCCTTTACAAACCTCTTAAAAATTTTCATTATTTACAAAATTACTTAAATACGTAGTTCATTTAAAGCACATAAACACATCCATTGACACTTCACTTGCCCTTTAAGTTAAACATATACTTTCTGAATTGCAGCCTAAAAGTGAGTCACTTCACTCATAAAGGCTGTTTTGGGGATATCATAGTTCTGCAAGGTGCCGATCACTCTGCTCTTCTTTTGATCAAAAGACAAATAATGAATTCTCAAAATTTTTTACAAGCTTCCAGCACCTTGCAGGAACAAATCTACTCTTTATCAGTTGGCAAAATCAAGGTCTGATTTACATGTGCCTACCTGGCTTCACAGTTTGAGTAATTTTGTGCTCACAAATCACTGACCTGAATTCATGTGCCTGAAGTGATTGTGAGCACAAATATTAGCTCTTATCTAATCACCCGAAGAGTATTTGCACCTGTTATGAATTATGCATGCAGAAATTCAGCTCAGTTATTTGTATATGCAAAGTTGAATACACAAAAAACCCATTTCTTAAAATCTAGGACAAGATGTTAAACCCACTATATATTTTACAACAAGTACCAGCTTATCAGAATATTGAATATTTTATGTCTGGTTAAGTGCATATGCTTAAAAGTGGTAAAATATGGATTAATACAAGACTGTTAACATAATAACAGGATAATATTTCTTGCCTGAATTCTGAACATTTTGAATGCATTTAGTAAACTTTTTCTAAGAAGACAACAAACTGTCATTAGAGAGCATAAATTTTGAATTTGTTTATGTAAATTACTGTGTTTAAAAATAGGACTTTTTAAATGTCAGTTCAATCAAGATATAAAGAAAAGAGTCGGAAACCTTTAAGAAAGTAAAATGGTGAAAAGAAATAGAAAAAATTCCTGAACTAAGATAATAAATATTTTCAAAAGAAATAATATTTACTGAGATGAGCTGAGGCCTTCTGTCTTATTTCCATTGGTCTGCCTGCTACTGCAAATGAACAGCTATAACTATGAAACTAGGTAATATTTTTTTCCATTGTTTCTTTGATAAGGATGACTGCTATTGAGGTAAGTCAGAGAAATGCCTATTAGCAGGTAAGGCAAGGGAAAAGAATCAACTAAGAGCTCATGTTCTGACAGTTGACAAGGAGAGATCAAGAGGGAAAAAGATTCTGACAAGCAGAGGAGGTGAAGAGACTTACCAGATATCCTACACGGCCTGTCCAAAAGAAAGTTACTCTAAGGACAAAAAAAAAACTATGCAAACAGGGATTCCACACTGCTTGAGCTGTGTAGCTTAATCTTTGACGTTGTGTCTCTGCATCCTGGTCAGCTCCCTGCTCTAGCTTTACAGCAAGAGCCTGCTAGCGTAAATCATGTGATGGGATTTCAGTAGTGAGAATGAATCTGGCCATTCAGTTTGTATTAAACACTTAAGAGAAAAACAGTCTCAAGATAACAACTACCTTCTTTATATTCAGTATGGAAACAGGGTTTTGACTTCAGACATGAGAGGCATAGCTGAACAAACATGACCCAGATTCACACTTGTCTGTGCTATGAATTTTGTTTTCCTTGTTGCACAGTGAGCAATCGAAACTGTTTCAAAAGACCTACTTACAGTGACTCAAAAATATAGTTGAAAATATTCCAATAACATTTTCTTTAATTTATTGTAGACAAATTTCCACCAGAAAAAGTAGTAATTATTTTAAATTTTGTACCAGCTTAGCCTTTAAAACTAATTCATGAAAATGGATTTATTTTCTTCATATCCTCCCGAATAGTTGTCTGTTTACTGTAAGGACATCTAAGAACTTCAAGTCTAAACAGGAGAGGAAGAATTTAGTCTGTGCTATTTTAAGTTCAGAGAAATCTTTTGGCAAAGCAAAACATCCTGGTAATCACCACAGATGAAACAGAAGTGCTTCAAAGAAGTAAATTTGCAATTTTGAGTCTCTTTTTCATTAAGAAAATGTCCTGAAAGTCCTTGAATTTTGAGTCTTGCATCAGCTAGCTGCCTGCAGCATTTCCCTAGGGCTTCTCTTCAGATGTTCTCAGGTTGGGATCTATAGTAACACTGCTTCATATCACAAGTGCAAACAGCTTTTCTTGCATATTTATCTCGTTGCTATCTTGGAAACTGTATGCACAGCACAATAGCTTTTCAAATATTGATGGAATATTCAGTTGTTATCTCCCTTTCAGCTCTCCCCCAAAATGCAGTACAAACATTTTCAGCCTTTGCTTATTATGCTATATACCTGCTTCTTATTTTCATTGCACATATTCAAGGTTAAAATAACAGTAAAATTAAAAATAGCTGAACAATAAATAAATTCTTAAATCATCTGAAAGATACTGGCCAAATTTTTGAAAGCAAGTAACTCCATATTTCTGAATATATTATTATGACCTAACGCAGATTTGCCAGGACAGACTCAATTGGAAATTCACCTCTCAAATCACTCAGCTGGCAAATCACGTTTCTACAGATTGTATGACTATGCAGCCTTTTCCCCCACATCCATTTGATTTAGAGATAGTGTGTAACATAGAATCCAGTAAGATAGAATTCTTTCTCTCTATGTCAGTCAAGAGTTCAGTTAAGACCCCCAAAATATGTATCTACTGTAATTTGTTATAGTATAATAACTTCCTGTCACTGCTGGTGTTTAGTTGCTGATCTTAAAGAGAACAGATATGAGTGTGAGTCCCAAAACTACTGTGTCTACCACCTCTATGGAGAAGTGAACATCTCAGGGTAGCTTAAATGGCATTTGCTGTCTATGTTTAAACACCTCAATCAAGCTTAATCTCCCTTACAATCAATGAATATCTGTTCAATACAATAAAGAGTATGAAAGACTATTCACTTCACCCTCAGTAGATGTGCTTTTATTGTTCAGCTGATTTTCTCTAGAGACTCCATTGATTATATCAAATATAATGCAAATTTAGACAGTGACTTACTTGAAGATACTGACAATGAAATACAGAATTTAAGTGTTCTATTTCCTAAGATTACCCCCAATGCCTCAATTTCCTTAAAGGACATGCACTCTTGCTGTGAGGTGGAATTCTGTGTCCTCATGTATAGAGTATGCAGGTATCTAAAATGGGATTCATGCCCATTGAGGATAATGCACAAATTCCTGCATACTTTGGTAAGATGATTTTACCAACACATTTAATTTTAACATGCACCTCTAAGTTTGTTTTTCTGCTTACTGCAGACTGCCACAGGCTTAGACACATTTCAGGGCTAAGCTTGATTTATTAAATACTAAAATAAATATATAAAATTTTGAGGGACTGGTCTCCCTGTTACAAGATGATAGTTCTCCTTATTGGGCAGCACGTTATTAAACCTATGCTTTCACAAATCATACTGTATCAAGCCATCGTCTTGGAAAGGAAAGAACTATGAATTAGAACCTTCTTAAATGTGTAGGCATTTCCCTGGTCATTGTGTTAAATGAGATGAATCTCTCTCCATGAGTAGCTGTTCTTATGGAAGCAGCCTAGGTAACTAGATAACTAAAGTTTTGGTTATCTGAGGCTGAGTGACCAGTGTGTTGCCCTGTCTGGCAGTCAGTGGGGCTGCTACCACTGATGGTCCACCACAAGCAGGACGGGGAAGAACAGGAAGAGTGAGAAAACCCATGGGGCAAAATAAAAGCAGGGAAATCATGCATCAATTACCATCACAAGCAAAGCAGACTCAACTGTGGGGAATTTAATTCAATTTAAAGCATTTAATTACAGATTTAGGTATTGAAAACTAAGAAGACAAATTTTTAGCTCTTAAAGAAAACATCTTTTCTCCCCCTTTCCCCAGATCACCTTCACTGCAGGCCTCTCCTCACCTGGTTGTTGCCACATATTATGCCTCTTTCTCTTTGGTGAGGTGACACATGGAGCAGGGGATTTGGGTCAGGGTATAGACCTGTCTCCTCATGTTCCTTGTCCCTTGCTTTGCTTCTACTCCTTCCTCAATGCTCCTTTCGTCCTCTCAGGTGCAAGTCCTCCATTGTTTACAGTCCCTCTGTAGGAATGGCCGGTTCTGCCATGAAGAACCTCCTATGTTCTCATGTCACTGATCTTTTTCTCTCAGTGTTTTACTGCTCTTTCTTAAATATGTTGATCCAGATGCACCTCCAGCTAGGCAGAGGGGTTCAGCAGTGCCCTGCCAGGGGTGGGCTGGAACAATCTGGAACTGGCTGTGTCTGACACAGAATGGCTTCAGCCTCCTTACAAAGGCTGCCCAAAATCTCTCACTGCCTTCACCCTGCCCTCTATATGCAGTGCAGAGAGGTGTCCCCTCTAAAACAATGTATCCTTAGTCTGCAGAGGTAAATCTGCAGTAAGTCACCCCTCAGATGGTAAAAGGGCCAGCAGCACTTTGTTCCCTAGTGTCTTTGATGCCCTGAGGTGGTGTGTGGTGCCAGGCTGCTCATCGTCCCCTCAGGGAGCAGCCAGTTCAGACCATGGGCTTAATCAGTGGCAGCAAAAAGGGTCTGGTAAATCTCAGGACAAAACACAGTGTGAGCTACTAACACAATAGCTACAAGCATTTTTTTTCCTAGTGTTCAACTTCTCCTCTGGCCTTGTTCATATATTTGTCTTCAATTTTAAAACAAATACCTTGTTTAGCAAGACTCCCCTGAAGTGGTTGCAGAGCTTTTACTGAGAAGCCTTGAATGAGAGCTCCCACTGTGTCACCTTGTCTAGTGTGGTGGCAGTAATTTCAAAGGATTTCAACAAACTAGTCATGCACGATCTTGATCCTTTTCTGAACCACACTGACAACCCATACTCAGACTTTTTTTTTCTCGTCTCTTCCACTTTGATCTCAGAGTTTTAAAATTTTTCCAAGCTGATGTTAAACTGAATTCTTTATAATTCCCTTATGTCTGTCCTTGTATGTCTTCTAGCCAGTTTAGCACCAGTCAATTAATCTGGAATTATCTTCTACATATAGGCCATGCTCAAATGCTTCTCGCAGTGTCACTTTGCCACAGGCCCTGGGATTTTGGTCCTCATCTGCAGGTAGGCATATACTCTGGAGCTACAGAGCTGCATTGACTCGAAGCAGATACCTGGAAAATAAGAAGCAAGTCCAAGAGATGAGAATTTTAAGCAAAACAGAAGGAAAAATTACAGTACTTAACTTCCCCCGATGCTTGATGCATTCATTAGAGGTGTGACAAGGAGGCTCCCCACAAACCCGTGCTATTATCGAAGAGCTGATATAGCAGAAAAGCACTGTGGATGCTTTCTTATGCTTCTCTGATTGCTTGGCAGAAATACTGGAGAGGCACTTAGCAATCATCAGTAATCTATGAAATTTCTGCTGTTAGAAATTCCATAGGTTGGACATTTGGATCCATCTACCATCTTTCTTTGCAATTTCCTCTGACATTTACCAGATGAACAAAAGAAATGTTGCATACAAAACAATATACAATGGTTTGAATACCTTGAGTAGGTTTAAAATTCATAAGCATATTAATATAATTTTAGATTTTGTGAGAAAAAAAATTAGAGTGAACTTCCACAGGTCCATAGGACATAAGAGAACTGGAAACATGATTTCAAATATAATAGCAAAAATCTACATGTGACATTTAAAACTAAAAGACATTTAGAATTTAAATTTTTTTTAAGAATTAGACTACTGCAACTATAAGGCAAGTTTTCTATTTCATTGTTTATTTGTTTTGTGGGAATTCACATTAAATTAATGAAATGTATATGAACTTTGGGAAAAAATTCTGACAATTAGAGGAAAGTAAAGCATTTTTTGAGCTATGAAATAGTGTAAATGCTGAATTATCCAGAAGTAACTCTTTATTCATTTGATTCTTTGTCTTGTAAAATTTATTAGGTTGCTTACTTACTTTGCACATGTAACTACAGTTTAAATTTATAAGGCTACTTTGCTTAACCATGCATATACTAAAAGGTAAAGATATTTTCTATTCTCATGCACGTATGTAATTGTGATTATTCAGTTTATCAAGCAAGAAGTGAATCAACAGTGTGACTAGGTTTGTTTAGGCTGACATATTCTTCCATTGTTATTTTCAAAGTCCAATGGCTTCTGGGTTAAGAGGGCAAGAACTTAGACATTCTGTGCAGTGAAGCAAAAATTGCTTTTTATCATTAAAACCAAACCATCCTGAAAAAATAATGATTTGCTTTTAATGGATTTCTTCCTTTGTACAGGTGTTCACATGCATCAAGCTACCTTTAATTTGGGTGATTTAAGGATTTTGCAGAAGCAGAGCAAATATATACAGCTGTTAACAAAAAGTAGAGCATCAATGTGTTTACTGATTCTCCACTACATTTTATACAAAGGGAAGGAATTGTCAATTCCACTTTGATAATAGCTAAAGTTGTTATGCTTTTCCTGTCTCTGTAGTGGCATCATAACTGCATCATTTATTCTGCAATTTCAAAATTGTGACTTGTATTTAGTAGTCTTCACTGTTAAGATTTAAGTACAGCTGTAAATATTTTCTGAATTTGAGCAGTCATACTCTTTTCTGTTCAGAAAATGATATTGCAAATCTCCCTCGGAACTGTTAAAATATTTATAAAATGACAGAAAACCATCCATCAAAAAAACCTCAATCTTGCTGTTCACTTGCTTTCAGAATATTAAGGTCAGCCATCACTAGGGATTCTTGTTCAGGAGCCCTGAGCCATATCAGGAGAGAAGGAAATAGATGCTATATTTTGGTAACAGGATTCACTACTTCTTTTCTGTAACTGCAGACACAGAATTTATTTGTGCAAACATGACAGAAGCATAGAAATTAGAGATGCATAACAGCTCTGTCCCATTGCCACTTTTGATCTTCATGGTATCTTTTGATGGCCAATAACTTGCTGTGTTACCAGTACTTGGTTGGCCCAGCCTTGACAAAGTGTTCAGAATCACAGCAGCTTAGCAAGACAGAAACAAGCCTGTAAGAGTGTGTGTGAGTGGGATGCCCAAATTGTCCAAGTAGGCTGTTCCAAAACTGATCTTGGTAAATAGGAATACAACCTATCCCAGCAGCTGGGAAATTAAGAGACCTGTGGGAGAAAAAAGGTAATCTAAGCAGACATACCTGTGAAAAACAGTGATAGGTATAGATGGGACCAAGGCAACCGTGGCACTGATGTCACTCTTTCAAATATAGCCCCATGACACAAGAGGCTCTGCCTGTGCTCCCGTTAACAGCCTCCATGTCACTCACAGCCACCAAGGGGTCACTTGGTGACTTGCACCCTGGGGGCTTAGGGTATCTCCCTCTGAGAATATGGGAGCAGCCAGCGCACACACATCTTCCCGAGGAGGAGACACGAGCAGGATGGGGCTCCATCCTGGGTGCAGGCTCCCAGGGGCGTGCATCACCCATAGCTTCTGAAGAAGTACATGTGCATGTATTATCATCTTGGGGATCAAAAGACTGATTAAGATTTATCAGGATTATATAAGGTATTTAGAAAGTACTTTGATGCATATTAACACTTAGAATATTGTGGTTTAGATGTCCTATTGCTAATATTGATCCTGAATATATAGTTTGCTGATTCTCAATTAATTACACCTCATTAATAAATCAGTAAAACCACTTGAATCCTGATTTGATTTAAACTACATGACCTGAACAGGTTTTCCATCGTACAGGGTCTTGATTTACTAATGAATGTCTAAACTGCGATTAAGCAGCTTGGAAACATGAAAGCTTATCTAGCTGCACCCACCACTTTGCTTGCTAGTCTGACAGCTGCTATCTGATTTTAATTGAACCCACATGAAGTGAAAAGTATTGTGCTGGCAGTTCTGCTCCTCTCAGTTGAGCAGTCTGGGATAGGTTAGAGGGCAGAAAAGACCACATTTTTTCAGCTGTTTTTGGGGGAGTGGGTTTAGAATTCTATTTTTTTGTTGTTTGTTGGCTTGAATTTCACTGCTCATTTATTTCTTTTTAATTTTGTAGAGCTTTTGGGGTTTTTTTTGTTTCTCTTTTTGTTTTTTTACAGTCACAGTGGGTCCTTCAGAAGAACCTCTTAGCTCATGCTCTCTTCTTTGCCTCTGCATTGTACTCTTCTCTCATTGGTTTCCTGATTGTGGAGAACATGATAAATTATGTTTGGTACTGAGACACAGTCTTCTATGAGTTAAAGATGTTTTGCCTTTCAGTTTGTGGCCTATCACAGAATAAAAAATACCTCTGATTGGTTTTGTCACATATCCAGCAAGTCTAATCACGTTCATTGGCTTGAAAGTTCAAGTGTGTTAATCACCCTTGGCTGTTTCCTCCAAAGACTCAGAAGTAACTGAAAATAGTAGTGAAATCACTCCACCGTTTTTTGAAGTCTACAAAAACTGGTGCATACTTAACTCAATGAGTCTTTTTTAGCCAGAGGCTGATCATGATCAACAATTGTAATTTATGGTATGATTCTAAGCCAGACGAAAAGTTGTTCAGTGAATTGTGAAAGAGGTGTAAGAAAATTCTTTCCTTTTCTGAGAGCTTTAGGTGAATCTTTTGATAAATTCCTTAAATAAAATGTAAGGTTGAGGTTTTTACCAATTGAAAATACATTTAATAGGCTAAATAACTTGGCAAACCTCCATAAGTGAATGTATTTACTCTGCACTAAATGTGTAGTTGGAATATTTTTTTTGTCCTCTACCTACAAATCTACCAAATTGATCAGAAAATATACTCTGGAGGGTCTTAGGCCTGGAATTTAATACCATATATGTTATTTAAAATTACCTCATCCTTTCTGCACAGTTTGAAAGCCTATTAGTTGTAGATTTTGTAAATATATATTTACTGGTATAGTGTCCTATGGACATTAGCCTGTGAACTATTATCTTTTCTCATTCTTCTTCAGTTTCCACTCATGTCTTTCCTCCCTCTGCTATTTATTATTTGAAAAAATATTCAGCCCTTTTATGTTAAAGAAATAAGTAGCATCTTTCTTTATGTATAATATTTTCTATCATCTTAAATGTAATTCTTATCACAGAATCACATAATAATTTGGGTTGGAAGGGACCTCTGGAGGTCATCTAGTCCAATCCTCTGCCAAGGCAGGGTCACTTAGAGCAGGTTATACAGGAGTGTGTCTGGGTGGTTTCTTATTCCTTTCTTGATGTTTATATACCACAATATCTGTCAAACCACATAGACTGGTTCAAGTGCATGTTACATGATTCTTTTTCAGAATTAATTATTTCATAATTTTCAGTGCATTGACTATGTGGGATGAAAAATTTCTTTTGACATATTATTAAATTGAAGTTACAGAAGACGTTACTGCCTCAGAGATGGTTAATATGGTATTCCTATTTTGAATGGCAAACTGCCCAATTTGTACTGATATACAGTTTAATTATTATGTTGGAATAGCTTTCATCTATCATATTTTACAGTGATGACATTAAAATGCATCAAAAATGCCAAAACTATAGGCAATTTTCCAGATCAGGGTGTCAGCTATTTAAATCTTTGGTGTATGAATCCAGATAACTATCCAAGGAGGATTGAGGCGATCAGATACAAGTGTCCAAGGGAACAGACAAAGATTCCTTCTTTAGGGTAGACTACTTCTGGGGGAATTTTCTGACCCCTGTGATATTTCTGACAAAAATTCCAGGCAAGTGACTGAAAGGTCAGTATCAGGTGCTTCAACAAAAGGAAAAACTGTATTATTACATGAGATTTCTGGTATATTAATTGTAATATATTTTACTGGAAGCTGACTGATTTTCTTTCTTAATTTTTACTCTTAACACAAGGGACACATTATTATTGTACTCTATCCTCTACACTAGCTGTGCATATTAATGTTTCTCATTCTTATTAATCCCATTAATCTCAAAATTAGATAGTATCTTATAACAATTACTTACATATACTAATTATGTGTTCTGTAAATTGGCTCTCCAGGTTTAGAATTGCTTCATAATTAAATTGATTGGACTACCTTTAAAAAGAAATAATAGTTCCATCTTTGTATTTGTAGATATATATTTTTCTTATCTTTGAATATTCCTAATCCTTAAAATACTTCCTTACACTAAAGTTCCTTTATATGTCTAATCCTTCAGGATCTGATTCAGAAACCACAGTAAGAAATAATACTCTTGGGAAGTTTGTTATTCTGCTGGGTTTTTTAACACAAGAGTAACCACACTAATGAGTTTTCAGGTGTAATTTCTAACCAGAAGATCAGACTACGTATTTTTTAGTTTTTATCAAGTGTTCTTCCACTGATAGTCTAATACCACAGAGGTTGGATGGCAGTTCTGGAGACTATCTAGTCCAGCGAACTGCTTAAAGCAGGGTCAGCTAGAGCAGGTTATATTGTACCAAATCCAGCTGGCTTCAATATATGCATGAATGAAGAACTTCACAGCTTCTATTGGCAACCTGTGCCAATGTTGAAACAACATCACACAAAAAAGAAAATTCTTATACTTAAATAGAATTTCCTGTTTCAGTTTGTCCCCATTACCTCTTGTCCTGTCAATGGACAACAAGGAAAAGAGCCTGAATCCATTCTTTTCATATCCTCCCTTCAAGTTTTATATTGGAAAGACTCCTACTGACCCTTCTTCAGGCTAAATATTCCCACATACCTCAACCTTTTCTCTTAGGAGAGATGTTCCAAGCCATCAACAGTGCTGGTGGCACTTTCTAGACTTCCTCAATTATTTTGTACTTGGGATTCCAGAACTGGGCACAGTGCTCCAGGTGTGCCTCCCCAGGGCTGGCAGAGGACAAGAATCTGCTGGCAATGTTCTGCTTAATGAAGCCAAGGATGCTGATGACCTTCTCTTCTGAAAGGTCTCTTTGTTGGCTTATGTTCAGCTTGGCATTCTTCAGGGCCCACAGCTGCTTTCCAACTGGCTCCCAGAATATACTGGTGCATGCTGTTGTTCCTGTCCAATTTCAGAACTTTATAGTTCCCTTTGCTGAACTTCATGAGGGTTTGGGCAGCCTTCTTTCCCAGCTTGTCAAAGTCCCAGGCTACCAACGCAATATGTAGGTCCTTCAAACTCACAGTCTTTCTTTCTTGCTTGCCAATATGCATCCAACACCTCCCAGTAGATCTGTCCTTAGATCTTTCCAACGTACCAGTTAGCACAAGAAAATTCAACCTCTCATGATGAGATCAGGCTGAGAAAGGTGGGGCTGCTCAACCTGGAGAGGAGAAGGTTTCATGGAGGCCTCATAAAAACCTTCCGGTACCTGGAGATGCCCTAAACAGAAGTCAAAGAGGGACTCATCATCAGGATCTGTAGTGATGGGACAAGAAGTAATGGGAACAAACTGAAAAAGGAGAAATTTAGATTAGATGTTAAGAAGAAATTCTTTACTGTGAGGTTGGTGAGACACTGGAACAGTGCCCAGGGAGGTTTTGGATACCCCAAATGTTAATGATCATTCTACCCATATTGCTTAACTTCAGTGTGAAAGATATTTTTGCAATCACCCTGTAAGCCATTGTTTCTAACAATATACAGGAAATCTGCTATAGATCATATGGAACATTGGTGCTGCATGTATGTATTGAATATACTTAAAGAAATTTCTGACCTCACTAGTTTCTCAGGGAATAAAGTAGTAAGATTGTTATTTGCTATCTGAAGCTCCCTTTCATCATCTGATGGTTTAGTGTATAGTTAGTGGTGTGATCTTGAAAGTGCTCAGTGTAGGCTTAGATCTGTTCCCTGTTAATTCAGTGGGAGTTTTATTACTGGCTTCAATGTAAGCACAATAAAGTCTACATGCAGTCTGCTTTTGAAAATCCTACCTAATAGCAAATGCTATTTATATTAGTTCTTATTTTATTTTTGGTTTATATGCCTCTTTATTCTGTGATTCACTAATGCCTTTTCATATTCTCTTGTGCTGTGGGTTTAAGAGTTTTTCCACTTTTATTAAACTACTTGTTCTTTTCATTTGAACTTAAGCTGAACATTTAATTTAGCTACTATTTAGATTACTGCAATGTCATTCATTTCGGCATATTTTGAAAGACATTCATGAGCAAGAGAAATTGAAATTGAGACCTTTTATGAATTGTTTTCAGAAAATTTGGAAGTTCAAAATTTTTGTTACCAGGTTCTTTAATTTTTAAAAATACACTTCTTAGAAGTATTTTATAAATGGGTCATGTATTTCTGTACACATGTCATTATAACTAAGTCACTAGAGTGTTTAAACCAGAATTCTTTCAGAATAATAAAGAAATATATCTCTTCTAAATATACCTACAAGAGCCTGAAACTGAATTTGCTGCTTCTGACACCACTAACATTCTGAAAAGTTCCTATATTTTAAACACATTTAAATTTAAAAATTCTTAGCTACTACTTAGCTACTGCATTGTTTTTATTGTTATGAGGCTATAGGTACAATTTTAGTTTAAACGATTTGGCAGCTATGTGACTGAATATGTCATTTTGACCAAATATCTAACAGAGTGCATGTCTTCAATGAGTTTTTCTAACTTCTTCCAATACCCTTTTCGGCTACGTATCCTATTTCCTACCCTTGGCTTACGTATCTAACACTGAAGTATTTTCACCAAGTTTTCTGTCCTCTATCCATTTGAATTTTTGAGTTTATTTTACATTAAAAAATAATCATTGACATTGCTCTACCACCTGCAACATTTTCTTTGGTATTGTTTTTAGGTAACAGCTCACTTGCAATGATAAATAAATGAAATCAAAAGCTTTCTTAGCTAGAGAAGGGACATGGATAAATCCTTTTCTTTTGTTTCACTCATCTCTGGGGAGCCAGATAAAAGATTTTTAGAGCTTGCCAGCATGGCCTACTAGAAAAATAAGACTCAAGCAGAATTTACGCTGGCATATTACAAGGTAAAGGAAATTCCTTGTCAAGTCCTGGTAATAGGTGAAGAAGATGGAAGATTGTGTAGTTAATATTAATGGAGAATATTCAAATAACCTTGGTACTGAATAAGAGAAGAAAATGTGTTTGAACCCTCCATTGATTAGTTGAATATAATCTTTGTTACTTTATTGTTGGTTTTACTTTAATTCATTCAGATTTTTCCATGCTGAAATAAGCCTTAGTTTTACTTATTGCTCAACTCTTTTTATTGTTTCAAATACATAGAAGTGTTCCACAAAAATGCTTTGTTATATAGCTAAACGTAAGAGGG
The DNA here is from genome assembly GCA_013399915.1 of Illadopsis cleaveri. Classification (NCBI taxonomy): domain Eukaryota; kingdom Metazoa; phylum Chordata; class Aves; order Passeriformes; family Timaliidae; genus Illadopsis; species Illadopsis cleaveri. Next base: position 201,465 of record VXBB01004568.1, read on the forward strand.
AGATATGCTGATTGTGTCTGTAGGCCATTCTACTGAGGCTCCCATAAAGGTCACAGAAACTCATGTGTGGGAAGCCAGGCTCCTCAGCAGAAAGGTCATGCTGCAACTAAGAGAAGAATGGTAGGATGAGCACAGAAGTCACTCCTGTTAAAGGAAGGCAGAATTATCAGACAATATCAGAATGCTTAATTTTCAGATCATAACAACTCATACAAAATACAGTACCTTTTTCTTTCTTCCCAGCTGTTGTAAGGAGCATTGCATCTTACAAAAAGACTAGTTTTGGTCAGTGGAAAAAAGTTACTATTATAGCAAAAGAATAGCATAAATTTCAAAAAGGATAGTTAAGTATTTTAAGTGAGCTTGCCTCTCAACTGACTAACACATTACTGTGATATTCCTGCCTGACAGAACAGCTGTTGCCTTTCATCATGTCCTGTCCCAGCTCAGAGGAAAGCTGAAGAGGCAGCCTATGGCAATCTGAGTTGAGTCACTTCTTTCTCCTCAGACACAGCTTCAGGCATTTTGCATTTAACGATTTCTGTATTATTTGCAAAATGGATGAAAAACAAAATCCTTGAGCAAGATATGTCATAGTTTAAAAAGTTGGAGTAGGCAAAAATGGTATTTGCATGAGCCAGTGGCTCTAAAGAAATGTTAAGAGAATGTCTTGTGAGGTTTTTGATCAAGTTTCCAGTACAGGTGCCTGATTAGTTCACCTCATACTTGCATTGCCAGAAGTTCTGGAGAAGAAAAAAAACATGGGGATGGAGGGGAAAGCTGGGGAGAGCAAGCTGAGTTCAAGGCATATGAATTGAGGTCACTGTAACTGTTGTGAAATAATGTCTGGAACAACAGACTGATGGAGAAACTAAACAGAATTTGTCTTACAGATCTGGGGTTTAGCAGAGTCCCAAAAAACTTATGACTCAGTAGAGAGGGTCTGAGATACTGGTCTGGGACTAATCCCAATTCTGTTCCTTCATCCATCAGCCAATCCTCCAGTTTCTCCAACAGTGATAGGAAAGGCTCTCAAGTTTTCTTTTATCTTTGTTTCTACACACTTGTTCACTTTTCTATAGAGTGTAAAGTAGGTAAATATAATTACAAAATGTTTCTATTTCTGGGTGCAACATCATAAATACCGAGGTCAGCTTAGGGACCTCTTGGATTTAGATGCTAAACCATTTTCCTGACATTGTGATCTTCATGATCCCTCAAGTCAGAGAGAGTTAATGAAGAGCTATGTGTAATTATCTTATGAAATTCTGTATGAAATTGGTTGTACTCAGAAAATCCAAGCTTTACTTTGTATTGACTGAGGTAAACAAATGGTTTATTCCGCATATTTGGCTTTTGGGGGACTGTTGATATAAACATTTGAATTAAATTTAGTAAGAAAAATGTAAGAAGTTAGCTAGGAGACTTCAGCTCTATTTCTTTGTTGTATGTTTATTCCTTTTCACAGTCTAACTGTACATTTGAGGAATTCTTGATTATGGCTTCTCAAATGAAAGTAATGTTTACCTTTTGTTTCTTTTTGTGTATAACAGGAAAGTTTTAGGACAGCATGGATTACACAGATTTTCTAGATAGGCAGCCACAAAAAACCCAGAAAAATGCTCAAGAATGTACATTTCATAAGTACTTGAATTAATATGTTTCAATCTACCTTCTCCCTGTAAAACATAAAGCTACCAAAGTTTCAGTTTATCTGTATGTAACTTTTTTTCTGACTTCACTCTCAGGCAACAGAAAACACAGAATCACAGAACGACAGAATAGGTAGTATTGGAAAGGACCACAGTGGTCACCTAGTCCAACCTCCCTGATCAAGCAGGGTCATCCCAAAGCACATGGCACAGGATTATGTCCAGATGGTTCTTGAATATCTCCAGTGAAGAAGACTCCACAGCCTCTCTGGGTAACCTGTTCCAATACATGGGCACCCGCAGAGTAAAGATGTTCTTTCTCATAGTCAGGTGGAACTTCCTGTGTTCCAGTTTCTGCCCATTGTCTCTTTGCCCTGTTGCTGGCACTGCTGGGAAGAGCCTGGATCCATCCCCTTGACACCCTCCCTTCAGGTACTGATAGACATTGATGAGCTCCCTTTCACTCATCTTTTCTCGAGGCTGAATAGGACAAGTTCCTTTGGCCTTTATGCATAAGAGAGATGCTCCAGTCCCCTCATCACCTTTGTAGTCTTTCACCAGACCCGCTGCAGCAGCTCCATGTGTCTCTTGTGCTGAAGAGCCCAGAACTGGACACAACACTCCAAGTGTGGCTTCACCAGAGCTGAGTAAAGGGGCAGGATCACCTCCCTTGACCTGCTGGAAATGCTTTTCATAATGCACCCCATGACCACATTTGTTTTGGTCACAAGGACACACTGCCAGCTCAGAACTCGCAGGTCCTTCTCCACAGAGTTGTTTTCCAGCAAGTCAGTCCCCAGCCTGTACTGGTCCATGGGGTTGTTCCTCCCCACGTGCAGGACCCTGCACTTGCCTTTGTTGAATTTCAATTTTTTATTTCTGGCCATCTCTCCAACCTGTCAATGTCCTTCTGAAAGGGCCCCCTATGGTATTGGCCACTCCTTCCAGCTTTCTTTTCCAAAAATCCAATGTGTTCAGGTAATGGCTTCTTCATCAAAACTTTCTTCTACCTTCACTGCTAATCTCATGATTAAATTCAAATTTAAATATACTTTACTTATTTAAATATACTTTGCCAGGCTGTGCTCTGTCTTTGTGACAATCCATTATTGATAGCATGTTTTAATACCCATTCAGTTTTCATTGACTCATCTTAAATCATTTTTCATAGTAGTCTCACTCAATTTAAGGATGGAGTGTACTTCAGGAAGACCCCTATCTACTGAGAGCTGAGGGTGGTGGAATGTGATGGGGCTGGTAACAGAGACTATCTGTTAATTGTTATGACATTCTTGTTTTATTTTATACTGACGATTTTCCGAACGTATTGACTGCTTCACTGGCAGATTCTGAACAAACATTTTTGTTTTCAGATACCAGGGTTACATTTTTCATATACTTTGATGAGTTTAGAAACTTATTATTCTTATCTCCCCTTTGGCAGTGTTAAGAAGCAAAATATTTGCTATGCTTTGTTGGTATAACTGTTGGGCAAACATCAGTGAGCCCAGAAGCAGAAGCTGCCAACAGGTTCAGGATGATGCCATATACATACTCTAATACCTGAACCTGTATGGTTGTTCTCTCCATTCCTGGCATATCTTTACCACTATTAACTATTCTTTGCTGTATGATAAAAATGCATCAACAATTGAATTAGATTTTTTAAAAAAATAATAAAACAGGTCTGAGCATTGTCTCTTTCAGCTGCTTGATCATACAATTGTACTTTACACAGGCAGATATAACTTTATATCCCTTTCGGCTCTCTTTTTAGTATGGGTAACCACATGGACTCCTTCTACTGCGTATTGAGAAAGCTGAAACAATTTTTTATTCTAACATACAAAAATAGCTATCTTGATTCAATGGGCGGTTTAATCCAGATAGATGTTATTGTGTCCAGTAGTCCGTATTCAAGAGATGATCCATAACGTAAAGCCAATAGTAGACATTTCTCTGAAGGAAGTAAATTTTGTTTCAAGTGTGCTCTTTATCTTTTATGTCAAAGTGACCTTTCTTAATACTGAAATAAATGTTACAAATTATTAAATAATTTAGCGACAATTTTTTTTCTATTTCTGCTTTTAATTCCGATGATTTGTAACAACTTCCTTTTGTTTTATTAAGACGTATTTGTAGGAAGTTTTATTCAAATGATATTTCAGACATTTGGCCAAAAAACAAAAGCCACATATCCTTGTCCATAAAGTATAATGTGTGGGGTATGGATCCAGTAGACTCTGGTTTACGTGTGTTGTGATTACATCCATAGATCTCTTCCATTTCTCTTTCCATTGGGAAATTAAGAACTTGGGTGCATCATCTTTGTCTTTGATGTTTCAAGTTATAGCTGCTGAATGCAGAATAAATATAAAGATAAAAAACTAATTGGAAAAAAAATTAACAACCAGAAACATCACCGTCAGGGAAAAAAAAAATAAAAGGCAAAAAACCCCACAAGGCCTAAATTGTCTAAAGATTTTATTTTTTACTGTCTGTAAAAGCATTTTATGAAACATTGATTCCAAGATGTCTAATAAGTTTATCACTTCTTTTCTTGTCTTGACATTTTTTGGTGTTGGCTACTGTAAAGTAAAAAATCATGTCATTTAACTCACCCGTGAAAATTTACATGGAAACAACATTTATCAAATACAAGACTCAGAATCTAAGGACTGTTTTATCAATGCAAGCTAAAACCTTTCTAAACCTAGTTTTGACTATTGTGTGCAAAGCAGTAAGATAAGCTACTCAGATATTGATGTTGGCAGCATTGTAAGTTTTGTCTTATTTTTTTTTTTTTTTTGAGACTATTTTCTCTCTCTTAAGATGTTGCATCTCTGTCTCTGTATTTCCAAGTTTGTCAGTTCTTTGTGCTGACTGAAAGATGTCTTTCTCACTAGGTCTGGACATGACTGTAGGTCAAAACTCTGTTGCCTAGAACATGACAGAATTCGGCATGAGAAGCATAAAGTGCTGCAGAAATTTATCTTCAGTCTTGACTGCTCTCATGATGCCTACTTCAGAATGCATTTATTTTATCTAAGGGTCTTTTTTTTGTATCATATTTTGTTGTATTCTGCTGGGCAATTAAAGGAAAGGAAGCCTGATTAAAGATGGAAGGAAAATACATCATGAAGGTGTGAAGATGAATGAAGTAAAAAAAAAATTACAAAAGCTCAAGAGCTAATTTTAATAGACAGATGTCAGAATCTGTATCAAGGGCACATGTTCAGATCTTTTAATCATGTAGGAGTACTTCTCTGCTTCCCTTACTTTTGAAGATGTCAGGATTTTTGAAACACACAACCCAGAAAAATGACATAAGATAAACCTAAAGAAAGCAAATGTTCCCATGTTACTTTATTTCTGTCTCTACCAAAGTGCCTGCTCTCTGGATATGCACACCACACAGGTAAAATATGCAATGAAATTAGGATGATTACTATTTGGATGCAGAAAATACAAAACATTAAATGGATGAAGAAACAAATCTAATCACTGAGAATGTGGAATGATCATATGAAATGCATTTGCATAAATGTCATCCTGGTTATATTGAGCTAATATTTATATAGTGTAATAAAGAAAAAATATGTGTATTGGTGCATTATGAGCTCAGAATATGAATCTGCCATGCTCCCTCTCCAAATGTCTCCTTTCTTACTTGTGTCAACACCAGAACACAAGACACTCACTTGTTTTGTTGCTGGATTAATTTCCTCCTTGCTCATGATAAGCTTCACAAAGAAGTTAAATAAACCACTCAGGTTTACATATAGACAAGATTTAGAACCACATAATTAGAGTTGAAGCTATAAGGACAGGAAGATAACTAATTATCACAGTAGTCTCAGCTTAAACTAATGTGAAACCCAGACTATGCAGGCTTGGGAAATCAGAGTAGGTAAGGAAGGTTAACACTGAATGCTCAGAACAGAATTTACATGCCAGTTGTTTGCATTTGTATTAATACATCTAAGCTGATGCCAGGAATGAGTGCATGTGGACTGTCATCTGGACACAGGATCTGACCTATAATTGATGCAAAGTAACACACCTGTGTTGCCTTCAATAAATGCATATTACCTCAGGTCAGCAACAGCCTTTCTCTATGTGATTAGCACAAGGACTCTGACTTGGCAGATTGAAATATGGAGTGAACTAAACAATGAAAAATGTAGGCTAGGACTGGCCCAAACAAAACCAAGAATTAATTAAATTACCAAAATAAAAGGTTTACCAAAAACCAGGAAGTAAGCTTTCTGGCTAAAGCATCTGTGATTCTGGATTATGATATGAAAATGAAGTGTTTATAACTTCAGCATCCTAAATTTACTACAGTTTTAGATAGAAGAATCCTTTGCTCTCGTAGTATTAAATTAGGATTTTAAAACTTTGAAGACCTGCAACACCAACACTTTTGTTTTCTTTGAACATCTGGAGGCAAATTTACTGATGCCTGACCTACATTTGAGCCTGACAATGTATAATATAGACATGGCTGTTTCATGTGTCCTTTCCTGTTTCTAAAAATAGTAATGGTACAATACAAACCACAAAACTCTGACTTAGGTTTTTGCTGTTTTGAGAATGCGCCAATGTTTGATGTGTTCAGTAGCCTCTTTATTATTTCACTCAGTTTTTCAAGCTGTCCTCCACTGTTTGTACAATTTACAACCAACAACCAATACAGGTGAAATCTTAAAAATGGGCAGAACTCTCTCATGTTCACTGGTCATGACCAAACTGTTGGCATGGGACAGATTGTGTCCTTCTCTACTTTAGATAAAACATCAAATTCTTTTTATTTCAGCAATTCAGCATAAGCAACTAGCTGATAAAAAGTCTCAATGAGTCTGTCAAAGAAAACTAGGATTGGTGAGGATGCTGACAAACTCAGGACAGTTTGTCTTCTGAAGCAGCATTCTCCTGGGTTTATAAAACCTAGAGCTTCTTCAAGATATAAAACTTTGTTCCAAAGCAAAATATGTTCAGGGCTGCATGTATCAAGGGTTAAATTATATGAGGAAAGAGAGCACCAAACAGAGAAGAAATATATTGAGTCAGCTATTGGCAGCTACTTGGCAAAGGGCAGGATGAGGGTTAGGAGGGGGAAGGAGAGGAGGGAAAGGGTTTGGGCAGGATTACAATAAACTGAGACTGTCAGATGTCTGCTCATTGGTAGCAGAAACATTTTTGCAAGGCTTGATTCTAAAAACTGACATCATGATTTTAGAGCTCATATTCTCATGTCTTTTTTGTTTTTAATCAGGAATGTGTATTTCACATAACAGATTGCATTTCAAAATGACTCTCAAGGGAATACAGAACTGATGAGAATTCATTATTTCACAGACTGACAAGCAGCAAGTTATTTTTAAAATAACTAGCATAAGGACAGGTAAATGAATCTCATATAAACTAATCTATATGAATGATTTAAAATGAGATTAGATTAAGTGTTAATTATCCACTGTGCTATTGAAACATTTCATAGTTACTGGTTTTTTTTCACTAATAAATAGGTATAGTGAATTGAAAAGAAACATTTCACATTTTTCCAAGAGAAACATATATCTAGATGCCCATACCTTTTCTCTGCTTATGATTTAGATTTTGAAATAAAGGATCCCCTATACAAAGGCTACCATAAATGAAAGAATAAACAACAAGAAGAATGCTTCTCTAATAAGATATGAAGACACTAGTGAAATTAATAGACTCGACCTTGGGGTGGTTTTTTTCCCTTAATAATCTTGCTAAATGGCAGAGTGGAATTGTCTTATTTAGAGATTTTCATAATTGGCAAACCATTACTATTTGTTCTACTGTAAGGAAAACTCTTCTATGATTTACAGGGATGTACTAGTGAAAGAAGATCTATAGCTGCACAACTTTGCTAGTAAAACTTTATGAGTTGTGCTAGTGTGGAAGCAAAAGCAGTGTGCATGCAGAAATATGAATGCATTCATACATATACATCTGCGTGTATAAGAAAAGCTACAGGCAGACTTTTTGAAAGATGTCAATAAAATATTCTTATGCCAGTCTTCAAAAAAACTATGCCATAGAAATTTGTCACATAGATTTAGTTTCAGTTGCACATTCTTTCTTTGTATCTGCTATAGAGAACCATTTTCATAGATCAATTGTAACAGAGAAGTTAAAGTTTTTGTTGCTGAAGATTTCTCAGCAGTAGATGTTCTATGGACAAATGTTTCAGAAATGTGTTGTCACACTAATTGGATGTCACAAGTAAAAGAAACTTCAAAAACTTCAGCATCTGACTAGTTGAGAGCTGGAATTTAACAAACCTGGCTTAGTTTTCAGAGTTGTCAGGCTGAAAGGCGTGAGGAACAGGGTAATTTACATCTCTCAGTTCTACTGGGCCTGTAATTTACCACTCACTACATTTCTTTTACACTGTTTCTGACATTCCTTCTGTCCAAGAGAACTGTAAACATAATTTTAAAGATTAGCTACTAGGGCAATTTCCTGCTGCAAAAGGTGGATCCTAAAATAATTTTCCCAGCAGTGGGATCCTGATTGTTCTCTATGAATTATTCACTGTTCAAACAGCATGTGGGCAGACACCCTGTTTACTCTTTGGTCTCAGTCTCTCCAGCCATTATCATTAATTACTGTTTCTGCTTCTTGCATAATATGCTTTCATATTGTTATTTCTTCTATATTCTTTCATAATTTTATGAATATTTTTTCTCTTCATAATAAAGAGAAAAAAGTGAAAATAGCTATTTCAAAATTCGGTCTTTTCAAGTTTTTTTTAATTCTTCCCTACTGTATTTTATGAGAGTTTCTGCCTCTTCACAATGCTCTTTTTCTTCTAAGTAGGTAGAGACATTGTTTTCTTACTTTCTATGCTTTCATTGACTGGCATACACTTATCCTTCTTTATTGCATGTGTTACTTTATATGTATGCACATCTTGGTAACTACCTCTTACCTGCATCTTTCAATCTCCCTTCTCTTCTATTTTCTCTAAGATTTCATTCTGCAAACCAATTATTTTGCTCAAATTTCTTCAAGCTCTGTGTTGGAGTTTTTTTAAAAAATCCTCATATCATATTTCAGTGATGAGGAAAATCTTGGCTTTATCTTTGGTTTACAAATCTGTCACAATAGGACACGAAATAAAGATGTTTGACTCCAGTCAGAAGGCAGTAGAAATCAGAAGGCTTTATTTACAATTCATTCAGCCCTTTTATAACATGCTGCGCTAAGGTGTGTTATTGGTCCATAGGACTGACACCCCTCCCATTGGCTAAGTAACAGAAATAGCAAACAACACCTGTTTTTGTGGGAAAGGATTATTGTTTACACAAGGCTATTTTGGGAAAAAGAAAACTGTTGAAAAGTTTCCCTTGGGAAGAGCTAGCAATTCTTAGGCTCAGAAAATATCGAGTCCACACAAATCTTTTGGTAATTCAGTCAGCTCCCTCAGCACTTGGGTACATCCCACAAAGGCTCATGGACTTAAGTATAACAAATTTGCTTAAATATTCTTTGAACTGCTTCTCTTGCATCAGTATGTTTCCTTGTTCCAGATTTTCTCCCTGGCCTCTGGATCCAAGTAATCCTTCTGAAGGCTGGTCTTACTAGTAAAGACAGAAGTATTGAAGGCCTTCAGTATCTCACCTTTTTCAATATCCTCTGTCAGCATTCACTCACAGAACCACATTTGCCCTAATCTTCCTTTAGTCACTGATATAGTTGCATGCTGATATTGCAGCACTTCAAGCTGGGATGCAAGCCATCCCCCCATGTTTCTGTGATCCCAACAAGATTGTAGCCCCAGAAATGCCCACAGACCTCTAATTCTTCATGTTTATTCCTCCCACTGTGTGCACTTGTGTGAAAGAATGGCTGGGGGTGAAATTAGAGGAAACTCAGAGTTTATATTCACATCCTATCAGAGTTATAACAGTATAGAAATTATAGGTCAAAGTGCAGCTGCTACTCCCTGGATGAAGTGTGGTTGGCATGTGCAAAATTTATTCCTTCATGATTCCTAATATACATAACCTGCAACCTAAAGTACCTGATAAGGGGGATGGAGTGGAGGGCAGAGGCAAGTGGAAACATCATGGCCAAGCTCAGTTAAAATCTCTGCAGGTAGGGGAACTCCATGGCAGTTTGCAGCCAATAAACCACATAGCACCAGACATCCAAGGGACAGAGGAGAAGATGTCCTGCTGCTGAGCCAACAACTGTGCTGAAATCTCTCTTCTCAGATGAATTTGGCTCATTATAGCCTAATTGCAATATTTAATCACAAGTCCATCCCAAAATTACCTGCCTGCAAGGTATGACCACCCCTCACTGGGCATGCACTTTATATTGTTTTTACTGTCTTTAAGAGTGAAGTGGGACACTTACATCAATCAGCTACAAAAGTATGACAAGAATCACTCAAGCTCCACATCAACATAAAGAAATAATTTAAAAGTGAGCTGAGACTGGTGAAAAGTTAGGGAAGACTCCATCATAGCTGCTGGGATCAGGCAATGCTCTAAACCTCTCTTGCCCCCATAGACATGTCTGTTGGGTAAGAACCTTACTCTGTGCATGCTGAATAATTTTATTGGGGATTAGAGCTTGTCTGTGTATTGCTTTGAATATGTTTTTACGGTCACTGGCAATCCTTGAAGCTTAAGCTATCATAATTTTATATTAATAAAGAGTGTTGTTCCGTAAACTGTTAGTGTGAGCAATTCAGTGGCTTTGGAAGTTGCTGTCAGTGGGAAATATACTCAAACAAGTGGAAGACCCCCAAGGGGTCAGAATGGAGGGGTCTCCCTTATTCTGTTGGTGTATTTCCCTGAGTCAGTCAGCAGAAGTGCCCTCTGATCCAGTGACTGTGCAGTGAAGGGTCCACATAAAGGGATGCAGACAGACTGGTTNTTGGTGTATTTCCCTGAGTAAGTCAGTGGAAGTGCCCTCTGATCCAGTGACTGTGCAGTGAAGGGTCCACATAAAGGGATGCAGACAGACTGGTTGGGCATGAGGGTTTCAGCTTTCCTAAGGTGCTGACAGGCAAATCAAACACAGGGTCAAAGAAATCTCCCCACACTAAGGGTGAAGGAAATCTCCCCTTTTCCTGTGACAGCTTGTGTGCAGGCACTTCAGAGAGGACTCCCAGCATGCTTGTTTCCCTGAAATTGTCTAGAGGCTTTTTTCATAATGTGCCTACTGGCACTTTCTTTTTCACACACTTGTGCTTGAGGTGACTCTGCTTAAGCCCTGTTTTGTTGATTTTGTGTTATTTTTTGTTCACATCACTCTCCTCATGAACCCTGTCTACCACTTCCTCACAGGACTGCTGGCAACAGTCTCCTTCCCCTGTCATTCCTATATCTGTGAACAGCTTAGGTGACATTACAAATGCTAGGACAGTGTCCTGGTTTAGGGCAAATTTGGGAGGAAACCTCCAAATGGGGTTCCTCTGGAGAGCAAACCCAAATGGCCCCTCCCCGCAGCCAGTCTGGGAAAGGAACTTCCTCTGAGAAAAGTGGAAAAAAACCTATTTATTTAACAAACAAAGTGCCCAAAAGCACAAAGAATGAATAATATGAAACAATAAAACCTCTTTTTCTGGAGTGGGATGGCAAATTGAGAAAGTCCCTTTCTTGGATGTAGCTCTGCTCTGTCAGTCCCCTGTTGGTCCCTCCGGAGGCCCAGGCCCTGCTGGGCCGCAGGTGCCAGCTCCTCGTGCTCCTCTGGGTTTTTTAGTCCAGAGCAGGTTTAAACAGTCCCAAGAAAAACGAAGAAAAACAGTCCAGGAAGCAAGCTAACTAAAAGCAAAAATAAAAATCTCTGTCCGGCTGCTGTCTGTACCCCTGATGAACACACAGTCCTGAGGAAGAAAAAAAAATGCAGAAGAGTGAACACTGTTTTTCAAAACAAACTGTGCACTTCTTCTTTCCCTTCTTCACTCTCAGAACCAGTCTTAAAGGCACACAACTCAATATACAGCATAAACAGAACAGACGATTGGGGATACAAGTATCATAAAGTCGCCTTGGGACAGACAGCTTTGATAATTCTCTCTAGAAAGATGTTTAGATGCAAGATGAGCCAGACTACAAGTACTGGAACCTCATATCCAGACTTTTTAGATGCTTTAGAAACCACTTCATCCCAATAACTTTTCTCTGGCTGGTCTTGCGAGATGTTTTACTGGTATTTTCCCAGAGTCTGATCTAGCATTCAGTTGAAACTAATATAAGTTTTGTTATGAAATCCAGTAAACATAAGACTGATCACCAAATACCTTACTTATTCTTCTTTCCATGCAAGCATTCTATATTTGCATATAGAAATTGATAACAATAAACAACATATTCTGACACTTAAATAATAAATTCCTCATTTTGTTTTACATGCTACTTTTATGTCTATAAGGAAAACACTTTAGTCTACCTTAGTACTTGCAAATATTCACATTTCAACTATAGTTGTCATACTCATATACTTTTTTTTAAATTCTGTGTTTATTTTTTGATTTTCTACAAAAAACAAGACTTTATTAGAACGTAACTGACAGTTCTCTCTAAATCACAAAGCAAAAGGTCATCATCAGTTTTTCAAATTCCGAAAGTCTTAATCTGCTACATTTCACACTTCATTTTAACTATAGTAAACTTGAAACAGACAAATCAATTTATTGAGGAGATAAAAGCAAATATTTTTTAATGGTACTTCATTTACAGTTAGTTCTTTGTTTAATTTTGAGTTCAAGTTTATTGGAAAAATTATTTCATAGAGGATCCTGACTCAGTTTTCTCTGTGAAGCTTATTTTAAATACAGGTCACACTTAGAATGACAGTTGAAAAGGAACTTAAGGATCATTTAGTTCCAAACCTCAGCCATATGCATTGACACCTTCTACTAGAGCAGCTTGCTCAAAGTCCCACCCAATATGACCTTGAATACTTCCAGAGATGGGACATCCACATCTTCTCTGGCCAACCTGTTTCAGTTTCTCACAACTCTCTGAATAAAGGTGGTGAGGGTAAATAACACCCTTATACTTAAACCCACTCTCTTTCAGTTTGAAACCATTCTTCCTTGTCTTATCACTACATGTCCATCTAAAAATTCCTTCTCCAGCTTTCTTTCAGGTCCATTTAGGTACTGAAATACTCCCCAGAGCCTTCTCTTTTCCAGGGTGAACCTCCCCAACTCTCTCGGCCTGTCTTAAGAGAGATATGNTTCTTCCTTGTCTTATCACTACATCTAAAAATTCCTTCTCCAGCTTTCTTTCAGGTCCGTTTAGGTACTGAAATACTCTCCAGAGCCTTCTCTTTTCCAGGGTGAACCTCCCCAACTCTCTCGGCCTGTCTTAAGAGAGATATGATAGGAGGTTTTACATTACTCTTAAGTAGACTGCAAGAGGCTCACATATGCAACACATTTATATTCCAGCTATAAACCAGCTGCAAAGGATAGAATTTTAATCTCTCCTTTGCCAGTGGAGGCTGCTTTTCCAAATAGAAAATTTCAAATGTGTCAAAATAGACCTGCCTTGGTTTTCTTAAGGAATTTAGAATTTCACTGTGCATGGAAATTAAATCAAACAGAATGTACTTGGAAATTAAGTTAAACTCCTCTGTATACCTTTCTCTGCTAAAAATAGAGAGTAATTAAGATACAGTATTCTTATATAACTGTTTCAGACTAAAAGCACTCTTGGTTGGAAGCGATAGCGTTAACCTAACTACCTTACAGACTGTATCATCATTCCTTCTACTGCTTCACATTAATGTTTCGTATCATCTCTATGCAGACTAGCCCCAAGCTGGCCAGTCTTCTGTTTATATGAAGAACCAAACAGCAAATATGCTATAAAGCCTATTATATTTAATTCAGTGCTATGGCAAATTTGTCTAAAGAAAAAGAAATCAGCAGTATAATGATTTTTCAGATGTATTTTAGGACATCAGTTGCTGAACTTTGGTAAATGGAAGTTAATTTTATAGAATGTTAGCACACCAGAGGGACAAAATGCCATTTAGTAAGGCAAGAAAGAAGTAGCTTTCTCTGTACATCAATTTAGCTTTTTGCAGTTTAATAATTTTTATGGGCTGTTGAAAGTCAGTTCTTTAAATGTACTGGTTTTCAAATATTTCCTGTAGGCAGATCTAATAAGAAAAATATCTTATGCTATAATATCATACTATTTTTCAATATATTTATTTCCTGTAAATTTAATATAAATAGAAGATATTTAAAGTGCCTGTTCAAGAATCACACTAAAACTTACATGTGTTTTTCTCTCAGAAACCACAGGAATAGTTTAGAAGATATAGAATTAAGAAATAGTGTGGTTTTTTTAAGATGTAAATTTAACAAAAATAATTTCTTGTTGCTAGAAACATATGTGCTATTTATTCTGAAAAAAACCCCTCTGAATAGTGTTAGAGTGTATAGAACTCAATTTTAAGAAACACAGATTTATAGAACCTTTCTAATGTTCATAAATTAGAAACTTAAAACATAGACTAACTGGAATACAGAAACAGAAATGTAATAGTTATTAAAATGAATGACAACAATAAAATTTTCTGGTTTTCTATATTAAATTTTTTAGATCTTTTTTCACATGGAAGGTAATTATACAGAAAAATTTAATTGGCTTATTTATGTTTCCAAACTGCCAGAATAAGTTGAACCTTGGTACCGATTTTAGATGCTTTTTAATACGCCAAACCCAGCCTTTAAAGATATCTTTAACCATATTTTTTAGCCTGTATTTCAAAGCAAATAAATGAACACCATTCCTAAACCACAATACCTACAGTGTACCTACAGCAGTACTGCGTGTTCTCCTACACCTTTAACTAAATCTTTGCTCTGAAAGGGCAACTAAAACTGTACTTATAGAAGACAAAGTTTCCACAAGTCAAGATTTCAATCTTCAGTCATTTCTCAAGTGGGGAAACAGGGAACAGAACTACTTTGAATAACGCACCTTTTTTTTCAGTAATCTGTGTATTTGTCCACACACAGCAATCTCTTTCTTGATAATCTCTTTCTCAATAATCATAACTTTATTTTATCTGTATTCTAATCCAAACCACACAATTTTAGTATTTCTGAAATGAGACAAATAAATTTTTGTGTAACTTTTTTTCTTGCATTCCAAAATTTTAGAGAATGAGCAGTATCACAAATTCAGTTTACATATTTCACAAAATTTTGTTCATCTTGATAACATAATTTTTTTCATTTCTTTTTTACAGTCCGAATTTGCATGTGAAACCCTGAACCTTCATTTGGCCTTTTTCACCATGGCCTTCTCTTCTTCATTGTTTGCTAGTTTCAGGTTTTCCATAGGCATGAGAACACCACTGAAGTTATCCTGTGCCTATTGCCAGATTAGGATCAAAATTGGACCGCAAATCCTACAGTCTCTTCTTCTTGAAACTGTGCAGATTTTGGTGGTTAAAAGCCTGAGTGTTTATATAATAAAAGGCTTTTCTCTTTTACACATTTTGAAATTACAATAGTAGATAACTGGTTTTGAAGAAAACTAAGGAAAATTAACATCCAATTTTCTGTTTTCTATTTTGCTCTGTTTTTAAAGAGGAGCAATTTTTGTAATTATGTGGATATTTTTCCTTTCAGTCTTAGTTAATTGTAGATACCAATTTTCTCCAGGATGATAAAGTTGCAATAGGATCAATATTTCTCAGTGAAATTTGTCTTTATATTTAAATTTTCTGCTTCCCTATTTTTTTCCCCTTATTGATATCCCAATAACCTCAGTTACTTTGTTTCCCTTCTTATATGAATGGCTGTATTTTTTCCAGTTGGAATTTCTAATTCCACAACCTTTAACACAACTAGATGTTCTTCCATTTATGCCCACCAAAACATTTCTGAAATCTCAGTTGTCCTGATTTACTCCAGTGTCAACTCCATTAGCTTTCTTGTTTTCTATGCTATTATCATAACACTGTGCAAATACAGAACATAAAGAGTCTCATCATCAAAGAGTTGATAGGCTAAAATAATTCAGGTGGTAGATTTCTACCTGAAGCCACTGTGAACTCAATCTCAAATGCAAGCACAGCTACTAAATGACAAAAAACCAATATAAAAAGAGGTAACATGTTATTAGCCAAAAAGATTCAGAAGGGGACCATTTAAGTGCTGATGAAGCATGCATGAAACTCAGGCCTTGAAACCTCATTAGTGGATACAGATGGGCATCACCATGGGACAACTTCATGGAGATGATAACATCGGGATATTCATCAGGACATACCAGCTATTCAGTGAATGTTTTATAAATTAAGTAGCCTATGTTTGGTCCCACAAAGAAAAATGTCACTTGAAGCAAAAGAATTAGAAAAATACAGCGATGTGATAATTAAGGAAGGGATTTTATGCGACATTACTAAAATCTGGACTTTAGTTGCATAGAAAGACAGCTATATTATTTTTCACAAAACATACCATTATTTTTTAATCTTTTTCTAAAAAGAATTCCCATTAATGCCCATGTCTTCCATTGAGATTAGTCAGACTAATACAGATACATTCTTCAGTCATCAATTTTTACAGGGTTTAGTAAAATGGGGTTTCAAGTTTTAGTTACTACCAAATTAATACAAAAAAACCCTAGAAATAAATTACATGTTGCATGATTTTTATCTTTATTACAGTGATTACATGCCATGATGGGCTCCTGGAGTAGTTCGTCTATGCATTGTTTTTACACAATTTCTAGCAAAGCTGTAGTTCAAGCCTGAGTCACACAGGATGTTGTTTCCAGATGAAACAGTCCCACAGTCCAGCTTGAATTAACCATAACATCTTTCTTCTGATGCTTTATTTGCTGATCAAAAGGTCCTCCAATTCTGCAGGGTAATCATTTATCTAGATGACCTCCATTAACTTCCTTCAGAAAAATCTGGATGAAGAGGATAAAAGCAGTCATCAGATTTATAAGAGCTGAAAGCTCTTTTGTTTGCAAAGGACTATAAATATAAGAAATGTCCTTTCATAAAAAAACCCCAAACCTCAGAAGTAAATATGGTGTTACATTTACTAAGGAAGACATCTAGACTTAAGTCTGAGAGAAGTAATTTCACTGAAAATTACCCTTGATAGAAATATATGTTCTTTTCCTTTAAAGTTCAAAATTTGCATTTAGTTGCTAGTGACCAGATAACAGATTCATGTGGATCTATTTATTGCCTTATCTGTCTAGTAATAAAAAACAAAACCAAAACATTATAAGATTCTTTTTTACATTAACTGTCTTTTTTCATTTCCAAAGCACTAACCACCTCAGCCACTCTAATCTCAATAAAGGAAAGTTATTTATTTACTGGAGGCTTATCAAGTTTGTGCTTTGTCACCTTTTTCTGGGTTCCAGCTGGAACTTGTCAGTCATTATGAGCAATCTGTTAAATCTTATGCCTGCAGCAACTTTTAGCCATGATTTCTGAATAAAAAGAAGAGAGTAAGATATAACTGCTTCATAAAGAGAACTTAACTCCTGAAGTATGGGAGTGCAGTATGTGTCAATGTGCACCTTATAAACTGACTCGTTTTGCTTTAAAGAAGCCTGAGCAAAATGGTTCACAACAAAGTGTATTTTGTGTGTATATGAGCCCACATGCTTTCACTCTACATTCCTCTTCACTGTTTTCACCACGGAGGCAAAATATTTCAGAAATGTCAATGCATAATTCTTTGTTTCAGCATCTGTGTTTGATGTTAGCTGATTACCACTGTACAGCCAGAAACAAGTTGGATAATCCTCAAATTTTACCTAGCTTACTGTAGGCATGGATGCTCTTCTATTATCTTTTTAATTTTAGTACTTGCTTCAGTAAAACTGAGCAAGTTATTATCTGTTATAAAGCAAAATTATGTTATAAATCAATGATATAAAAGCAAATTACGCTTGGTCACTCACAGTATGATCAGATTCTGTGCCAATTTTGTTTGTACTTTTTTCATGGGATTTCAAGAAAATATTTCCTTAGGCTCAGAAGTAAAAATGCAATAGTAGCATATGACAACATAATAGGCATGATGTTCTGATGTTTTGATGTTGAATTGTAATAGAACATGCAACTTTCATTATGGCTGGCCAGAGACTTCTTAACCAGATGGAAAAATTTTACCTTCCCTTGGATAACAATCAAAAGTCTGACTGCTACTGCCATGGAAAGACAAAAGGAGTGAAATCAGAACAGAAAGACCAGAGAGAGAATTGTGAGGATCCATGAAGGATAGGGTTCTTATTATTGTGCATTCATGAAAAAGGAGGTCAACTATCCTTTTCCCAGAGGACTTACTTGTCCTTTTCTCTTATTCTAGCTGAAATTAATAAATCCTTCTAAATATGAAGGAGTAGGTGATTTTAAATCCTCATCTTGTATGGGGATCTAGCATTGTAGATTTCTCACACACCCACACATCTGACTAAGTATCTTCAGGAGTAGTATCATGTTCCTGTTAAATGTACAGTACATTTATTTCCAAGATAACAAAAAGTACTGGGGTCAGCATGAGCTGTTGTATCTTAGAGCAAACTAATTTTTGCCAGCTAGGAGATTATTGTGGAATTGGGCTCATTCTTATCTCCAGTTTGCAGCTCCTTCCTTCACCTGTCTCTTAATTGCCTCTGACATGCCATGCTGACAATTAATCCAGTATCTCTGGCATGTAGGGGCTCTCAAAACTGCTACTTCCCCACTAAAACTGGTACTCCCCTCTTTAATGAGGGGAAACATTGAACCAGTTTTCTGTAGTGCTATATGGAGTTCAGTCTTTGATTTTAACTTAGGGCATCATCTGTAAAATCTGTTTTTTAAAAGGAAATCAATTAAATCAGCCTAGGGGTGTACGTAGAAATTAGATCAAAATATAAATGACTACTTAGAACTGCTCAAAATATAACTAATGCAAAGAACCATATAAAATGAAATGAATGAAACCAGGAGTTATACAGAAATTATATTCTGAGTTTTAGTTTCACTTCTAGTCTTGTTGATAATCCAGTTCAGTAATGATGTCTTCTACATCAGTAGATACTTAGTAATGCCCATATGAAAGCCAATATCTGTGTGTTCATTCAGCAGTTCCACTTCTTTTTTTGACAAATCACATGAATTTTACAAATAAAATATGAAACTCATGGGTGTGGAATCAGAAGCTTACTACTCTTTACCTGTGCATCAACTGTTACAGCTGAACCACAGGAAAAAATCTTACAGGTTTGGGAAGAGATTTCTGGTGTCCCCAGACCCACATTGTTGCACTCAGAGCAATGGTCTTTAGTGTAAGGACTGCACAGGAAGCAGGAGGCTGGAGTGGCCAATGGGAGGTAGTAAGACTTGACATCAAGACATCTATGCCCATTAAAAAATCCTTCAGAGTATAATACTGCTCTTCAAAGAACACAGACATCTGAGAATGTAGCAAGTTAATTGTCAACTTCTTGCCCACCTTCAGACTGAGTTCTTTTTGTGAGATGCTCAAAGCAGCAGTGAAGAATATCTAGGATTCTTTTTTTTTTTAGATTCGCCTTGAAAGACAAGACAAAAAGATTAGGGGAGATACTATAAATCTTGCTTGTGGGTGTTTATGTGGGCTGTTTAACTGATTTACTGTAAAATGTTTAGATAATAAAGTGCAACAAAATCCAATATGGGAATTCATCCAAAAGATGAAATGATGTATGATGAATCCTGTTTTAATGATAAATGAACAATTTTAATTGTCCATGATGTTTTTATTCTCTGTATTATCTTTAGTATCTATCCATATGGAAATGATCAGCCAAATAAATCTTATAATTGCTATGAAGCACATTTTAATCCCATTTAGCCACACCCTGAACACAAATAAATAATGGACCTTTTAACATAAATGTGTCATTCAGCTTGGACTGGAAAATTAAAGTTAGTCTACAAAAGTTATTTTTCTATTTGCACATATTTGAAAAAAAAATTCTAAATCATGAAACCTAAGGAGTTTTATTTTTTGCCTTTTTTTTTTTCTTGTGGATCTTCCACTTCTCTAAGAACTGCCATAATTTTGGGAGAAATTAATTTTAGGAGCAATTAATGGGAAAATGTAAGGTGGGAAAGTCATTCTGTAAAAATCTGGGTTCTTCTATAAAATTGTTGCAACTATCTTGCAATGTAATGTAGCAAGTTGGATGTACATTTATTTTCCTATCAAGTGTGTAGTGGATCCTGAGAGAAAAGGTAGGTGTGCTCAAATCTGCTTCAGAGAGGAGTAATCAGAAAGTTCTGTGCTGAATTGATGCCAAAATAATCAAAATCCCATGCCAATTGATAAAATATATCTTTTCGGGGTTTATTCCTCAAGCATTAACATTCAGGGCTTTCCTAAGAAATTGCCTTTCTATGTCTCCTTCCTTTTACTTTGTTAAACTGTGGCAAGAAGCTGGGAAGAACAACGAATGCCTGGAAAAAATATCATCCTGATGATTTTTAGTTTAGTTATGTATGGCATTGACGTCATTCAGAGATTTAGCAAAGCTGAGCTGACCTTTGCCGGGGTGAAGACAGCTGTCACATTTCTTGTCGTGTTTGTGCCATTCCAGAGCTATCGATGACTCATTCAGCCTTTGAAACATGCAAGAATTGCAAATATATGTCATTGTGGCTGGAAAGATTTTTGTGTTAGGTAGACCAATATATAAAGATCAGCTGCTGAAGTGCTTTCAAGACACAGTTTCGTTTCATGGCTTTTTCATTTCATTTGAAAATCAAAGAAAATAAACGATTATCAACTTGCAGTCTGGTTCTGTGACAACAGCGGATGGAATGAGGCACAATAGATTATGTAGAACTAGAGGATAGTTTTTTTTCCCCCATTTTTGGCATCAGAATTATTAATGAGAGAATGTTAATGAGAGAACATCAGTCTTGATATTTATGTTAAATAACAGGTATTGACATCTGAGAGTCTATGAAAAAAAGTTGACACAACATTTCAGGGGTTGAAGATCATACCTACCATACCATAATAAGCTTGACAGAGCCCAGCCTACTTAACTGAATCTCAAGCAATGATGCATAAATTGACTATCCTGAGTAAGGACAGGTGAGGAAGTAAACTGATGGGGTTTAATTTTTTTTTTTTTTTTTTTTTTTTTAGGATAGAAAATACATTTTATAGAACTAGTGTCTAGAGAAAAAGATTTTTAAAAATCTAGCTAGAAATAAACCAGAACTTTATAACTTTATTTACTATTTTAGTATTTAGGGGAAAACATGAGAGTAATTAAAACACTTGCCAAAACGCAGTACTGGCATGCAGAGGATCCCCTCTACCATGACATGTTCCATTCAGACTGAGGAATAGACTGAACAAGGAATTCTTATCCTGGAAATTTATCAGATTCTGCAGGTATAACTGTGTGAAACTGGATGACCTATTATCTAGAAGAGGTGAAATCAAATTTATTTTCCTCTTTACATCTGAGTTTTTGGGGACAGATATTCTTTGGGGACTCATTTTAAAGTAGATAAAACTGATGACTTGATTATGAAGTTATATTTACTAGGCAAATATATTTTCCCAGAGCTCATCAAGCTATATTTTATTCTGGATTGTTGACATAAATGTAAGTCAATCCTAGAGAAAAGAAGCTCTGATTTGTGCTGCCCTCAAGACATAAAAAAATGTCCCATCAGGCAATAGAGAAGCATCAGTGATTGGTACTACATTCTAAAGTGACATCAGTTCACATGGACAGCAGTTCTTGATTTTGTATTTGAGAATGCACAAAAATGATCAAACTATGCAGCTGTGTACTTTGTCCCTTAATAAAACCTTTATTTTACATAGAACTTGCTCTTCTATTTATAGTAGGAAGGAAAAAAAAAAAGAGTTTTTGAAAATTGGGGAGATGCAGTTCCAGATCTGGAATTAAATTTTGAAATTTGAGATAATCTCTAGTGTTCATTGTCAAAATGATTTATGAGGTGAATTGAAAACCACACTTCTCTTTTCTAGGCAAGGCTTCTCCAAAAAAAGATGCTGTCGCGTAGTAACCCGGATGGATCAGTTTCCCTGTCAGTCGTATATTGATCTATTTATTGAATTTTAACTATTTCCTATTTAAATACTACCAGGGCATTTAGTGATAAATCTATCAAGAGTTAACCTAAATTTTTTATTCATAATACTAAATGTTTCATAATATGTTTAGCAGACCTAAAGTTATGTCCTTTGATTTCCCAGCCAGTCATTAAACTCCTTTCAAATTGAAATGCATGACAAATACCAAAATATCTGGGTACAGCAGATATGCAAGTAAATGTATTTCTCCCTGTGATCATATATTTTTGTCAGAGGAAAAAACCAAAAAGATACTATTTCAAGATTGTTTCAAGCAGAATTGCTTTAGTCATGGAATCAATACCTTTATAGTGGGTAGCTGCTCAGAAATGGATCTCCAGTTTGAAAGCTAAACCATCAAATTATTGAAGAATTAATGAATACTTCCTATGCACTTGTTAAATGATGGCTATAATACAAGCAGTAGAAACCCTGCCCTGAGATGTCTCCAGTAATTTTCCCTTTAAGGTGTCCTGCATGTAGTAAAAATGTACATTACTATGTCCTTGAATACATAAGACTGTGTCATGGTGCTATTATTAATAAATGTTATTAAGTCCTTAAGAAAATAACATTTTTAGGAGTATGTTTTGATATAACTGAGCAATCCTGCTAAAGTCATCACGGAAAGAAAGCTCAAATAAAGAAATTTATTTATGTAAAAATTGTACATTTGAGCTGATTTTACCTATCTCACAGCTTTTTTTTTTTTTTTTTTTTTTTTTTTTTTTTTTTTTTTGAAAAAATATTTGGTGCTAGTCCCCATTTAAACATGAGGAACTGCCACATGAGGAGGACTTNTTTTTTTCTCATCTCCCAGGTTTTTTTTTTTTTTTTTTGCTTTTTTTTTTTTTCTGATGGAAACAATATGTTATACAAGATTTTCACTAATGTTCCCAGAGGCTCTGGTTTATATGATGCTGACTTGCATTTACTCATGTTATTTGTCATGGAGCCCTGAAAACAAAATATTCATTACTCTGGACCAAATTCAGGTCCAAAAATTATGACATTGTGTGTCTAACAGGAAGTTTCAAATGCTTACTAGGACTGTGGAATCAAAATAGGAGGAAAAAAAAAAGTATAAAAGTCTGGGGGCTTTAGTTTTTTGTTTGTTTGTTCATTTTGGGAATAATGAACAGAGCAAAGTTAAAGTTGTAGTCAGATAAGGCTACCAAATAAAGAGAAGCATTATTCTTGATTTATAAAATGACTTAATATGAAACTCTATATTTCACAGAAAGAGCACACAAATTAAAAAAAAAACACAGTGCTGAATAAAAAATGAAAAATGGAACTTAAATCATGAATATTCTCTTTTTCAACCTTCACTATACTGGGAAATGGATGGCACTTGCTTTGCTTTCTAAAGGATAAAAAAACAGCCTATAAACATTGTAACATATTGAAAATAACTATAAATTTACATTTGCTTAATCCAGAGATCTCAAATGGCAGCAGTGAGGGTGATGGTCTTGCTTAAGTCAACTACACGAACACTTACTTTTATGCTATGCAAATATTATTCCAAAGTTCATTTGCCTTTGCATTGTTGTTTTCCTATAGCTACAGCTCAGATTGTAAATGGCAGTGGAACTAGAACTTTACCATATTTAACATTTTTCCAATCAAAGGATCTAAAATTGAATTAGGATTGTGATTAATTTATCAACTATTTAAACTAATGTTTTGTTTATTTATTCCAAACATAGATTCAAGACTTCAGTCATGAGCACACTTTCTACATTTTCACTATATTATAAATTATCAAGAATAGTATGATGTTTATTCTTTTTCATCATATAACTTTAGCTTTTAGGAACAGCTTCTCTTCCTGTTTTAACTGAATGCCATTTGGGGTAATTCTGTGTTTACATAGCAAATACTGTAATGTAGTCCCTCAGTATCCAACCTAACTGTAGTGAGAACAGAGGATCCTCAGTCTCATCTCCAGATTTCTGGCTGGCTGGGTTTATAGACAGCTGTATAATGCTACACACCATGGCAGCAATAACAAAACAGGTAAGGGCCCTGAAGAAAATTTGATTTTCATGAATAGATTTTTTTTTATTTTTGTAATTGTTTAATGGTATTGGGAATGTAGATGAAATATAAATACTCATTTCTCATTGTTTTTTCTTTTACCAGCTTGTTCACTTTTAACTAGCCAGTAGAGTCAAATGCAAAAGGCATTTCACCATTGCTTGTGTGCACTTCTTTGTATCATATGAATGTTATGTGCCCCTTCAGCATTTTCTTCAAACTATAATTTGATGCAGAAAGGTATAAAAAAGCATGAAGCTATTCAAACATTGAATTATAATATTTCAGACTGAAAAAAGATATTTATTTTTAATAATAACCTTTTGGTAAAGAGTTTTCTAGAAGGCTGAAAAGTCAGAACTGGGAAATATATATTACAATGATTCTTTACTGTCATTTTACAGTGGTTTTCTGGGTTTTTTTACCAGTGGTTATGCAGTCTAAAGCACAAGGTAAAACACCAGTAACACTACACAATACACTGAGCAATTATTCACCTGTGATGTCCTTTGAATACCAAGAGCTTCAAAACTTGATCTGAAATTTATTTTTCAGTAAAAGTTTAGATTGCAGGTGTTGTAATGGTACTACAGGCAACCTGAAAAAAATCTTTTGGAAAGTATCTTTAAATTCCTTTTATAATACTCAAAGTAATTGAAACATGGAAAACACTTCTGCAAAAAAAAGTGTATTCACTAATTATTTTGTTACATGCAAAAGGAAAGGAAAAATATTACAGATGGTGCTAAGGCCAATATGGCTCTATTCTTCCCTGAGTGAGTGTGTCAACTGTTAAGGTCACATTATTTCCCCTTTACTGAGCTGCAATGCCAGTAGCATGCACTCTTCCCATGCTTTTCTCTAAGCGGATAAGGCCCTTCCTTATTCAGAAAATGGGATTAAACACAGGCTTTCCTACTGTGGATAAATAGCCTGGTCAGCAGGTTGCTTATGTTGAAAGCAAATGAACCAACCAGTCAAGCTAGGAATTGCTACTGCTTTTGTTTCTCTCCTTTTGTGTCTGTGACTTCCAGACATTCTGAAGACAATTTACACATCCCCACCAGACTGTCTCTTGTGAGAACTCAGACACCTCTGCTATATGTCAGTGTTTAAAGGTCCTTACATCTGTGTGCAGATGTTTAATTTTTAATATCTAGGGTATGACCAGGTATCAAATGGATTTCAGCATAATTAATATCTCTCAAGTACCAACAGGTTTTCATTTTACTATACATATAAAAAATATAGCTTAATGTTGCTTTGACATGGGCCTTCTTTGATCTTTAATCATAATAAGATGAAGGTTCATCTAAAAGCACTTATTTTACTTTCCACATACGGCCATATCAAGCTGTAGCATTAAGAGGGTCTTATATATGAAAGCATTAAAAAAGGAAAAAGTTCTGAATAATTTATAAAGGTGAGCCACAAATAAGAGACTAAAGTACCAGAATAAAAAAATAAGCACAGGGGGACTAAATTGCTCAAGAGCTGGTAATGTAATATGAAGCCCTTCACCTATGATGTCTACCATCTATCTTACCTGGTTAATATATTTTTGCAATCTCTCTGAAATTTACTATCCAAATTCATTATCAGTTATTCCTGTAAGAGGCTATTAAAAATCCCTTTTAATTGCTAAAAAGAAAGAAAAATCAGTTTCCTATTCAGAAAGCATAAATTGTCAGAATACTTGTTAACAGCCTTGTTTCATGTCTTCAGTTCTCTTTAGAAATGAAAGCCTGAGATTCTCCTATAAACAGAAAATGTCTATAATCCACCAGGGTATAATGAAGCAAATGATTATTTCTGAAACACCTACCCTGTTTGTCAGCCTCTAAGCACTTCAACAAAGCACTCTGAGTCATTCTTATAAAGAGGTGCTGTGACAGAAGAAATGAGCCACAGGTTGGAGATCCTCGGGCAAATGCAGCCCAGTGCATATGGTACATCATTACCAGCCTGATTTTAATGAAGTTTTAGAGCCTTAAATTTCACATCACAGTTGGTGCTCATATGCATTTTACTGTTATTGCCTTTCATTTGCCAAGTGAAGATAATTGATGATCTTTACTTAGAGAATTTGTAGATTTTGGAACTATCTATTTTTAAGAGGGGTTTCTACTATTTTTTCTTTATGTATGTGTGCATGATTCCCTTTATGCTGATTTTATTGAGTCCAATGATTTTTTTAAAATGTTTGAAAAATAAAATCAGAAAAAAAAATTTTTTATGCAACTAAGCAAAATTCCATTAACATTTTCACTGACATGAATGAACTTCTTGCATATCGAAAGGTTACCCTAACCTTGAGAAAGAATGGAAGAATAGGGTCCTTCCTGAGTATGCCTTCTACAAAATCATGCAGAGTCTAATCTGTCAGGCTATCACTTGGCCAAAAAGATTACATTACAAGCAATGGAGGAGCTCTTCATATTTCATGATTTTTACACAAAAAATAATTGAAAATATTGACAAATAGAGAGATTAACAAGAGAGAAACAAGAAACAAACAGAAACAAATAGAAAAGAAATAGGAAAACCAGTTAAAGAAAATGAATAAATAAGGTCAAGCTTCAACCAGTCAGAATCAATCTCTTCTAGAGAAAGATATATTAAAATGACCACTTGTACTGCATCATACCACATCCATCTTTTGATTGCTGTGTTTTTAGGAGTGATCTCCCATGCCCAATTCAGAAGCTTCCTGTGTTCTTAGCACTTCTCAGACTCAGGATCACAGTCATTGCTGGTCTGAAGTACTTTGCTAAAGTTTTATATTGTTACCATTATGCTTACAACAACAATATTTGTGAGAATATAGATAATAGTTAAAAATAATGAATTAATAAAATAATTTTGCCAGCTTTGAAACTTCTATATCCAAGGTCAACCAATTCCAGATTCTATGCTCCATGAAATAAATATGTAAACTATGAGAAATACACATTTTAAAATTCCATTTAAATACTAAAAATCCTGAGCACCAAGTGTAGCACTCACTGCAGCTTTTTGGTGTATGCTGGATATTCTGAATTGCATTTCAAATCTGTCTTTTTTCTAATGTTAGTAATAGATTAAAGAAAATAAAAATATTTTATTTTTAAAGGCACTATCAACATTTAGCTGACTATATTTTAGAATCAGACATAGAAGGCTTGACTCCAGATTTCAAGGTTCTGAAGGGATATAAAGAAAATATCAGCAGACGCAGCTCAGTCAGTCACCCATCTAACCCTTGAGATTATATCCGTAGTAGTGACCTTCTCTTGGCTGTCACTGGTCTTCCACTTCTCTTCGGTCTTGTTCCTCAGCTACTACAACAGTAGCATGTTGTAATACAAGTGTTACAGCCATTTTCCACTTCCCCTGTCTCCCACAGTATTCAACAAATACTTGTCTGGTTCTCTTACATAGCTTTGAAGCTCTTCCTCAATCCTGCTCTGCTCTTGTGAAATAAAACCCTTTGGAGATTAAAATCTTCCTGTTTTTATGGGCAAATATTTCCTGAAGGCCTTGCAAAGCCTCTACCTTGAAAAACTGTCACCTGGCTGCTCTATCATTTCAAAGCTGAACCACATACACAATATTCACTTAAATTTTGCAGTAAAGCATACAGTTCCTGTACAGAAGAAAGCATGTCTTACATATATTGACATTTAAAAAATCAAGATAATTTTATTATTTATACATAATTTTTTTATTTGAAATAAAAGTTCATAATGCCTTTGGAAATAAGGTACTTTAGTATGCAGTCCAAAACAGACATGTCCACTAATTTTATCTCAACTGTGGAACTCAGTGCAGGATTAGGATAATATAAAACAGGAACTTTTTGTTTGTTTCTTTCTTTTCTTCACATCTCTTTGGCAAACTATCTAAAAGGTTGCATTTATCTAGGCTGAATTCTGCACTGAATAGAAGGTTTAATCAAGCATTGAATTGCTTAATGTTGCTTTAGGAAGGGTAACTATATTGGTTCAGATTTGGAGTAGTCAAGACTGTTGATCAACTGAAGTATTAAAAAAAAACCCGTGGCCCTTTCAAAAGAGGGCAAAAGGGGGAGTTATCATAGTTACAGGAGTTCTATTGATGATCACACAGGAAAAAGGGTATTAAAACTGAAGATGCTTGCCCAGACCAGCCCAGTGTTCACATTTTTACATTAAGCCTGAGATGATTCATGCTGTAGCACAGAAATATAGTGGAACACTTGGACCAAATATCATAAAGGAGTTGGAATATATCTATATTAGCCTCAGACCATACTGAATTAAAAGAAAGCAGATTACACTAGGATGATGAACCACCTTTGTTAGAGAAGTATGTGATAAAGGCCTTCACAGAAAGATTTTTGTAAGGTTATGTGATATACAAAACCCAGTGAAATGATGCAGTGAGTAAAATTCTGCACCTTGGTGAGGTTAAGGACTATGGCTGCCATTGTGGACATTCTCAGGAGACCACACATTAGAGGGACTATAGGAGGGGAGACACTGACAATAATGTATCACAATAGCCAGAGACACCAGCAAGTTTCCAACCAGCCATCAGTAATGGTAACACAACTGTGTAGTGAACAAAAAGCAGTAATAATTCCCTATACTAGAGGGAAGAGACTGTCAGCCGTCTTTCATGCAGGGGAGCAGCTGTTAGTATTTTAGCTTGTAAAAATGGTACGTATCTTGTTCATTAATTTAAAAATTCTGTATATTTAGCAAAGCAGGTCTGGAAAGGAGTGAAAATAGGTAGTACAGCATGAAGAGGAAAAGGAAGAAGGAAGATGAAAAGGAAGAAGGAATAGAGTCTAATTGTCTTCTTCAGCTATATAATGGATAAAGAAACAGGACTCAATTTCTTCAGAGGTTCGCATTGAAAGGACAGTGGGTACAAATTGGAGTAAGAGATGTACCAATTAGATTAAATTAACACATTTTCTATAATGAAAATCACCAAAGCATGGAACAGGTTGCTCGGAGAGTACATGATTTCTCCATCTTGGCATGCACTTGGGTTACAACAAGCCCATGCAGTGATGGGGGGAAAGTGACAGGAAAACTGCACAACAGAAATAGACTTGGGAGTGCTGGTCGGCAAATGACTGAACATGAGCCAGCATGGCCAGGTGGCCATGGTGGCCACGAAGGCCAATGACTTGCATCAGAAATAGTGGAATCCGCAGAACTGGAATACTAATTTTCCTCCTGTACACACCACAGGTGAGGTCTCATGTTGAGTTTAAAGAAGGGAAACAAAGCTGGTGAAGGGTCTGGAGCACAAGTCTAATGAGGGATGGCTGAAGGAACTGGGGTTGTTTAGCCTGGAGAAAAAGACTCTCTATATAACTACCTGAAATGGCATTGTAGCCAAGTGGGTATTAATTTCTTTTCTCCCAGGTAACAAGTAACAGGATGTCCTGGGTTGGCGGCGCCTCCTATCCCAATCGTGTACTTTGTCCCTGTATTCTGTATTGTTATGTCTAACAGCTGCGGCCTCCCTGCCCCCACCTTGGGCCGCTGCTGGTGGCTCCTTTTGGAGATTTTCCCCTAATTTGTCCTAAACCAGGACACAGGACCATAGGTAATAGCCTAAGGTTGCATAGGGAAGGTTTAAATTCAATATTAGGAACAACTTATTCACTGAAAGGGTGCTCAAGCATTGGTCAGGCTGCCCAGGAAGGTGGTTGAGTCATAATCTGTAAAAGATGTGGGGATATGGCATTTAGGGACATGATTTAGTAGTAGTTGACTTGATAGTGTTAGGATAACAGTTGAACTCAATGATCTTAAAGGTGTTTTTCAATTCAAAAAATTCCATGATTCTATCATTCTAGGTTCAGAGAGTTCCCAGACAGGGTCCCAAGCCACCTGAAATAACTCTTATGTTAGTCAGTAATTCCACCACTTTCGTCAGGATGTTGAGCCAGCTGATCTCCAGGGGAGACTCAATTTACAGATATGTTATTTATGCAAACATTGAGGCTTCCATGTTAAGAATTAAAACAATCTAAGAACATCAGTGTGTCAGTTAACTAAAAACACTGTGCAGGGAGGCACTCATCAAACTCAGATAACGCAGCTCAGTGGTGTCAACACATGGTAACAGAACAGGACCACTAGACTTGTGCTCTGAGTGAAATTTTTAACCCTGATTCCCAGAGAGAGGATTCATGCAGTGACCCACTTTCCAATTATCCCTGTGTCTCTGGCTGTGACTTACTACATGATGACTCATGGACCTACAGAGAAAATATTTACCAAACAGTCTGCCAGCAGAGGATGAGGTAGGCAGAAAGGAAAGAACAATGTTAAATAGAGATCAGCATAATTGAATTCCATTTGCTTAGTGATCCTGCACCTCTCTGCTCTGTGCAGACATTTTTCTTTAAAAATATTGACCATAGAAAAGCTGAAATAAAACTTGTCAGTGTTAAAATTATTTTAAATTGAATAAACCCAGAGGGACAATACTTCAAATTAGTTCAAACAGAAGGCAAAATAAATCCGACAGATAGTCACCCAAGGTTGTGCCCATGGCTAGCAGCTAATGGGTAGGTAGCCAAGAGGCTATCTGCAAGTATACAGGGCAAAATAAGCTGACAATTCCCCACAATATTTTTGTGGTGAAATACATGCTTCACAGACTAGTTCTTCAGCCATAGCCCTCTGGTGTCGTGTCAGCATTTAAGACTTGGAATTCACCTTAATTCACCAGGATATAAACTGCAGCAAGGAGTTTATATCCTACCTTAAAATTAAGTTCCTCCCAAGACCTGAAATTTGGCTGGCAGAAAAACATGGGGGGTCAGAATTCCTGTTGCTGTGTGGTTACAGAGTTTATCTTTTTAATCTTCAAATAACTACATTACATTAAACAATTAATTATAAGAGAAAAGTCTGGGGAAATTTTTTCAGGTTTCACCTGTGGCAGTGATTTCAATAAAAATAAAATAATTTTTCAGTATGGAAACCCACAGGTAAAGCAGTGGCATTGAGAGAATTACTAAGGATGTGGGAAGATCTCTCTTTACCTCCTACTCTGGGGCAGTAGGTTAGCCCTGTATTGCTAGTAGGGGTGCAGATTTTCACATGAAGTTTACCTTAGAGAGTCCTGAAAGTGTTTGTATTCTCAAGTGGCAAAGTGCAACACTGAAAGAAAATATTTGCTTGCATCCTCAAAGTGGTATTAAAGACATTAATTTGATTCTGTTTCCAAGTTAACTTACCTGTGTCTCTGAGCAGAGATAATTATTTAGGGCATGACACTAGCATTGTTGTATTGTTTCCAATTTCTAAGCTAAATGCTGCTGAGCTGTTTTAGGAATCTTTCAACAGTTTGCATCTGGGATCTTGTGTCTAAGAAAGCCAATACAGCCTATTCTTTATTTGACAGCTTTGGTCCTTTGTAGGGCTTAGTTTCTTAACCATCTTAAGCTGTCCAAACTGTAAAAAAATACCATAATGCCTTCTTTTATAGGTTTGTTTTTTCTGTTAATATTTCTGCATGGATAATGAAACTTGGAGGTAATCCAAATGGAAGTTGCCATCCCTAGACCCAGATTGTAGGATGTTAGTTAAGGTAAAAACTGTACAAAACTCTGTATTTTGTATTTTTATAGTACTTGCTTCTCTATACTGATGATTCTGAAATATTAGACTAATACCTCAGGAACTGATACTAAAGTGTACCTTAATTAATACAGCCACAGAAGTTACCAAAACATGCATTAGATGATTGTCTACAAGATTGGAGATTTTCAGTTCAGTGCAAGATTTTGGGATTTAATTAATGTCCAAGATCTCTTTGATGGCAGTGAAAAATACCTCTCATTCCATGATTAGTACTGCAAATTTGAAATTAGCTTTTCTAGCTCACTAGGAGAGCTTGAAATACTAGTAAATCAAGATTGATGTGGTGAAGGTGGCAATTCTGACACTGGCCCACATTAACAGTTACCTAATGGTATAAAATCTGAAACTGCACAATACAAGCTTCAAGCCACATTTAATTTCCAGGCAAACATCACTAGGACAAGCCTATGGCTGAGATCACTGGAATTCTGCTGTGCACAGAAATACGATACATTAGACAATAGTCCTTGATAATGAATAATGAAAGTTCTTTAATGATGATTTTTCATTATCTCCTACTTGCAGTTCAGAGTATTTTCTCCTGCTCAGTTGAAAATTTGGTCCCTGGTTTGTGTCAGTTTTTCCCATGATCCCTCTACAGACTTCCAATAAATGTAATTTTTTATGTCCCTATGAAATGATGATCTTAGGAAAGTCACCTGAAACTGGGATAAGCAAAGCACCAGTGGAAAATTCCATCTGTAGAGACACACAGCTCAATATTAAACTGCACAATTTAATATTAAGATTCACAGTTATATTAAGATGCACAGTTCAATATTAATTTAAGAGTCTGCAATACTAGGCTTTGGAATTTGTTTTTTGAAAGCTCCCTCAAACTGAGGAAAAAACATTTTATTACAGCTGCCAATTCCTGCTACATTTAACCCATTTTCTTGTCTCAAAGTATTGAACAGCAAGAGAACCTCTCATAGAACAATTATCCTCCCAGATTTTAGATCACATTCGTATTGAAAACAGTATAGAAAATGAGTCAGGAAACAGATCTTTGAAAGCATTGTTTCTAAAAATCACACAATTACTGTCAAACATATTTCAGTAAGCAGTAAATGAACCCTGCTTGCACCATAAATCATTAATGTTTAATCACCAGCCAATGCCTCACTAAGCTCACTGGCATGGAAACTCTAAGACACTCAAAGGATAGTTCTAGCAAATCTGGCATGCATGGTTGGCTTGTGTGCTTAATTACTGTTTATGCATTGGCAGTATCCAAGCAGTTGTATGTAATAAATAGAACACTGTCACACTGTCCAGATGGTTTTAGATCCAGAGCCTAGGGAGTATGTTTGAAGATTACAGGCCTGATTTACTAACAATTCACACCAGCTCAATTGCTGAAAATCATGCTAATAGCATACGTTGCAGCAATTTATTCAATGTAAAAATAAATACACTATTAATGGCTATTAAAAACCTGCTTTATATTCTATTTAGCACTCTTCAGAAGAGATACAATAATTTTATTTTGATTTGTGACATTCAACAGGTTTATCTCTTTCATGTCCAGTAGGTTTGAGAGAAATGGTTTCTTTTACACAGAACAAAGGAGTGCCCAGCAAAGATAATCCAAGCTATCTTTGAAAATTATAGTTTAGGTATTAGAATGAGTATAGACGCTTTAGTGTGATGATGTGCCTGAATAAATTTACACTGTCAAGAATTAGAGGAAAATCACATGCCATCAAATTAAAAATGGAATCGTTATTTATTTCAGTCCTTACTTATATATAAGTTAGAAGCCAAATTATGCTATCCCTTTCAAGATTAAAAAAAAATAAAAAAACCCAACCAAACAAACAAAAAAAAACCAACACCAAAACCAACAAACAGTAAATAAGTTTAAGAAGAACTACTGTCTTCTCCATCCCCAAAACCGGATTTGACTCATATTAGTGAAATTTCTTTACCTAGATTTCATTTGGAGAGTAAGAAAGATGAGAGAGAAGGAGATAAATTAGGAGGAAAGAAACTGGATTTAGAGAGAAAATGTACTTTTATGTAAAAAATTAATGTTCAGAAGTCCTTCCATGAACAAAGAATACGGACAACTTGAAATCAAATTTTAATCTCTCTGAGAATATATGAAGTCATCTCCTACTTTTCACAAGAATGCCCTATTTTAAAGATTATATAGGATAGTCACTCAGGATGGACATGAGAACAGAGGTGGACTTTATCCTCTCCACATGAACTGGAAATGACCTGTGATGTTCTTTTCAAAAAAGAAAAAAAAAAAAGAAGAAGAAAAAAAAAAGTATATTAGCAGCAGGTAGTTGAACACAGTAAGAGAAGTGAAACCAAAAAGACTGATTAAAGGGTAAGAGTAATATTTTTCCCCTGCTTATGAGAGTATAACTCACTACTGTCAATCTGATAAACTGTCATGGCAAATGGATTATAATTTAAAGTTTGATTTTGATTCAAAAGAAAGCATTCTAGAAACCAAATTATAGACCATATTTGGTAACCATCAATCATATTTCATTGTGTTTCAAATTATTCATGATGAAGATGCTGTTCTGTAGCTTCCTTGTCGCCATTATAAAAACCCCAAACAAACTACCTGAAGAATATCAGTATTATATCCAAAATAGGATTTATGGTTTACAAGCCAACTACTTCTATGGTGCACTTCAGTTCAGGTTAAAAGAGATATCTGAAATAAATAGGTGAATAACTGCATCTCCACTGGCTGCAACAGGGCTCTAGCAAAGTTCAGTTCTAGTTCTAGTTCAGCTGGTGAGAGGTATAGGTTTATACCAGCCACAGACAAAATACATCCCAAAGAAATAATTGTCGCACTAATCCAGTGCTGATTTTAATACCAGCAGGGTATTAAATAAGTCACTCCTCCTCCCCTGTCTGTAGAGAGTGGTTTCCCCAGGGAAGAGGAAAACCCAGGCCTAATGCCCCGGGAAACCCCTTTCTAAGCATAGTAAGCAAGAGGCTTACTCACATGCTCCCTCAGTTCAAGTATGCAAATTGTTGCTAGAAAGTGCCTTATTTTTCATGTTACCATAGGTTGATTTTTGGTGCAGAAATTTTAATATTCCTAATCATTCTCCCCTATTAGACACTTCCCTCAGACCCTGCCTTAACTTCTCCCCACACCAGAGTGTATAAATACCTATGTCTGACCCTGGTCCCATGCTTTTTGCCTGTTGTACTGCCTTTTTCCAGTTTGCTTCAAATATAGTGTACACCTTATTTTTTGCTATTTTTTTCATTATTAAAATTCTATTTCTGGACAATTGGATAAGGGCTGCCTCTCTCTATCAAGTCGTCATCGGGGCAGAGTCCTGAGGAAACTCAAAGGGGTCCGATGGTATGGGCTCAGACCCCTGGAAGTTTCACCTCTCCCTTTCACTAAGGAATGAACAATAAATAAGAGATTATGAGCTGAAATAGCAATTTACTAAAAGCACAATAAGCGTAATAGGGTGAGGAAAGATCCTGAGGTTTAAGGTTCCCTTCCCCAGCTGAAAACCACTGGAAACCAGAGACACATCAACCTCAGAAGCTAGTTCACCCAGATAGGGGCTGTGTAGCCACTGGCTTGGCTCAGTTCCCACTGCTTCCCCTGCCACTCCCAGCTCTCCCTGCGCTGGGCACAGGAGGGGAGAGCAGGCACACGGAGAAGTGTGGGAACTGACAGTGGTCAGAACAGAGATTTTTAGGCTTCAGGCACTAGCTTGGCCTGTGGGAAAGCCAAGCACATAACACTGTCACTGTAGCCTGGGAAATTGTAAGGAGGATTCAAAACAATCCTTGGAAAGTGAAAGACCATTAGCAGGTGGTGTTTCTGCTCAGTTCTTGTTTACTTGTAAGAAATGGTCAAGAGGTATTGTTCCAAATGACCAATCATATTGATTGTACCAAAACACTGTATAAAAAAGTCTGTCTTTCAATAAATCTTGGCTATAATGCCCTCTGAAGAAGCCAGAGTTTTACGTATCATTAATTGAGCCGTCCTGAATCGTAACGATAGAGGAGGTCTCTGCTGCGTGCCAACCCCACACTGCCTGGCCTCCACAGTTCAGCCAGTGCCTTGGGGCTGTCCGCTCCAGCACCCTGTCTGTGTATTCCTGCTCCAGAGGAAAAATGGAGGGGGAGCCAGCAGGCAGCAGAAGGGAACAAATTTGATGGTGTGTTAAGAGGACAGTCCACTTCGCTTTGTCAAGTGAGGAAAGATGGTACACATTCCCTTCTGCTCCTGCCAAAACCTTGCCCCACAGCAACAGCAATAATTCCATTATTGCTATGGAATAAACAATGAGGTCACACACACACACTAAAAACTCCCAACACCTTTCTCTGTAACCAGGATACCTGGGAGCTGCCTCCTATTTCTGTTTATATTAATGCTATACCTAGTTGTGTTCTGCTACTGACTATAGAGAACTTGATTTCAAAATTAAATAATACCCGCATCATTTTGGAATCTTGATATAGAAATTGAATTCATAAGTCTCCTAACACATTAGAGTTATTTGTTTTTTTTCAAGTCATCATGAAAAAGAAATCATATATATAGTGTTTGTATTCAATGCTTCATCTTGATTAGATATAATGAAGTAGTTAAATGTAGGCACTTCCTAAATGGTTGTAGAAGGTCATATCTCTTTTTCTGGACTGTATATGACATACTTGCCTAAATATGTACCACTCTTAATTTGTGTGGTGTGACAGTGCAGACTTGAATCCCTGTTACAGTTCTGCCTGCTTTATCTCGGCCGAGGTCA
Organism: Illadopsis cleaveri; assembly: GCA_013399915.1. Lineage (NCBI taxonomy): Eukaryota > Metazoa > Chordata > Aves > Passeriformes > Timaliidae > Illadopsis > Illadopsis cleaveri. The sequence continues at coordinate 237,706 of VXBB01004568.1, forward strand.
GGATAAAAGACACAGGAAACGTAGAATCGAGTTCAGTCTTGGTTGTTTATTATATCTTATCTATTTACAGTATTTACAGCTTGTGTTCCAACTTGCCAGTTAGAGAAATGAGGCAAAATGCAGACCTTCTAACTTTTACCAAGGCTATTTAAGAGATAATTACCCAATACCAAAGTGACACCTATATTATTTGGTTTTGACCCAATAGTGACCATTTGAGGTTTGCAATGCAGACATTTTTCACTCAATTGGAGAAAGCCACCCAGATCCATGAAGAAGATGGAAGAAGAAGGTGAAGAAGGAGAACTCAGACAACACCCTAAATCCTTCATCTTGGCCCACACACATTACTATATACCAAAACCCCAAACCCAAGTTTTCACCCTGTGAGATCACACAGCACCACTCTAACTACACACCCACAACCTCTGTGCTAGCACACAATCACACAAGCCTGTTCCAAGGCCTCAGGTCAAATGTGGTGCCTGCCTACGGGTCAGCACCTCTCAGCTCAGAAAGCCTGGAATTTTCAGCGTCCAGGGTTCCAACAAATCCCCAGGTGTTTCAGTCATCTAGTCATTCTGCATTGTTCTAAATTATTAGTTTACATCATTTAAGGTCAGAGCAAGAGCTAGAAAGAAGTATAACTGGAAGCCTTCAATCATTATTATTTGTTAAAATAATAAAAGTGTTTTTGAGATACTGTCTGTAGTCACGGGATTTGTCAAGGGCACTATCAAAATTTTATTTTAGATGCATGAGGAAAATTAACTCTAAGGATTCAAAATACAGAAGAGATTTTTCACATTTTTAGTACACTGAAATGGAAAACAAGAGTCTAATTTAAGAGCAACCTTTCTATAATATCAGTAATTGAGATATTTCCAAAATCTGATGAACACAGCACTTGCCAGGTTGATAATGCATTAAACATTCAGTTTTTTTGTTTTTTGTTTTTTTTTTTACACTGAGGAAATTAAGCACATTTTGGATCAGAATCTGGGCCAGCATGTTGGTGCCCTTATTACATGTGCCATACTCTTCACTTATACCCTGAGATGTATTGCTGTACAAAACTAAGTAATATCTGTCAGAAAAAAAGGCATAAATATGTTAATCTTCCTCTTGTCTTTATTCCTAACTTGTCAGAATTTTAATGATGGCTTCTCTTACGTGATGCAGAAGGACTAGAGATTCTCCACGTTGATCACACAGACCATTATTTATTTTAAATGAAACAAGTTAGATTATCTAATTGTAACTGTCTCTACAGATTTTGAAGTGCCTTTTTTGAGAGATACAGATACAATTCAATTGGCTACAATTTAGACAATCTCTTGCACCCAGTGTTCAGCCAGTGAATGCATTAGTCTGGCAGTGTAATTTGTGGTCCTAATTCTTGAATATGTTCCCTTTGAAAACCTCCCTTTTCTTCATGTTGTTTAAAGTTCAGAATTTTGTTGCCTACTCTTACTGTGATTTTCACTGTTTAGTGATTCAATTAAGAGATAGAATTTTACCGAGTCTTCCTCTTTTGTGGAGATTTTGGAGATTATTATAATTATGAGGATAATATATTTGATAATTTGTTTATTAAAAATTCAATGATCTGACTAGAAGATTTCTTTCATGCAATCTGCTATGAAAAATCTGTGGACAAGTTTCATGCCAAATAATTGTGATCATCTTCTGGGATTTTAAATCAAACATAACATAGATTGACATATTATATGTTGGCACAACCAACATATGATTGTTCTTCTAGACAACTTAATAGTTACTTTCTCCAGGTTCACATTAATCTTAATTTATAGGAAAGGAGAGGGCTCTGCTTTCATTTAAAAAACAATAAAGCAGCAACATGAAAACTGGAGTGACTCATACAGATTTACAATGTAAAAAGAACAGAATTTGCCTGTTGACGTATTTTAATAACAATAGGTTCAATTCTCCAAGAGGTTTATCAAGTCAGTAATTTTTCATGAGTGATGAAGTAATTCCAATGACATATTCTTGTGCTTATCCTCTTTATGTACCTCTGTTCTTTTATTTGCATAACTATTGCATCATAATGATAAATCAAGATAACCATGTATCAACATTTTGCCATTTGCTTTGTCCAGAAAAACACTCCTTAACTTGATTAATTCACTTCCATCTAAGGTAAAAAAACAAACAAACAAACAAACAAACAAAAACCCCTTCTGCTGGTACATTTTAAAATTCTGAAGCTAACACTTTTGAAGATTCTTGCTTTAGTGAGGCTGTTCCACCACATTTTGGTCTTGGGCTCATATATTTCCCTTTACGATTCCTACACAAATTTATACTGACATAATCATCGGAAAGAAGAACTTTACAATTCTCTCACTTTCCATTTACTCTGAATGATGAAAGACCAGCCGACCTGGTAAAAGAAAGAGAGGCGAAAAGAACATAGGAGGCAAAATGGAAGCAGGCAGAGTAACAGGGCAAAAAGCAAAAAAGAATTGCAAGGTACAGACTCTACATGAAGAATGAAATTGAAAGGTGGGAACTTGATGACCCCATGGCAAATGGAGATCAGAAATGGCATAAATATGAAAAAAAGGTTGATGATGTGGGTACACAGAATCATCATGGACTTTTAAAAAGGACCAAATTGAAGAAGAATAGGCAACTTAAGTTCCAAAAGTCAAGTTATGCAAGGTGAGGTCTACATGTATGATGGAACTGAACTAAAGTACATCCGAGTTAACATCAGCTTATGCATTGCAGTCCTGAAAGCAGAGTAACAGAAGTATAAGAACATTCTGACTATGAAACATACTTTTTTATTTTCTGTATTGGAAATAGCTTTGTCTTCATTGCCCTGGCAGCTCTTTACTAGTCGTTGTTTAATGTGCAAGTGGGATTATAGACATAGGACAAAAATACTGTTTTTTAAGAAATCACAAATTTATTTAAAACATGCTTATTAAATATATCACATGAAAGGGAAGACCAGTGAGATAGGTATCAGATGAAAAGGATACAAGTCTTAAAAGTTAATTGTCTGCAGCAGTTCAACTAGATTTCACTTTAGCTGAAAAGGGATTTTTCTCTCTTGGTTGGATTTTCAAAGTGTAACCATATGTACAGATTCTTAAACTAGAGTGCTATTCCTTTTCTCAGGCACAAGCCACTGAAAAGCAGTACTTAAAGATGCTATGAAATGTATTTACTTAAAGGATCTGTCTAGAAGTTGTCATCTCTTTACATTCTTATCTTACATTTTGATAAGCTGTATCACAAGTCCAATATATTCTCGTTTCCTTATGACACTGGCTTTTATATCCAAGTGAGACTGGTGAGATAGCAGCATAAAGGTCATCAGGAGGACATAATGGGAAAATATCTTTCTGGCTCTTCTTCTGGATATATAGAACATTTTTATTTAGTTGAAAAATAAAGATTTAAAATAGTAATATGAGAAAAAAGTATCTTTTTATGGTTAATGTTGGTATAGTAATATGCTCAAGAACACAAGTAGATTATATGTTATTTTTCAACTAGCAGCATTATTAAGTAATGACCTACAGATATTGACATTTGTAAGATATAAAAGGACATTCTTGCACCACCAACTGAAGCCGTGCATTTATCTCCCTTCACTCTTTTCTTCAAATGAAGTTATACAGCGATATCATCCAAATGGCTATCTATTGCAAAGGCTATAAATGCTGCAATAACAAAGTTAATAGGATAATTTCAAGTCGTCATTCTGAAATACTGATTAAAGCAATTGTTAAATTGAAATGGTTATGCCTGTTTATAGGGCATAAATTTGAAGACAATTCTACATAAACACATTAAGAACTGTACTTCAGTAGCATTATAGCCTTCCAAAGATCTGAAAACTGGTAACTAGTAACTGATAGATAAATTTAACATTACTCAGACTCACAGAAACAAATTTAAGTGAAATAAAAATATAAAATCTCATCTCTTCTGAAATTTTAGCATATGTATTGTATTCGAACAACTAGAACTTATTCATAAACTTTGTGCAGAAATGTATTTTTACAACCCTGGGATAAAAAAGGCATGATAAGTAAATAAGTGAGATGGGGAAATGACCTGGTTTGTCAAACTAGTGAAATAAAAAACTAGTATGAAATCAAAACTAGCATGAATGGAAAATAGCTTGAATTCCTGACTCTCAAGAGAAAGTATGACATATCAGACATTTTGATTTTCAGTGTTTAAAATTTATGCAGCTAAATCAATGAAACAGGCTAGACTGAACATAGGAACTACAGCAGTATTTGTATATGTTCAAATCTCCTTTATTACAAGGCTTATACTCTAACAAGTGCAATTTTTTTCATTGTAGAACATGATGTTTTCTCCTATCAAATCACTCTGTAAGGTAAATGGAAATTCAGTGATGAACAGATGATATTTCATAGTCTGCTTCCTTAGATGTAGGGTACTGATGCTACTAGGTTGCTTCTCCTTTCCTACCATAGCCTCTAAATGCAGAGAATAATTCTCATATCACAGGCTGTGGCTGTCACAATTAAACTAGCATGGAAACAAAACCTTTAGCACTTCCTTTCTTTCTGAAAAATAAACATCAAGCTGTGATTGCTTGAGTCACAATTTGGTTACTGTTATGTTATTTGGAATGTTTGATGAAGTATGCAGTGCCTTATTTAGAGCTCAACATGTATGTTATTTATCCTTGAGTTAAATTGCTGCTATGCATTGGTCCTGAATCACTCACTTTCGAATCTGATTATAGCAGAATATTTTCATTTTAAACACTATGGGAATATAATGAGAAAATGGTGCAGAAGGAGCACTGACATGGCTGCCTCCATTGGCAACCGGCAGACATACTGTGCATTGTGCATAAGGGTCAATTTCAAAGGTGTCCTCCAGGATTACATTAAGACTTGTGCCCATGAAACTGTCCTTTGCTAGTATGAAGTATAGAAAAAAGGCTCAAATATGATTATTCAGGATAAAGGAAAACTTCACAAAACTACTTATGCCCACGAACACCACATTTAAATATGACTTGAAAACATTGTAAGCAGAATTTTTATATTTTTTTCACAAATCATCCATAAATTATAAGACTATTTCAGGCAATGCTAAAGGTATGTCTCATCCTTAATCTCCATAAAATAATTTTCCCATTTCTAAGCTTTTTTTTTTTTTTAATTTTTAAACTTAATTTGGGAAACATTTTATTTTTTTAGTATTTTTTCTATTTTCAGTAAAAATACTATACAAAGTATGTTCAACACACTTAACAATCACATCTATAATTTCATTTAAAAATGTATTGGGTTTGTAATTCACCTATCGGCCAAAAAATATAGTTTAGAGATAATTTGGTTGTGTTCCTTTATTTCTTCACTTACTGCATCCTCTTCCACTTTTTGCATTCTTTGGTTGCTAGTAACAGTCATAAAGTTAATTACATCTTCCAGATCTGTATTTTTCAAAGTAGTGGTACAGGGAGGTTTTGTTGTTTCACTGAGCCATAGACAACTTACTAGCTACCTACTTGATGATAATAAATGGTACTCATGATTTGAGAGAGCTCATCAGACTTGCTGATAGGTATTTCAGTATTTTCCATTGCTACTTGACTTTTATGTTATAAATATTTAGCATTTGTTCCACCCTGAAGTTCTTCATTACTCCTGTATCTGCTCTTCTTTCCCAGAGTTTATTTTGACCTCTTAAGGCTGCTCTGATTCATTGTAAACTTTTGGCTATATTTGTGCTAATAGCTTTAAAATTGTTAGAATTTCTCATATCCTTAGTAAAGGAAATAGATCCTGACAATAGATGGGTTTTCCTGAACACTTTTGACTTATACTCCCAGATATTTTCTGATTTTTTATTTTTGTTAGGTTTTTAATGACTACCTTGTCTCTTAACAGCTTTAAAAAGAAAGTTACATCTTCTGCAAAAGGAGGATTATGTGTTTTATGAGGGATGGGTGGTGTCTAATAAAATGTGTTCACTTTCTCTCTTCCAGTAACATTCTTCCCACCCAACTTTGTAGATAATGAGTTTCAACATCAGGAAACTGACCCTTTTAGAGTAGAAAAACATTTATTGTAGTCAGGAATTATGCTACATTTCTTCCTTAACATAAATTAACATCCCAGAAAACCATCATTTTTAGAGTAACAATCAATGAGACCTACTTGTCTGAATTGATATTATTACATTTTGTTTTATTTTTTAGAAAATTCAAATATAGTTTTTTAAAAAATAGAGCTTTAACATTTAACTATCAAGATTAAAATATAAAATTCATTACTCTGTATGTAATATGGACTGAAACTTAAAGAGATGCTCATCCTTTCTTGTCTTCTAAACTGGTGATCTGTAACACATTTTTCATAAGCAGCTTCTTTAAAGTATCAGCTGAAACACTCAACTATGATGATATCACAGGTCCTGTTCTTGTGAAGGGTAAATCATTCTAAAATGTTTTATGACAAGAGCTGTCTGTAATTTTTTATTTTTTTTTTACTCCAAATAAGAATTCTGGAACAAAAGTAATCCTCTGCTTTGTGGTTAATATATAGTTTTGTGAAGCTATCAGTTTTCTGTGTGAAAGATACTTCCAGTCTTAGACAAAATAATTTATGGATTGAGATATGTGAGTCCTGAACATAAAAAAGCCAGCTTACATATATTTTCTATGTATAAAAACTCAGATATTTGAAGTTTTGTGAAAAATCTTCTCTATATTCATGCATGTAAGAAATCTTGGTTTGAAACTGCAAATGATCTTACAAGATAGAATTGTCATCCTGGCAGAGGTATTTTAAAGATATCACCACAATTACATTTTGGAACCTCCTTTTAAGAATTATATATTTTAATTTGTTGCTTGCTGTTTAAAATTGCTTGTGCTGTTCTACAGAAATAACAAGAGTAAATTATTTTGTAATGGTTCTAATTCTTCAACCCCAACATTATCCAGCTGGAAGATAATGTGTGTAGAAAACATTTGGTACTTTGGCTACTACTCTGAGAAAACTGGCTAAAGACTTTCATCTTAAGATATTTCATATTTTCCAATTCGGCTACTAATTCAGACTAGTGACCAAAACAATGAGTTGAAAACCAGTTAATGCAATTAAATGCTATCCACCCTGTGTATTTTTTTTGTTCTACTTAAAATAAGAAGAAGTCAAAATTAGTTAAAATTATTCTAACACATGCTTTAATCTGTTGAAATTTCATTCCAAATATAGTATATAGATTACACATTTTGGGCAAATCTTCAGAGTAAATTGATTTTCAAGCATCTTCATATTTTCCAAGGAAATGTAATGCAAACGTAATGCAAGATTAGACAAATCTTGTGATTCTAATGGAGTTAATATCACTGAAATTTTACTCTTATTCACTGAAATAGTTTTGATTAATATACTTTTATTCCCAAGAAATAAAAAGGATTGTACAAAAAATAGCACAATTTAAAAGAAACCCAAACCCTGTGACAATATCAATATCAGTATCAATATCCTTTAAGATCTGGATTTTATAAAGTGGTTTAGATCTTACTCTTATACAAATTGAGTAAAGAAAACATGACTACAACTAATCTCAAATGAATTGAACTGAGAGTAACATGGGCAGTAGACCTCCACGAATCAATAAGTGAAAAATTAAAATTTATTAATTCACTCACAGACTATCTGAAACTCCATATAATACAGCCAGGCTTTTTGCATCATTCTTCTCTATTTAGGCAAGCAGGAGCAGAATGAAATCTTTTTTCATGCAACCTCATGTTTACTTGGGCATCTGCAGGTTACTTTGGACTGCCATAACCAGCTTGACAAACAGACATAGTGCACATATGGGAAGAATGATATTGAACTCTAAGCTCAAGATGGCAGAATAGTCCTTGAGATTTCATTGCTGTTTTCTACTCTATTATCTACATCCCAGAGACCAAAACACCACTGAAAAGAACATTAGAGCAGGACAAAAGAAAACAGCACTTACTACAAAAATGCAGCAGAAAATTGAGGAAGTGAGAAGTAACTGCACGAGAGTTTGAGGTAGAAAAACAACCAGATCTCAGCGTAACAGTGCCAAATAGATGAGACCTGTTGCTGCTGCATGATACATTTCATGCCAAAATTGAAAAGGCATTGACTCCTAAATGGAGGGGTGTAAAACACTCCAAACAAACACACTCTTAATTCTGAACCAGTTATACAATTAGAAATACTGCTCTCTTACTGGGAGTTTTAATTTCAGTAATATATTCAAAGTGTCTCTAGTGACACTTGGGTCACAGTTAACATATGTTGTGCATGGGCTTTGAGGTTGAAATGCAAAATAGTAAAAATGTATTTTCAAACAGGCATATCATTATAGATATTAAAAAAATCCTTTACAAATAAGCAAGAATGAAAAAATGATATTTAGAGAAACCTACAATAAATAAGCATCAGAATCTCTATTATTTGCCTTTCCAGATATTTAGGATCTCAACATTTTTAATATTACCAGCTTTCAGAGCTCTGCAGCATTTGATACAGAATTTTTTCCATTTCTAAAAAAAAAAAAATGCAGTGCTTTTGTAATTATCCACTAGAGAAATGAAATTGTTCAAGGATAAAGGTGTGTATTGTTTGTAAACCATTTCTGCCCATCCTTGTTCTGCAGTGTACTCTATCAACACTGTTTCAAATTTGTCATTAAAACTGTTGAATTTGAAAGCAGAATCCTAGTATCCAAGAGTATGCTTAAACATCATTAGGAACAAAAAAGGGATGTAGACTACTTGACAAATATTCATCTGAGATAATAAAAGAAATCAAAATTAATAGTTGCTGCCTAAGCCAGGTATATGAGATACCCTATGGTCTCTTCTGAAAAGTCAAGGTTGAATCATTATTTTATATAATATTTTCATATATTTGTTAAGATAAAAAAATGTTAATATGTTGAAGGACATCCAAGTCTTGGACGTGATTGGACAATATGAGATGAAGAAACAACAAAAACAACAACACGCATATCGAAATGTACAGAGAATAGGAATGTCTTAGGGAACACTTTCTACAATGTGATAGAGTTTTATTAAATGGGGTTATTTAAAAAACTACAGATTATACTAAAATATGTATTAGCTAAAGGAGCAAAAATGTGTCATAAATTCAAAACAAAAGTTTATGTAAATATTTGCTTATATTTATGGGATTTTTTTGCATTTGGAAATTTACAACGTCATCCAGGCACATAAAAATTAAAAATCAAGTTGTGAAATTTAGGTGCTTTGTTTGCCCGAGGTGAATCAGAATATAAATCAAACAACAGCAAAAACTTTATCTCTAGTTTTTAACCTCTTCTTGGAGAAAGAAAAAAACTACCTGCAACATTTCACTCCTCTGATCAGTGTGACTGGCTGAAGTTTTCTCTGTGTCTACCCTTTCTTACACACCACAGCATCCCATAGGTGTTTCTGTAGCAAAGACAGACTGAGAAAGGCACAGTACAGAAATGCTCAACAGTCTTTGGAACTGCTCTGAGCTGCAGGATTGTGAGCAGCAGCAGCACAGAGCAGTAGGCAAAGCATATGCCTTCAGACAGGCTTCCCAGAATAGCAACAAGCCCAAAGAGGTTCAGTCCCACTAGTGCAGAGGAAAACAGAGCAGGATCTGCCTGTGCATTTGAATAAAATATTGACGTTGTTTAAGACTGCATCACATGGTAGATAACATATACAGTCTAACTGGACATGCATTAGTAGAGGAGGTACAGCCACGAGCTTCCCATTTCAGTCCAACATTTTACAGTTTTGGGGAAATCACATATAGAATTTGCATACAGGACTCTCTCTAGTTATAAGTCGTGTAAGAAATGCAATATTTCAGCCTTATCCCAAAGTCAAAGAACATCTTGAAAAAAGAAGAAAACCCAAACACCATGCCCCATTTTATTTATCTGTTTTATTTCTGAATGTCTGTGCAGACCGCTATGCCAGACTTGAAATTTAAATAACAATATGAAAGAAAATAGTATGTTCCAGAATTCCAAAGATTCAAAGATGTTAGATAAACACAAAATTCTTGTGCTCTTCTAAAACCTGAATACATTGCCCTTTACTATGATACAGTTCTCATGCCATTTGTGTGTTCAGAAGCCTTTTCTCAGCAACTTATCTCCTCCTGTGGCATTTGACAGAATGATTCTTCAGCATATGAACTGATAATATTGTTTCCCAGAACTAAAGTTTTTAAGAAATACCTCCTGACTGATATTCAATTCTAATAACTTTCCAACTTTTAGTGTGAAGGTGCTATTGGCTTTGTTTCCTTTAGCAAATACCTCACTTATGTTCAGCAGAGTCTCATGCAAGCATAGCAGAACTGTTTTTTGATTTTTCAAAGCTAGAAGTTTAAATATAACATCACTCTTGTAAAGTCAGTACAAAATTTCAGTAACAAAAACAAACCAAAAATATGAAAAGAAGAATATAAAGAATTTGAAGTATCGTTCAAGGTGATATTTTCTCAGCGTAGCTATTTTCAATTTATTATAGCATTACATAAACTCACTTCTTTTTTCCACTTTCCAATTTTTCATGTTATGGGTAAAACTAAATTTTTACCTTAAAAATGTTGGAATCCAGTTTTGGGGTTCTTTTGGGGTTTTTTATACTTTATAATGTGTGTTTACAAACCATAGCAAGATAAGCTTTCTCACGATTGCTTTATTTTTTGTAAACCAACATCTTCTGCCTAAAATTAAAAAAAAAATCATTTAAAAATTTAATTAAAATTATTAATCTTCCAAGCAGATAAAATACTTAAGACTTTAGTTATAGTTTTGTGCACTTAATTTTAAGATAAAAGGTTGGCAAAATGTGTTCCAAAGGTTGTCTTCCTCTTTTCTTGTGTTTTTCATTTTTCTGTAGGCTTGGTGACAGTTTTTTTCTCCAAATAAGGTAAAAAGGCTGTTTTTCAAGGGTTGTGTTACTAAACTTAGAGATAATATGATATTCTTAGTCAATAACTATGGGCCTCTGTACCTGAAAAATATTAAACATACATAATAGGAAACTAGAAGCCCAAGAAAGAGGGACTTCACTGATTAACAACTTGATATGTATTTTCATCTTGTCCTGGGTTTCTCACTTTTTCCTTTGTAACTACTTATTTATTAGTTTCAGTGCAGCAATGTTTGAAGGGATCAAAATAAATTATGGAAGAAATAATACTACATGAATTAAAGTCCAGAAATACTATTCCATTTTATGCAGATGGAACTCCTACACTGGCATGATTTTATACAGTATCTGCACTTCATCAGCAGTAGATTTGCCGTATCTGTTGGTAATAGCTTTTAGTCAGTATGGAGTTGTTATTGTTCCAGAAGCATGTATTACCCATTAGGAATTTTTGAACTGTTAAACTGCTTTTTATCTCATAGCTTAATTTAAAAATTCTTTGAACATGTTCAGTTTATTTTTATCAGTGGATATCATATCATGGAAAGTATTTCTTACACAAAATAAAATGTTCTTATAAATACCTATTAATTTCCATGGAGGATCATGATTTCTCACAGACTTCTCTTCCTTTGATTTTCTACCTGCATGATTTAATGTATGCTTCGTTCCTTACTATTAAATGTTATCAGTGAAGTTGGAATCATAAGGATATTTTTCTACGTGACAGCAGCAGTTGTTTTCTACTTTTCTTCAGGACTTAAGTTCATTTATTGCATTGCTTAATATTTAAAAGGTAGCAGCAGCACTGAGTAATCATTACAAATCAATTGATAACATTGCATAGGAGGTTTTTGAAGGGTAGAAGTGAACTTGGTCAAAGAAGGGTAATAAATCAATAAAAGCCTATGATTGTTGCATGAATTCTTTTAGAATGTTCTCACTTTAAATAGCTAGAACATCAATTTTTAACTACAATGACAAATTAATATAATGTAAATTTATGGGCTCTTCAGTGTCAGATAAAGATAAATAATGTTGTTGGACATCTACAAAGACAATATCACAAGTATAAAACACATTTACTGTAGCTCTACTGCATGTATTTTATAATCGTCATCAGTTTCAGAGTGAAACAGAAATGAGTTACATCATCTGTCATGCAAGAACTGCACAATGGTCATCAGGTGGGCAAGAAAGACAGGTTTTATTCCACACAGGTGGAAAAAAACATTGAAAAAGAATGAAATAATTTTTCTATGATAGCAGAGAACAATTTTAGAACTACACACTTTAGCCAGTCCAGTTAACTTATGGCTGTGGTCACATATTGAGAGGAACGGTAATAGATAAGCTGAGGAATAATACCTAAGTCCTGACCTCACAGCAAAATCCTGCTTTTCCCAGTTCTAAGGCTAACAGGAATTCCCTTGATAATATAAGGATATTCCTTTCTGAGCCAGTCAGAATAGACTCCTGTAATTAATAAAAATCTGACTGAAGAGTCACTAAAGCCTTAGGCACCATTGATACAATTTTTGAATGATCTTCAAAATAAGTCTGACAAATTAAGCCTATTCACTTTGACTCTTAAGAACTTTACTTAACTTTAGCATGCACACCTCAAAAGTTAGATGAATCTATTTACCTTATTGTCTGGGCTTCCCTCCAAACTCTACCAATGGTCACTTAGGGAGCACAAATACTAAGCCTCAGATATTAAAAAAAAAAAAACAAAAAAACCCCCAGAATTTTGAGATATTGTGAACTTACCACAGCTTCTAATCTTAAACCAACCTCAAAGTTTCATTGTCTTTTGTATTACCTATCCCGGTTTAAGTATTAACAACTGTCTTCAGAGGAGGAATGGAGTCCAGGTAGGGCTGATGAAAATTTTGGTGCCTGAGAATTTGGGACTAAGCCTGACCATTAAGAAAATCTTTGGAAAAACACAGTAAAGAACAACATTTGCCTTCACAATTTTTATAAAATATATTAACTTTTAGTGACTAAACAAAATAGTCAAAATTTGTTTGATTAACATCAGATTGCTAAACATTAAGTGCAAATACCTCCATATTTACAGTAAATATCAGTTGCCATTCATGTTATAAATGCACAACTCATGACGAGTTTCCATCTGTTTCCTGTTAATATCTATCAACTGAAATCACGTGAAGTCATTACTGCCATTTAAATGAGAGGAAAGTTTCAAATGTTGTCTGAAACTTGATATAAACAATATAGAATTAAAACATAGGTCCTTGTAGAATCTAAATAACTTCAAAATTAAAATATTGTGATATTTTTGCATTTATACACATTGACAATTTTACTACAGTCTAGTTATCCATACAAAGAGATATATGCGTTAGATACAGGAATAAGAGGTGGAGTTTCAGTGGTGTTTATTCCACACCATTCACCTCATTGTGAGCTTGAAGGGGAACACTTCTTGACAGGAAAAAACAAGGCGCCAGAAACGGAACTTTTTTTTGCCCAAGTTGTGGAAGGGAGGGGTTTTGTTGCCTCTAAAAACTGTAGGTGGAAACGGAGGGGTCTTCTTCTCTTTCCCAGCTCTCAGGAGAGGTGTGTACCACCTAGACCACCTTGGGGAGACATAGCCTGCCAGCACAGCCACCACTGCCGCCACAGTAGAGAGAAAACCACCCTGGGACCCCACTGCAGCCCAGGGCTTTGGCAACTGTGTTTTCTTCTTCTTCAGTTATTCTGGGGTGGATGCAGTTGTGGTAAGACAGATAGAGATAGTGCTAAAGGCAATCCTGCCTCTCATATATTGCAGCTGTGTTAATTACCAAAGAGTGGGAACAGCCTTGCCTTCACAGCTATGGGTGCGATAAATGAGTGACTTAGTTGGTAGAGAGTCGGTTGGAGTCTGCTGGCCAAGCTGTGAGGAGGAAGGGACAGGAGGTCGTGTGAGGGATGGATCAGGTAAGCCACAGTATGAGAGACAAACAAGGTTAGGTGGCTGTGCTAGGGACAGGAAGCAGCGAGCTGGAACTGCAGAAGGAAGAGAGAAGGAGAGAAAGAGCCAGAGCTGTGGGGAGCTGCCCATAGGATTGCTACATAGAAGAGGTATGAAAGACTTCTAGATAACATGGTGCTGATACTTGAGGCCTTCTGAGGCTTTTATTGAAGCGCTCTGAGTGCATGGCTGTCGCGACTACGACAGGCAGTGACACCATGCCTTTGTTGGTTAAACCATTTCCTCTTTTATACAATCTTTTTACTATTATGGTCACGTTTATTGCAAGGTTTTCAGTAAATCATGACTCAATTTATAACCTCTCTTAGTATTTTTACCTCTGCTGAGGATGTTTAAGGGGACTTGGTCTCCCTGCTGAGTTTTTAAAAACTAGCGCAACAAATTACCATGAAAATCTCAGTTTCTCCTATTACAGACCTTTAGAATTTTAATTAAAACAAAAAGAAATTGCTTAACTTTGCTAATTATGTGATTAATTTTGCCACAGGTAAACTTTCTGCGTTGCAGAAAAAAGATGGTTTATATATTTAAATGTTGGGTAGTGTCTCTTCTTAACTTGCTCAATTGGGAAGGCATGAACCTTTAGATATTTTGCAGAAAATATGGATAAATGTTCCATTGTCTCAGGAAGTGCTTACTGTCATTAGAAGATTTCTCTTTTTCTTTTTCCTCTGAAATTCAAAGGGTTTGTTCAAAGATATTAATGTGTCGATTATAACATTTTTCAAAAGGGGAATGGAAAAAATATATTAAAGAAAGAAATATTTAGTAAAATTAAGTGCAGGTCTTTCACTGATACATTAAAAAAATATTTCCCATTCTTAGTTATGGACTTTTTGAAAGAAGAAGCACTTTGTGAAATCTTGATGTCATGGTGTCCTTTATAATAGTCCTGGAAAGAGAGACTTGACTATGAATCATCCTAGGAATCTTGAAAGCCCTGGATGCTTTGCTCTACTCAGATTCTAAAAAATTAGATATTTTTGTTTCATGCTGAATGAAAAATAAGCAGGTGAGTGACCCTAAAGAGGAAAACAAAGCACAACACATGTAGCTAAATTTTTTGTTAAATTGAGAATTACACTTTCGTAGTAAATGTTGGCATCCTGTGTCTTCTTTAGTTTAGATTGCAATCAAGTAGGGAGTTATTTTGTTATAATTTTAGTTTTTATATTTTTTTAACTGACTCCGCTGGTTTCTACCATGGTTTCTAAGTAGTCTGAGTACTCCGAATCTGTGTATTTGTGGTAAATTTAGTATTTTCCTTAGACAGATCTGCCACCTCTGATATTACTAGACCTATCTTATAGGTGGAGAAACTTGAGATTCCTAGAGAAGTGGCTTGCCCTGAATGAGTCAGCATTTCCCAGGAGACCAGGGAAAACAGGAAAATCTCCTGGGGTGTTTTTAGGAGCTGTACCAGTGCTCTGCCTGTACATTGCCTTTCTACTGCAGCAGATCAGAGCAATGTGGCTTACCAAAACTAAGCAGCTAAATAAATTAAATCCATTCAGATATTCTGAAGTAATCTTCTTGACAGAAATCTTGAAAATATCCCCAAGTTAAAATAAAAAGGTTAGCTTTGGTTCTTGGATTTTGATTCACAGATTAGTAACCCTCAGGTTTCATGTTTAAAAGAAGGAAAAAATAACTTCCACATAACCTAGAAGCTGGTTTTGGAGGAAATAAGGCTTGTTTTGCTTCCAGTCCTTTGCAAGGGCCTTATTTCCTTGGTCTTGTTTCATTTGATTAGATTGTTTGCTTTTGATTTGTGCATAATGCACAAAACCTCTTATCTCAAGCTTTAGGCTTTAGCCTTGCCATATAGTTAATAAGTAATCATGTATTATAAACCAAACAATTTAATTTTTACTCCTACAACAAAAGATAACCAAATAAGAAAATGAGTATAACTTTTTCCCATCCTTCAAAGACAATTTCTTCTCACATACTTACCAAAGACATAGAGGGGAAAAAAAAAAATTTGCAACAGATTTGTCTTCCAAGTTAAGGAGTAGGTTCAGAATAAATTGGAGGACTTCATACATACTGCTAAATTTTATGAAATTAAGAGAGGTCTGTTCAATGACTTCTTATGATGACATTATCAATTTTGAAAGGCACTCAGAGTCTTATATTAAAAATTACTCTATGCTGCTCCAGATATGAGCAGAGCCAGAAATGTTATGGGCGAAACTAAATAAGTATCTTCCAGCCCTGATAACAAGATGAAACAGATAAGAGGAAAAAAGCATTACAAGGATAGATATGTCTGGCAAAGGAGTCAAGAAAAGACCTCGAGATTTCGCCAGTAGAGGACTCCAATGTACACACAGAGCTTTGTATGAAGAGAGGAGGAAGTAAGAATAAATTTACAGGTAAAAATGCCAGAGTAAATTGAACTACTCATGGAATTCTTGGGTTGTTGTCAGGTAGTTTCTGTAGCCAAAGTAACAACTACCAAACCTTTCCCCGTAAGTAGTTTTGTGAAATGCAGATTGAAGTTGTTATAAATGAAAAGCAAAATCAAAGATTATCAAACAACAATTTATTAAAACAATCCCATCACCAATACGGAAAAGCCACAATAAAAGAAACAATACCGGTGTGGGTGGTAGGGAGACAGCCTCCGAGAGACTGGTCCGCCCTATCCACATCGTACAGTCTCCAGGGCCCGGTTTTTATAGGTTTCTTTTGTATCCTCAGGCAAGGTTTATTGTGTGGTTGGGTATAGTGTTCATATGTAAGTCCGATAATTCAAGTTCTGAAAGGATTTCCTGGCCAGGCTCGGTCTGCTGAATAGATTTCCTGGAATCTCTGATTGCCATGTCTTTCTGCTCCCAATCCATATCAGGTGTTGATGACTGGTAGGAGGCGGTGATTATGGGCCATCTCCAGTCCGGCCACCTCTTTTCTGTTGTAAATGTTCCTAGGCCAAACTTATTGTTCCACGGAAAATGGGTCTGATAAGCAAGTTTCGCTGCAGGACACACCTGTGCTCAATCATAGTCAAGTTACTGGTTTCTCGATTCATTTTGCACAAAACATATTTTATAACACACAAATTTTTCTACACCATCCAATATATATAACAAAGTAAACTGCAAACTTCCATGATACTTATTGGCATCCTGGTCAACACAAGTTTCATTTGAAATGTAACATTTTGAGGCAATTCTTGCCAAAAATCCCAGGCACCATCTGGTATCTGAAAACTCTATTACAAGGGGGTCCAGACAACACTATTAGAATGCTAAGTGAATTCAAAACAAACAGCAAGATGTGGTTTTATGTGCAAAACGTAGCTGAGATATGAAATGCTTTATGAAAGGATGTTAAATGTTACATAAGCTCAAGGCAACGCCTGACTTTGTCACACATACATATTAACTTGAGGACTAATAAACAGACAAAAGGTATATTTAACTCTGGCAGTTCTTGAGATAAAAGTGCTTGGAGGGGTGCCATCAGAGAAAGTATCTTTCCAGGTCTTATGCTCTGACACTCTCACCTTTACACTTGCTTTTGACACCTTTCAGAAATAATACAACTTTAGACATGTTTTTGATCTGTTATAGCACGGTCACTCTAATCTTTTTATACCTATAGTCAAGTGTAGGAATTAAGGTTAACAAGAAAATTTCAGAATAACAAACTGCAACTGAAAAGAAGAAAAAAAATTTCTGTCATGAGTGAAATGGAAAATCATGACCTCAAAGACTTTGTGGATCTGTGTTTTCAACCTGAAAATACTGGAAAAAACATTTAATGCTTTGATGTTCTAGGTTTATTTTTCATCTAAGTTAATTCAGAATTCTGTACTCAACTTATTAATGTCTTCATCATTTTTTTCCCACAAAACCATACAGACTAGTATAAAAAGCTGTGATTTGGGGAATTTTCTTCAGAACAATAGTATTTTTAAATTCATCAATATTACCATACAACTCAGCTACAAAAAAAATGTAGCAAAATCTCCTATGGAAAGTAGAAATCTATTTTAGTCTACACTTTGCCTGAAGTGTTTTTTATCATACCAATGAAACTAGTAATTCATTAATGTAGGCTTGAAGAAAAAAAATGTAAACACTATATATATACACATATACACACACAAGTTGCCTCCTAAATGTGAAGATTTTAGACAGAATGTGCTGTCTTTGTACTTTAGTGTTTTAACAGAAACTGATTTTAAGAATGATGACCTGCATTTCCCAGTTTGATTACAAACAGTGAATTCAACTGAAATTTCCCATTCTTTTCTATAGAATTATTTCTTAACATGATGACATCTATTCCTGCTGTTTTTAAAATACCTTGATCAGGTGTTCTGAAATGTCTAGATTCAAGAATGTCTTACTTTTCCATTCATTATGAAATAATCCATGTACACAAGGAAATATGTTTCTGGTGGGGAAGTCTGAGTGTGCCTGTCACAGAATATCCAGAGAAGTTAAATTAATTATAGCAGAAAAGTATTCTGCCATTGGAGTCCTGCTGAATGTAGGCAAGAGCTTTCTGAGAACAACTTTCCCTAAATCAAAATTTTTGAATTTAATTTTGATGTATTGCCTCGAGTTAAATTTTGTTTTTCAGAACAGGAGCTTTTTGTAGTATTCCAGCATCTCCCTATGTTCCCCTCCCTACCTTCAATAAATAAACCATAAATCCTATGGTAGGAAGTGCAGTACATAAGGATGCTCTTCCACTTACACTCTTAATTCCCTTCCCAGATTTCAAATTGGAAACCACAAAAATAAATAAATTTATAATGAATATGAGGAAGGAATGTATGTCAAGAGATTATTCCAGCTTTATACACGGAGGAGGATCTCACCAAATATAATGAAATCTGTCAAAACTTTAGAAAAATACGACTGTTAATCCTTGCATTTGTAAAACAACATAATTAACAAGTGTACAAAAACCAGCTGACACACCTGCAAAGAACAACTGTTTTCTTTGTTCTTTGTGACTGAGTTGGGGGAGATTTCTTCTAAGTCTCTTTGCTTCATTAGGCAAGTTGAAATTAATTTTCAGCTTTTTTTCTCTCACATTTCTTTATTAGATACCAACACCTGTTTAACATGGACTTTTTATGTCAAATTAATTCCAGCGTTTATTTTGCATTTGCAATTGCTGTTTGTATAAAATGCATCCTTGCATTAAAAGTTCACTTTGCTCTATAATTTTTATGCAGTTACTCCCTCTGACTTGATTTTTTAATCAAATGAAGTTAAGAGATATCTGACAGTTTGCATGGAAAAAAATATAGTTCTAAGTAGGTAAAGATATGTTCCATTCTTAATTTCATTTAAATTCCTTATTTTAAACACTCTGTATTTTACTTATGGAACTGAATAAATAAAAAAGAGTAATATTACACATATTTGTAGCTGCACTGAAGAAGTTGCTGTTCAGAGGTCACTGAGTACCCACTTCTACAATGAGCAAGGTGAAACTGTAGCCAGTACCTGAGATGATTTTGTTTTGGGAATCAATGCCATAAACATTCCCACATAGTTTGTTTTCAAGGCCAAATGAAGAACTACAGGGATTCATAAGCATTTTTATTGTTAGCACTTCTAGATGTTTTTGTTTGAATCTTACAAGACACTGACACCCAAGAGTACAATATCATAAAATATCTTCATATTGTATCATATTTCTCTGAATGGTGAGGGCTTGGTGAAGCTTTGTGAGCTATGGCTGTGCATGCAAATCTTTTTATCTTTCTTCAGTACTAGTCTGCCTGTCAGTAGAACATCTACCTCCTCATCAAAACTGAAGCACAAAACAGGAATTATTTTCTATTCCCCACACAACCCACCGAACCACCTCCTCCATTTATCCCATAGAGAGGAATTAGGCCATCAGTGGTTTGACTGTGTCTGACTCTGTGGGGTGGGCAGAGGTGCTGTTGGCAAAATTGTGGGGCACTGAGCAGTGATTGTCAGAGGAGAGGATTGTGAGAGGACTTGTGCCACAGAGAGGAAGAAAATGGAGGTGGGGGAGGGAGAAGACAGAGACCTCCCAAAACCCAGCAGACCAGGACAGTGCCTATAGCAAGTGTAAAATCACCTGATGTCTTTATCTAATCCTCTATGGCTTCAGAGACCCCCAGGACACACAGGTGATGCTCAGAAATAAAGAGAAATTCCATAATAATTCAGTAGCTGTATAATGTAATTCCCTGAGAGACAATCTCCTGAGTCTGGGTGTGTGAATCACGTAACTTAAACTCTTTGATTTGCCTGAGTCTGTCACAGTTTTAATCCACTTGCTAGCTTCATGGCTTCACATACTACAGTGGTACGAACTTTATAAATGCAAAGTATTCATGATGAAATAAAATGAGACTCTGACTCTGAAAGTAGAACAAAAATTATAGGAGTTCCTTAGAAAAACTCTATTTGATCATTCTTCCCTTCTCAATAATTCAAAACAGTTTCACCTTCTTCCTTCAGTGTTCATCACAAATCTTTTTGTCTGATTGCATTACTGCTGTGTGCTCTGTTATCTGGTCAGGATTCAACATGGAGTAAAATACAAAAGTGAGGGATTAAATCTTTATGTGGTACCCATCATGTGAATGAACTTTATTTCGGCTGTATTTGCTTAAAAACTACCTTTTTAAATCTTATTCTCTCTCCCACTTTTAACCGTCGGAATCAATTTACATTTAGAAGTCAAAACAGGAATGTGTCAAGATCTGTCAGGAATAAGGCAATCGAGTCTCTTTCAGAAAAGCATGAACACTGTCATTCCTCTACAGGGATTTGGCAGGGACTGGCTAACTGGAAAGTAAGAAGTAGGAACTTTTTGCCAACAGAATGAGGGGGTGTAAAAGAGAAACAGTTGTTCAAGTATTATTCCATAAGTTATTCCTGTCCAAAAGAATTTCCTGGGTAATTACATTTTTTATGATGGGTCTTTTCTTTCCAGTTGTATCATAGACTTTATGGAACACTCTCAAATCCAAATTAAGAACACCATGTAAATTTGGTTGACTTTTTAAAAAAGTATGCTATCATCATCTCATCCATAGTTTTCTTTCAAAAATTCAGAACTCATTCCTCTCAAACATATTTTTTGCAGTCTCCTCTAACCCACAACATTTGAAAAATACTGTTTTCTAAATCACTTTATATTAAGAACAGTTTCATGCAGAAATAATATGTAATAAATAGTGATTCTTAATGACAGCTATTTAAGATACTTTGTTCTAGGAAAATACTTTAGAAGGCTGTATTAAATCCTGTCTTGCCTTCAGCAATGTGAGCACTTGTGTTTTAACTCTCAGCTCAAAAAAAGACCCCACTTCTAAAGAATCCTCTCCAAGTTCTTTTTTAATGTTCCAGCAACTTGCTCTGTTTTAATCTATTCTCTTTCACTTCTCTAGTGTTTGAGTATTGATGGACTAAACAATCTATCACAGCAGTTACAAAGAACCTAAATCTGACTCCACCAGTGAAAGACAAAAACCATAACTGTTTTTGATCACCATCTGTGTGATTTTATAGACATTATTATACCATTAAAGTCACCATTAACTTACATTAACAAACAAGAGGTACCATGATAAGAAGACAATGAGGTGAATCAATAAATCTTCCTCATTCAAGTTAGATTTACTCTATTGTGATTCAGATCTTCAGTAGAAGACTGAAATGAGTCATTGAAGAAATAACACTGCATGAACTAAATCCTGAAATCCTATTCAAGCATGTAACCATGCATATAGGAATCTTAATATACAGAATTTTAGAATATATTGGTGTAGCTTTGATGAGACATATCAGCCCCACATCTAAAAAAAAGGAATGGAAAACAAAGGGAACGTTTTCAGCACAATGGAAACCTCATGGTTCATCTCCTTCTCTCCTAATAATCTCTTCTCTTGAATACAAAAATGATGCTATCAATGACAAGATGTGAGAAATAGTTTTGTGTTAGAAGCTAATAATTTGTGAAAGTGAACTCAGTTATAGAAGACAGTAAATACTTTTCATAGATTTAAAAGTCCAGTATAACATTAGAAAACAAATTTTTAAATGAAACCACACAGATACTGCTGTGATTTACATGAGACCAAATACAATTTCAATTATCATGGAAAGATATTTCTATAGTGTTTATCAAAATGCAGTATAGAGAAATATTCAGGATCACTTTTTGTAGAAAGATTTTATTGTCATGAGACCACATCCGGAGTATCGTGTCCAGCTCTGGACCCAGCAGTAACAGGAAAGACATGGATCTGCTGAAGCAGGTTCAGAGGTGAGCCATGGAGATGATTAGAGGGATGGAGCACCTCTCATATGAGGAAAGACTGAGAGAATTTGGTTTGAAGATTCTGGAGAAGAGAAGGCTCCAGGGAGACTTTATTGTGGCCTCTCAGTGTGAGAAGTGAGCCTGGAAAGCAACTTTTTTAAAAGGGCAGGTAGTGACAGGACAAGGGGGAATTTGTTCAAACTGAAAGAATATGTTTAGATTAGATATTAGGAAAAAATCTTTACTGTGAAGGTGGTGAGGCCCTGGAACAGATTGTCGAGAGAAATTGCAGCTGTCTTCTCCCTGGAGTTGTCAAAGGCCAGGTTGGATGGAGATCTGAGCAGCCTGGTCTAGTGGAAGGTACCTGTATCCATGGCAGGAGGTTTGGAAGTAGATGACCCTTCCAACCCAAACCATTCTATGATTCTATGATAAAACCAAAGCCAAAGTTTATACTCATGGATCAGTTTTATGGATCAGTAACTATCTCATACAGACAGCTAAAATAAGGGGAATTAAAAAGCTGCTATAAAAAAGCAAGTGACTGTATGGAATAAAAATAAACAAAATAAATATTTATTTCTTGGATTTAAGACCTGATCAATAGCTTCAAAGTTTCGTAAAAGTAAATGTACTAAAAAATAAATTTATATTATTTATTCACATGGTCTACTGTTTTTATGAAATTTTATTTTTCAGAGCATTCATTTTTAGATGTTTGAGGCCATGTGTCATTCATCAATGATTTAGGACATCACAACAAAATTTCAGCAACAAATTTCTAGCTATCTGAAACCATCCCACAAGAAGCAGAGTTTAATGACTCTTTCAAACATCCAGCTTTATTTTCCCACTACAAGCTGCCCGAAAAAAGCATCTGTAAAGACCTGATAAACACATTTAGAGAAGCTATCCAATTTTGACATTCCATCTTAAAAAGTTTGACCATCAAAGAGCACAAGCTGTTTCGTCTTTTCCAAATAGAAAGAAAAAAATGTGTATTAAAACTCCTAATAAAATTTAAAGGAATCAAAAAACCCCCCATCTCATTAAAATTTTTAGAAACTTAAATGTACATAAATAATCTTGAACTCATTTGTTTTCCTCAACAGTGCTCAGTTTCTCAGAAACTGTTCGCTATAGTTGGGAATTTAAGCATTGATCTATACATATCTGAGCTGTCTTTGATCATGCTTTCTTGTCACAAGAATATTCTGCACATAGAGCAGAGGCAGTTGCCTCATGAATAACATCATTTAAAAGTTTTATATACCAGTCTAATGCATTTAACTGACTTACCAGTTCTTGTTATCAGGAAAATATACCCATTCAGACAGTAACCGTACCCTACATATGTTATTGTGCATTTATAAAAATGGCTAACATTATTAAAAGCTGTGCTCAGATGAAGTCTGAAACTTTTGATTTTGACCACTGAGTTTACAAATCATTACATAACTTGACTTTGAATGAAGCATAAATCCTGACCCTAGAGCTCTGAGTTTCAGCAGTAATCTCAAAGATTAAATTCCAAGCTGTGACAGCACCTTTGGTTGACTGAGGAGTCAGATGTGACACCTTCCTCTCTTGCCTTCTGTAGAAACTGTCTTTATGTTAGCTCAGCTGAATGAGTTTGCATAAAGGCAAGCCTGCAATGTTAGCACACGCAGGCAGGGCTCCCAAAGGCACACACACCCCTACCACTGAACAAAGGAAAACTTTACCGTGGTTCTATCCACGATTGATGAACTACACAGGTCTACAAAAAA
>VXBB01004568.1:261771-274050 GCA_013399915.1 Illadopsis cleaveri
AAAAAAAAAAAAAAAAAAGCCCTAAAAAAATTTCAAGATTTCAGTAAGAATTGCAAGCCTGGTTGAATAATCTATTCCCTTTATACACCCTTGCAGCTGTACAAGGTTTACCAGGATGTGCTTTCCCATTAATAAGACTGGCATTTCAAGGACATCTGTCTTGAAAGATGCTGACTATATTGTACATGCAGTTTTACCTTTTCTTGCCAAAACAGTGTCATGGTGGGGTTTCTCTGGCAGCCAAGAGTTCATAACCTTTGATTTCCTCTGCTTTTCAACAGAGTAGAGTGCTCATTTATTGTCACATCCTCTTTCTGGAGGGAAGACATGGGATTTGTCCTAGCTTCTCTCAAACTCCCTTTGTCTCCAGCCTACTCTAACACAATTTCCCATAAAGAGAAACTAGTGCACTGTCATTACAGAAGATGCCTGAAGGCATCATACTGAGAGTTTCTAAATGTATTTTATGTTTTCAAGTTCTGTGAATAGTTTATCTATGCACAATCTTAACTAGAAGCTATATTATCTATAATCCTTGAAAGTCCCTAGACTGTGTTCATGACAAAGCAAAGAACATTAGGGTATTTTGTATTATTGTATTATTACCTGCTTTAGAGGATCCATTTACAGATAAAGAGTGTATAGCGGAAATATTTTCAATATTTCAAAATTAGAAAACACTGTGTTCCTGTCCATGAGAAAAATCACCATACTATCTGTAGATCTCATATGTAGATATTGAACAGTTCTATTTACAAACAAAAAAGCTCCTAGTCCCAAGGTCCCTTGATTATCCCTGAGGAAGTAAGCATTTTCCTGGGCTATATTTCCACTGTTTTCTATTAGTGTATGTATATTACCACATGTGATTCCACTCCACTTGGGAAAAACTCAAACAGTAAAATATTTCCATTGAGACAAATCTGTGCTCGTCTAAGTAGAAGACACTGAAGATGTCTTGCATACATTTGTTGCAAACAAAATGTATGTCTCTTACAGAAGACATTTTGTCTCATTTGAGTAAGGAAATTTGGTATGTGGAAACAGAGAGAAGCACCTGAACATCAGCTCCATGCTGTGTTCTTCATCCTGTTCTAATGATCTAATAATCTTCCAGTCCCTCTAACATTTATTACAACGCATTGAGAGGTTACAGAAATGTGTTGCATGCTTCCCTGTGCAAAGATTTAAACAGTAGAAAATCTTAAAGAGTTACACAATAACAAAAAGAAGTTACTGAACTTGTTTTCACATACGGGACATGCCCTGCAAACACATGCACCGTAAAATTCTGTCTCTCTGTAAAAATGTATTACTCTATGCATAAATAGCTAAAATTACTTGTGAAGTCAACAGATGCATGAGCCAGAACCCAAACCTTGCTGAAAAGACAGTGAAAGAGAGTTCCTTTCTGCATGCACACTTATTTTGTATTCAGCCAGCTGATTCAGAGGGGATTCTATGAGACTGAAGAAAGCTTTTACTCTCATTTATGCAGGCTCAGACTCTGGGAATTAGAAATACTCCTGAGACATACTTTATGATTGTTCCTTGTCTTTGGAAAAGGGGAGACAATAGAGAGCTTTAGTCTTTGAACAGATTACAAAAGCAAATCTAAATATTTTAAGGGATTCAGCTGCCATGGTAAAGAGTTACCAATTCATAAATCAAATAAAATGAAATTCCTTTTACTCTTCCATTTGCCGATTCAATGACATAGCTACACAACACAGACATTACTGAGGTAACTTGTGTTCCTTACCCCTATCCTGTAGCCATCTGTCCTGTCTCCTGACCAGGTCTGTTAAGCACTATGCACGGTCTGAGACCATATAAAATCTCAGCAGGCACAGATGAATACCTCACAACCCAAAAATTTCCACTTTAACTTTCCAAAAATGCCAATGGGCAATCTCTAGGAAATTATCAACAGGAATATTACTACTGTAAGGCACACTTCATTTTTATTATCAAGTCAATATACTGCACATCCCTGCTTATCTTAAAACTTTCAACTAGTTTCTGTGATTATGAACTCTTTTTACATTTCTGCAATTTTGAATTCAAAAATTCCTTTCCATACTCTACTAGAAATGCCTATGGCCTGACCTAAAATATTTCTCTTCTACTTCAAGCAATATCAAATCCAACACTACTTTTTTTACTCTTTTTGCTTCCTCAAGTGCTTCTTTTTATTTGCATTCATGACTTCCTGTTGGCTTTAATTCTCTATCCTTTTTCCTCCAATTCTTACAGATTTCACCTATATCTCCTGCAGCTTCTCCCTAACCTCTATTACTTGGCTTATTTCCGCTCTCTCTCTCAAAAATATTCAAAGAGATGTGAATAAAATACACTTTACTTATCTTCTAAACCACTCTGCAGGTTATTTGCTGTATTATTATTGAAATTCAAACCTCTTCCTTAAACTTCTCCAAATTTCATTAGAATTTCTTGAGTCAATATCTACCATTATGGTTTGGGATCTTTTTTTTCTTTAACAATGTGAACATAAATTCTGATCTGGCTACACAACGAGAAGTCTGCCATTTACAAGACCATTATTTGTCACCACCAAGCTTTTCCAGATGATACCATGACTTCAGCTTTCCCAGCATATCGCCATATGTAAATCACATTTAGTGACCCTTACCTGCATAAAAATTTGTGGATTTAAAAAAATAAATTGAATCATTTTGACAAAACCAGGTCAACTGCATATCCACCTATGTCACTGAAGATGAGGAACTTCTAGCAGGACAAAGATGGGAGTGCAAAGATAAATATCCATGAGGGTAGGGTGGGTTACCCTGTCCAGGCTGCAATCAGAGTGGAATGCCTGGTAGCCTAATTGTTCAACTCCCAGTCTCACACTCAAAGAATCAAAACTGAATTAAAAAGGGACAAATAAGCAAAATGTATCATGATGAAGCCTTTGCTCATTTCTTTTTCCATCTACTCCATTATTATTTCCTCCTGAAACTTCAAACTCTTTTTAAAGCAGGGATCTTTTCTTACATGTTGAGAAAGTTACAGGAGTGTTTTCAGCTTTGAAAGGCTAATGACAATCCATATTGTAAGAATTCCTCACAGAGCTTGCAGCAGTAGGGAGCCAAAAGGGATCTCCACTGAGTTGGAAACCTTTGCTAAAAATTTTTAATAATATAAGTAATGTTTACTCACAAAAGCATTCACTTCAAATCAACGTTCCACTTGTAAAAAGATCACTTAAATGAATGCTTGAAATACAGAGAGTCCTGCTATTTTTAAGAACTGCGGTTTCCTACAGATTTAAATTATTTGAATGGTATGTTATGCTTCTATGTGTGTATTATGTGCATGTACGTTATAAAAAGAAAATGGACATGTAAAAATGTGTGTGCTACTTATATTAAAAGTTAAACTGTTTTTCACACTGATTTAGGATTTTTATTATTGAAATATTTCAATATCAAATATCAATTACAGAATCTGCTTCTTACATGCAGATGATTATGCTTAAACAGAGGGTGAAAATTCTTTTGTTGTGATAAATAAACATCAAATTTACTGGGAAGAGAATTATTTATTATCACAAATTATATGAATGAATGGTTGTATTCTAATTGTTATTCTAGAAACCATCAACAATTAGTATTTCCAGCAGATTGTTTACATTATCAATAATATTTACTTTGGCAGACTGGTTCATTTTTTCATTATTCCTCCTTCTATCTTCCCTCTCATTCTCAATCATAAAAATGGTCACCAGAACCCACTGGTTTCTCCTGGGTTTATATTATTCTTTCTGAGCTGTAATGCAACTCTCTATCAGCATCACTATAACCAAGAATATATACTTCCTTTTTGAACAGTTAAGTAAGATAGGCTGTAGATGAGAGGAATATATGAATAGAAATGCACTTCATTCCAACTTGCAGTCATGTTGTGGAATACAGAAGGGAAAAAATATAAGGCAAGTTTGAGAAAGTTTAGAAGAAAGTATCACTGGGCTACTTATTTACTTTTACCTTCTCTTGATATAGCGAATATCACCAAAAGTCTCTTCCAACCTACACGTTCTGTGATTCTGTGATTCTGTAATTAGATTTTTCTTGATACTGATTCCAAGTTCATCCTGGCAGTGCTGAATTAGTGTTCCTACCAATTGCACTGCAGGTTACTTTCTAGGTGTTGACTAAGAACTAATATTCCTGTAAATACCTATAATTCCATCTTAAGAATTAAAAACCTCTAAAAATATGGCTATCAATAATTGTTTTCTCCAAAGTCACCTTGGTGCTTGTAGTTGTATTTCTCATACATACCATTCATAAATGAATAAAAGTTCTCCTAATGAGAAAATCCCAAGTTTTCTGATAGCCATTCCTCTGTGCTTGAGCAAGGCTGCTGCTGAGAAAAAAATGTTCTATGTTGAGAGTTGCAAAAGTCACAGAAGGAGAAATTTTTCTTGAATGAAGTATTAGTAAAAAATTGTATCTCCTCTAGAAATACCCTGTGGTGTTACTCCCGTTGTAATCATGTTCTTTGTGCTCTAAAAGAAGTGAAAATTACCTAAAATTTCCCAACTAAGTTGCAATGCATTTCCCAATTAGATTAGGAAAATATGGCCTTCAAAATTTACTAGCAGACAGCATTCACTTGAATACTTGGTTCTTTTATTTTGTTATTGCTTCTTTGGTGTGATTAGGCAATTTACTTAACATATTTCTGTAGTTCGCTTTCAAAATATTTTCATTTGATACGTGAAACTGGGGAAATGGTTTAAGCAGTGGGAAAAAAGAAACAGATACTGAAGTTCCTGGGTTGGTGGGGAAAAGTGAAGTTTAAGGCAAGTGTGAGCTACTCTAGGATTTTTTTTTAATAGTTTTGCTGTAGCTTCCATAAGAAATTTTGTTGTCTGGCATGGAAACACTGCATATGTCAAAGTAAGCATACTGAAATACAATCAGCAAAGAAGTGCTTCTTTCTTTGACTGTTGCTGCAATAGAAAATTTACCCATGACAGAGTGAGCGCAAACTTGTCCCTCTTTTAGAGAAAGGTGTATTTTCACAGAAAAGAAGAAGATTTCTTCATAGCTGAATTGTTAATGCTCTTGAACAGCATGGGCTTGACTCTCAGAAGAGCTGGGAACTTATAAGAAAATCTTGTGATCACTTGGAGTTTCTCAAGATCAGACTATACCAGGTTCTTACATAAACAATGTTTTCATGGACAATTTGTGATTTATTTTCTATTTTCTAAAAAAATTTAACTGGAACACACACTGAAAATTTGCAGACTTCATTCTCTTGCGGGAGATGGTGTTTGGGCAATAGTTGCCAAGCAGAATATAGATTGAATGGAGTATCAATGGTCTTTGGAGCAATTACCCATCTAAAGCAGCTATCAGATTTGAAGAATCTTGATTTTTTTCCAAGATTTATTCATGCTCAAACTGCTGCTTCAACCTCAAAGAAAACAATAGGATTTATTTGGATGGCTTTGTACATCTTGTGTCTTGTACATTGGCAAGTACACCAAAAAAAAAAAGATTTAAAAAACCTTAAAATTTGGAAACATACACTTCAAAGACATTTAGCTTTAGAATTGTAAATGGTTCTAGTTATATAATTTCTGTTAAGAGCAATTGCATTTTTATGTTTGGTGATGACTGTATTTCAGGCTGGATTGTGCCTTTGGGCGTTATTCTGTAATGGAAGTAATTTGCGATACAAACCAGGAGGAGGATCATTCCCAAGAACAGTTTTCCAGGCTTTCTCCCTGTCTGCTAGAGGGAAGGGAGTGTGCTGCCTGAGTCATTTACTAGATGCAAGGTGCTCAGAGAGCTGCACCAGTGCAGAGATTTAGCTGTTTGAGACAGCCAAACACAAAACCCCAACAATCTTAGTTGCTGCACTAAGAAAGGTGGAAAAAGGGAAATCTGTCTAGATGGTCTCATAAGGTGATTTACCTCAAAGGAGAGCAATGGGATGCTGTTCTAGAATATAAAACTTGACAAGTAAGAGGTGGAGAAAATAAATTGTGATTGTGAAAAAGAGCTTGCGTAAGGATAAAAATAAGAGAAGATAAAGTAATAAATGCTCTTCAGAATGCCAATATATTTTTTTCAAAATGACTGGCCTCAAGTTACCTGATGCAATTATAGAGTAAATCTTCTCTTGTCTAGAAATTCTCTGTGTTTATGAGGGGCAGATGGGATGGCAAAGGTTAGAGTCAGATACGTTCTATTACAAATTTTCTTTCCATTAAAAAAAAAGAGAAAGTTAAAATGCATAAAATTTTATTTTGAAGGAGTTTTATTTACCTGTGTTTTGCCTAGAGCTTGACACTAAATCCTTAACACTCTTACACAATGTTTCCAATCCTCTCCAGGACAACACATGAATAAAACAACATACACAAAAATCCTCTAGCCTCCAGCCATACTGCTATGGACTGCAATCATGTAAGATCTCATTAACTAGCTAAAATTAGCTCTTGTTCATAACTAGAATGCTGGGCCAAAAAAAGAAATAGGATATGTGATGTGCACCTATATGCTCATATGGATATATGTGCATTTCCTGAATGAAAAAATTGCGTGTAGACAGTTGAATGCCAACCAAAATTACTTTTCTTCTGGAAAATCCTGGATTAAAATTGTGTATGCAACCTTATTTCACCTCTTAGTGAACAAGCATTATGATAAAGCCCAGCTGTATAGTCATACAGTTATTTTTTCATCTATCCTTGCCTTATCCAACACACACAACTGCAAAACTATGCCCTGTAGTAAAGAAGGACATTGTGTGTAGCTCATCTCATTCACATCTCCGAAAACTGAAGCAGCTGAAGGCAAGATGGCCAAGGATCCTTGGTAAATTTAGGGAGATGAACACTTGGCTGAGAAAACTGAGTTCTGACTCACACAAAAGTACATTATGGTTGCTGAATCACTTAAACTAAACTTTATAAGATTAATACATATTTGTTCATTTTACGTACCCAGTTTTTTAGCACATGGGGTCTGATTCACAGAAGACAAAGCTTCTCTCCCCCATTGCCTCTACCAAAGACAGGGTTCTCAGTTTAGATTAACTTTTAAAAGTATCTTCAACTCCATTTCTCAAATTGCCAGAAATCCATGATGTTATTTTTTTCTCTCACTTTTCAATTTTCTGTACCACATATTCTTTTCTTCTTGAGTCACTACTTGTTCAGGCAAGGGCACATTTTCCAGTGTTATCTGATTAACCTTATAAACGTGCACTCAGCTTTTAGTGTCATCATGTTCAACCATAAGTGCCAGACATCAGCCATTATTTAATTCTGACTGATACAAAGCAATTAAAACAAACAAAAAATACCCACATGTTAAAAGAGAAACAAACTAAAAACAAAACCACAGATCCCCCAAAAGCACGTTTTGAATTCTCTTTCAATGGAAAGATGAGAGATTCATATAGACAATGAATGAACAAGAACAGATGGTGCAAACCAGTGAATTTGGTCATAAGCTGCCTTACCTCGTACTGTTTCCAAGCTTACTTATTGCAAACTCACCAATAAAGACATGCTTATTATAAAATTTACTCTTAAAAACACATTAAAGGAGCAAAAGGCAATCATTTTCAAATCAGGAAAGATGTTTGGGGACATGAGATTCTCTGTGATTTTTAACGCTGATATCACTTTTCATTTATATATATAAAATAGCACATGAAAATAGTAGCTTAAGGACACCGAGCTTGTTGTTTGCTCTGTCCTCAGATCAGTAGTGTTTCAAAAAGCACAGTGTACACAGGCTGAAAGATTGAACTTTACACAGAACAAAGCATTCAGTAGCTAAAAACTCCTCCCTCTCAAAAAGCTCTCTCATCTGAAAAAAGCAGGTAAAAAGGGCTCCTTGCAAGAGTTCCCCATTTTTCATTCCATTTCCCTACATAGTGGGTGTATCGTTCAGGTACTTTACCTGCTCTCCTTTAAACAGAGATGCCTTGCTATTATTCCTTCTGTCATTTATCACTGAACTTTTTAACCCTCATTCTGCTCAGACACTTGGAAATTTCAGATGCAAAGGTGGTAAAAGAAGAATTGAGTTACCTTCCCTGTATAGATAAATACAGTGTCTTAAAAGAGCTGTAAGAGAGGCAGAAGGAGAACAAGTGCAGATTTTTTTGTTAAAATTGACAATATACCTGTAGAAAAAAAGCAAGGAAAACAATGATAGCATGCAGCGAAAAACAGATGAATGATTCTTTCTAAAGTAACATCTCATATTTATCACCTGGAGTGTACTTTAAAAATGTGAAGTAATTTAACTTGCTATTGTCTAAGGTATAGCAATTTACTCAAAATAAAGTCAACACATAAATGGATTTAAATTATGATAGTTAAATCTCTAGTAAATTGAAAGTTTGAGAAATGCAGTTTCTTCCTTTAGCAGTTTAAAAATGTTAAGTTAGTTGGCTAACTTCAAGTAATTCTTTCATTTAGCAGTTATTGCCAGTCAACTAATTTTCCCTTCACTGTTTTCATGGTAGACATAAAACATGTACAAACAAACAAACAAAACCGCCCACCACAACCTTATAAACCTATAATTATACTGAATGGCCTCAAAGGGATTACATACAAATTAGCCATTAAATCAGGCTCAGGCAGCTAGATCTTCAAAAGAGGGGAACTAATTATTTTATCATTTTTATTGTTACTGTTGCTATTTTTGCATCTGGTATTGTTTTAGCTGACTTCTGCCACTGCAATAGGAGATACCAATAACTGTTTGCACCTGTTTGCAACTTGAGCTTAGGCTTTCAGCCTGCTGAGTCATAGTGATGGATCTTTGCAAAGCCAGTACCTTAGTGCTGGACTCCAACTATTTGCTTACTACCTGCAAAGAGAAGCTTCTTTATTTTAGGAAAGTGTGAGTGCACTGAAAGTAATATTAGAAAAAACAAACCAACAACTGTGTGTTTCTCCAATACCAGCCCCAGTAGAAATGGAAGAAAATTGTCTAAGCAATGCCTATATATAGCAGCTGCACTATGCTGAGAGCACAGAAGTTTAATGCAATCAAGAAAAAGAGATTATAACCAATTAGGTAATCTCAGGGTATATCTATTTCTGGTCCTGTGGGGAGGTGGAAGGGGAGAAGGGAATGGTACTGCAAAGGTACAGGAAAGAGACATGAAATATTGGGATTGTAGAGTATGACTAAAAACCAGCAAGCGCAGGGTAAGTCACAGAGCATTGGCTGCGTAGAAAAAATTTTTGGGAACCTTAGAAAGCAACTCTGCTGGTAGCTAAGCAGAAGTTTAGAAATGCTGGTTCATACTCTTTCTTCCCAGAATTCTTTGCTACTTTTGAGAATAACTCTTAATCATGTTGCAGTGGAACTCAGTTACTGTTCTGAGGAAGAAAAAGCACAAAAATGCCAGCAGAGACATCTTATTTGCATGCATTGGATTGCTTTCAAAATTATCTAAGTGATCCTACTTTTCCTTCGTATACTTTGTTGAGCACTGTTCATAACCAAGCAATGTGATGAACTTTCCCTCATTTTAGTCTAGCATCGAGTGTTCTACTGCTCTTGGAGGAAACTTCCAGCAGGAGTGGCCAGAGAGCAGAAGGTAGATACTGATGAATAAATGTTTCCTGGGATTCTGTGAAAACAGCATATTCCAAGCTCTTTCTTGCTTGCTACCTATTCCAAACACGTACTCCTGCCAAACCTCTTGCACCTCTTACCCTCTAGTGTTTACTTCATCTTAATGGATTGTAAAGGGAAAAATGACAGAAGCATACTTTGGTGATTCCATAGGTAAAGCTAAGGTTAAGTTCTTCTGAAACAGTTAATTTTCACAATATTTACAATGCTAGCTATAGGAGGAAGTAATTTATTTACATTTTCTGATCCCCTCAGCGCTGTTCTAGACCTGGTCTGGAAGCTGCCCCTAAGCCCTGCACCTTTAAGTATTTACATCCAAATTTGCCAGGTGTATCATGATGACTCTTTAATTCACTTACAGAATAACCAGTCAGTACACACACATTGAGAAGAAGGACATACATATTTGCAAGTTTATTTTATTCCTAGTTGTTGGAATCTACAGTCTACTGAACAAATAATACATAAAAGATATTGTCCAAAATGTACATGTTCTGATCCTCTATATGTGTCAACAAATAATTTACAAGTCAGATCTATTGTACAACTTTGGATTTTTAAAACACCACTCTTTAACTTTCGTTGTTGTTATTTCAGGAAGATATATATGATCAAAAGTACATAAACAGTAATGGAAATTGAAAAGCAACAACAAAATAGGATTGTTGTTTAGGCCTTGATTCTGCAATTATGTTTTTATGTTAAATATAATTTTAAAAAGCCTTAGTCATTCAACTGTATTTATACATGCAGTACCTAGAGCTATGTAAAATTGAACTGCACCATCCAAGGAAATACACCTCCCACACCTGAAATCCCAAGACATGATAGCTTGTGATACTATCATGACAATATGATTCAGTTTATTGTCATATGTGCATGCAACTTAGTTCAGTTAAGTTGGTTAGTTTTCACACTAAAATTCCAATTTCTTGTAATTTTTTTTTGTCTTTAAGGACTTCCTTTAGTTTGCTTTTTTGTTTGTTTTAAACCTTCTCAGATGTACAGCTCTACTTCTGGGAGCCAAACATAGCAGGGGGAGAAAATTATGAAATGACAAAACAAGCCCAACATAAAAAGCAAGCAATAAACCATAATTGGTTATATATATTTTTAAACTTTGGCCAGTGTTCTTTTTATACTTCGTAAAAGAAGTTGAGAGCAAAGAAGAAAGGGAGCATTTCATTTCATTTTCTGGAAACATTGAAGAAGAAATACAAGAAAGAAAGAAATGGTCAGGGCAAGGAAAAATCTTTCTGTGAGGATGCGAAGAAGGCAGGCTGGTGCCCTCACCAGTCTTTTATATGGCAGGGCATCCTCTGACTGGTCAGAGTAATTTTTGTAGAGTAATAACCAGACTGTATCTCCTGCCTCCTGACCTGGATGAAAAGAAAAAGAAAAGGTGCGTGAAGAAGAAGGGGGGAGGAGGGAGTAAGGTAGTATTGAAAAATACTATCTGGACTGCTCCATCACAGTACCTTGTTTACAGAAGCGCACTTCTATTCCTCTCTTAATTTATCTCTTGTGACTCCTCCTTCTACTGCTGAAGCAGTAAATAAGTAAGTTTGTGGGTGATTGCTAGCTGTGAACATTTTGGGGGCCAGAGAAGTGAGGACACAGCCGAGGAGGTAGGTTGTGGCCTGGCAATGCTGAGCAGGTTTTGCTTCAGCTGGAGTCGGAGCAAAGCTGCTCTCAGCCTCAGCCACCGCTCCCTGCGACTGCTGCGTTTGTTAATAAGGAGACAAGCGAGGAGAGCTAAAAAGGGAAAAGCAAGCGTCTTGAGGGAACTCTCAGCAACGGTAGCACACAGTCTCCTCCAGTGTATTTTTTGTACGTTAAAGGAAAAGGGCGAGAGAGCTGCCACCCAGCCAGCCGCGGAGTTGCTTCAGCGCCGCACCTCAGTGCGGAGGGGCTCGACCCCAAACACGTCCACCGCTGCGGGCAGCTGCGGGCTGTGGAGCCGCGGGAGACTGCACACCCGAGGTCACCCCGGCCGCAGCCCACTGCCCTGCGCCACACTGCCCGCGCCTGCGGGCTGCTCTCGAGAGCGGCCCCAGGGCGAACGGCCCCCTCCGAAAACACTTAATTCCCATCTCGGCCAGTAACTTTGTGATGGGAAGCATCAGCCCTGCCGCTGGAAGGGCGGGAGGAGGGGGAAGCCGTGCAGCTGGGCAGAGGCCGGAAACAGAAGGAGACAGGGATGGGACCCGTGGTACCTGTCCTCTCCCCCGCTGCACATGTGAACCGCTCTCCGGAGGAAGCCGGAGCAGCGCTGCTCAGACATGACTGGGCGCACAGTGCCTGCAGCCCCGGCGCTCGGCACGGAAGCACCCCGAGCTGCGCGCACACCGGAGCAGGAGCGGAACAGGGGAAACCCCCGCGTTGCACCGGCAGCAGTGGTGCCTTGGAGCTGGCGTGACAACAGGGGATGTCCCTGCTTGCCTTGTCTGCCTGCCGGGGTACTCCGCGCACCCACGCTGAGCAGAAGCTGCGGGAGGGGCACCCCCGCACACACGGGGGAATCAGGGCTGGCATCTCGCGCAGACGGCGAGCCGGGCGGCGGGCTACCCCTGCCTTGCGCGCACACGTGGTACCCCCGCGAGCAGCCCCCCATCCCCCGCCGCAT
>VXBB01004568.1:274402-291740 GCA_013399915.1 Illadopsis cleaveri
TTTTTTTTTTTTTCTTCCTCTTTGATTATTGTTTAAATGGATTTGATCTTTTGCTGATGACAAGTTTTTTTCCTAGCATGCGATGGTTACTAAACTGTGAGCAAAAGGTGCTGCTGGGGCCGGGAGTCACTGGGAATGAAAAGCGATAATATTAATAACACAGACTTGCCAGTCCAGCAACAACTGATATACATTTAGTAGCTATATATCTATATATGCAACTGGTTTTGTTGTGGCACAGAAAAGCGATGTGAAATATGATGCTTATTTTTTAAGGATAAGAGAAAAGGCATGTTTCTAACTCTTTTTGCAGAGGATTTTTTTCTGGTGTTGTTTTATTTTTATTTTTGGGTGTTTTTTTAAGGGCTTTTTTTTTCCATAAAGATATGGGAATTGCAAATGCATTTTACAGCAGCGTTTACACTGAGTTTGTAATCTTGCAATACTGGTGGAAGCCACAGAGCAAGATGTTAATTTTATTATTTTTGTTACTGTTTCTTTTTTTTTCTTTTTTCTTTTTTTTTTTCCACAGTGTAACCAACAGGGTTTTTTGTTTTTCCTCTTCTTCAGTTTTTGATGCCTGTTTATAATGTGAAACTTTTCTTGCAGCATGTTGCAGTCATCATTTTTAAATACTTTTTTTTCCTCCCTAAAGATAACAAAGCAAAACAGAAAGCCAAAGAGATGATCCTTACTTTTGCACATTTTGCACCTTCACTTTTTATTCTTTTGCCAGCAGTGTTTTATGATGGTAATTGTTATCATGATGATGATGATGATAGATATATACATATATACAAATAAATACATTTTCAAATGATGGCAGTGGAAGGTTTTCCTGGAGAATGAAGTGCGGTTTGGTTTCCTTGTCAACGGAAGATGAAGTGAACAACTGAACATCTCCCCAGTGCAGGTACTTCATCTCCTTGTAGGCGTTTCCACACTGTGTAAATTACATTGTGAGATTTTTTTTTTTTTTCAAAGAAATCTCCTTTCACCCCTTTCTAAAGGTCTCTGTGCAATACACATGAGGACTGGACTAAATATCTCTGCCTTGTGATTGCTTGGATGTGTGCAAAATGTTGCACTAATTGGTCCTTGGTCGGTTAAAGCTGAAGAGAGGTGTTTTATGTGCTATGCTGTATAGAGGGAAAGGCAGCTGGGGAAAGGAAAGAAAAAAAAAAAAAAAAAAACAAAAACAAACAAAAAAACCACAAAAAGCCAGACACCCGTGCTCTCCTCCTTGTGTTTAAAAAAAAAACAAAACCTAAACAAACAAAACAACCAAAAGTAAAGCCCAGACCGAAACTGGATGGAACCTTGAGATCCTCATTACGAGTACAGATGCTCACAGGACTTTAGACAAAAACAATAGCTCCGGCCCTGTATTGTGGTGACTGGTGTGCTTGTGTGTGTCTGTTTAAATTTATCAATTAGAAAATAGCTGTGAAACAGCAAAGGAGGCTCCCTCGGAGAGCTGGCTCGCTGCCACATGAGGCATATTTTGTAGCCCTAAGGGCAGAAAACCCTTATATCCAACTTCTGCTCCTCATATTAAAAAGGCGTAAACAAGGCAGCAGGTTGCCTCTTATGACTCTAATTCATTGAGATGGAGATTATTCAGAAGCTGATATTTGCTTGAAGGTGTTTCGTTTTGTTTTGATGATTAATAGTGCCACTGGCTGACAGGGAATGGGAAACTGTTACTTTCCATGATGGTTACTGAGAGTTCAGGATTGGAGGAGAAACTGTTACTTTTCACTGAGAGCACTTAAATGCTTAACAGAGGCTGCCCCCGATGTACAGACAGGATATTGGTTCTGTAAAACACAATTTGGAAAGATTCTTCCAGATGACAGGGTGGGTTGGTTTGGGGTTTGTTTGTTTATTGTCTTTTTTTTTTTCCCTCCAGAAAGAAATATGGTGTAATATTATGCTAAAGTTCAAGTGCTGAATGTTCTGCAGTGTTCTCTCTTGTTTACTTTATTGTGATGGGATTGCTTACTGTATTTTATATAAAGAACATTAAAGGTTCTATAACTGACTATAAAAGATATGCCATGTATTCAGATGTGGAAACTGAAGTAAGTTGCATGGGATATATTTCTTTTGTCACTATCATGCAAGCAAAAATAATTCATAGAATTACAAATGCATTTGGAATTTGAAGCTTCTAATGCTTGTGTTTAAATTCTTGCAATGTAACAGCCTCCTTTAAAGTAGAAAGTGTAAAAAATGTATATCTAACACAATTAGTCATGTTGAAAAATAAATAAAATCATTTATCTTTGTAGAAACATAACTATTATGTATTTACACTGGATTTTTCCAGTTTTACTGTAATAAAAATATTTCCCACATATTTATGCATGACTTCTGCTCTGACATGTTAGAATACTTTTGGCAGCATAACAGGGTCAATAATTCATGTGTATAAAACCAGTTGAGATATTTGCATGATAGATTATGATGACTTTTCTAAAATAGTTACGATCTGTTGGGTCATTACTCCACATTTCAAGAAGACTCAGCCTGCTTATTTTTTCATGATTTAATTTGAAAGCTGTTAAAGAACAAGAGCGATTGAAACTTTATTCTCCACCCCTCTATTTATTTCCATCCCTCCTTATGTTTAAATGAAGTGTTTTCTTTTAATTATGTGCAACTCCCAATAAGCAAAATATTTTGATACTGCTAATGCACTAAAATCAAGTAACTAGGCTAGCAGTTTCCAGAATGATCCTTTTGTCCTTTCTTTTAATATTTCATGTGTGTTGTGTGAATAATTTTGGACAGATAGTTGCTGACTGAAGAGCTAATCCTGCTCACCTAGTCTTACTTTGAAGTCTGAGAAAGTGCATTCTTAAAACTTTCTATTTGTCACCCAGATTTCATCCACAAAGCACCTGTTGTCTGAGTAGTATGGTAATTAATATACATACATTTCATTTGCAGTAGTATGAGGTTGTAGGAGTTCATATATATCAAACAGCCTTGGGACCTTAAAATAGGAATAAAGGAGCCAATTTTGAAAGAGGATCCTTCTACCTCTGTGCAGTATGTGGGCAGAGTAGGATTTAGGTTGCTGGAATTGGTTTCAGCTTGTCGCTTCTATAGTTATGCTATAGAAGCTATTTCAACTATTGTTGAAAGCGTGTTTTAGAAAGCCATAGTTAGTCTCAAAGACAATTGTCCTTTAGTACTTTTGAGATGAATAAAAATTTTGCCTACAAATTCCAGCTTTGTTTCTACAAGTTGTGATATCATTATATTCCTTATATAGTATGAGATATAGTCATACTGCTCTAGCTCCTGGAAGTGATGAGTGTCCAGATGGGAATGACACCTTCTATTTTTCTTTATGCCTGTTTTGGTATTCAGGACAGCATAGGAATTTAAGATAACTTCATAAAGATTGTAAACTGAGATCTTTGGAAAGCAGTTTTTCTTTTCCTCCTCCATAATTATTGTTATCAGTGTTTACTTGCAAATGAGAAAGAACAGGTAAACCGAAATGAAAAACTGTGTAGTGTTCAGTGTGCTGACTCATGAATACATGATTTTAGCTGCTGTAGTGGCCTGAACTGGCAAAAGAAGGACATCTTCTTACATTTTTCAACATGGGAGATAGAACTAGAGTGGCCTGTGGAGTCATGAAGTCCGTTTGCTGTGATACTAGGCTGGTCTTCTTATTTTGTTCAGATTCAAAAAGCTGTGGTTTAAATTTAGCTGGGGTATCACTCTCACTGCACCTCTTGAAGGCAGGGCAGAGCCTCACTTTTCATGGTTTTAGAAGCACAATTTCTGTCCTAAATTTATTTTCAGACAGTTTATTCTCCTTTATTTTTTGTGCCACTGCTGACCTTAAAAGAGTAAGGCTCCTTCTCCCTGTCTTTGCTCTTCAGAAAATAATATATTTTTTAGAGAGCAATTGCAGTTCCTTTTCCCTCACAATTTCTGGGCTTAACTGGGAGTAGTTCCCAAAAGTGTGGCTGGTCTTGGGAGGGATGTTAAGACTAGCTCTGCTCAAAATCATGCTGCAGCAGAAACAGGGAAGCTGTATTCGAATCCTCTTCTGCCCAAACTGGTCTGTTCTGCCTTCAGCTGAAA
Source organism: Illadopsis cleaveri (assembly GCA_013399915.1). NCBI lineage: Eukaryota > Metazoa > Chordata > Aves > Passeriformes > Timaliidae > Illadopsis > Illadopsis cleaveri. The sequence goes on from VXBB01004568.1 coordinate 278,513, forward strand.
AAATGGCAGTCTGATTTCTGGCTCTCATATCAACCCAAATATTTCCACCTGAAGCCACACACATTGACATGCCTTCTGGTGAAACAGGGTTTGCACCATGTGGACCTTCACTCTGCTTAACCAACCTGAATTTCTTGGGTTGTAGTGCAACAGGAAAGAACTCTTGGGAATTTCTTCTGCAACACTCTGGTTTTCAAACTCTAAAGAGTTGTCTATGTATTGTGTTAGTATTTTGTATTCATACCAGGGGAGGGAATGTGAACAGATTTGAGGTGATGCTGTATCACAGACTATCTTTTATCAGGAATAAATGTGAAAGTTGGCTGCAGTGTTCTTTGAAATTTTTACCTTATTAAATGAGTCTTTGCAGGTTGCTTATATCTTAGCTCTCTAGTCTTCCAAAGCATTGTTCTATGGCAGTTTGTTTCTCTTTTATAGTATAATTTTTCCTATTTTCTTCCTTCCCTGCATTTTGGGTTTTAAAAGACAAAAAGATAAAAAAGCTTGATAGTGTTTAAAGTGTAGAATTACAAAGACTGATAGGTCTGCCCTCAGATGAATGTTTTAACTTCCCTTGGTCTTAGAGGATGCGGTCCTCTGTCAAATTCTGAAGCCAAATCCTGTACGTTTTAAGTACTTACAGAATATCTGAACAGAAGGCTAAATTTCAGTATTTCCTGATGAAAAATTATGGAATCTGTGACACTACATAGTTATCCAGTTTGTAGCTCCCTTAAACTCAGATGCAGACTGACAGAAGAAAACAAAATGCTGCCTTTAAGTGGTGTGAAGATTAAAATGCAACATTTTGGCCTTTGTGAAGGTACCAATCTTATTTTATGATCTTTAAAAAATTATAGGAGTAAAATGACTTGAAGATTATTGTTTTGCATATACGCACATTATAATAATTTGTACCTTTTTCCCTATGTTTGTTTTCTATTTCAAAATGATACTCTAATCTCTATAATGTACTTAATCTTTCAAAAGTGTTTATGCTGCAGCTTTGGCAGCATTTTCTGAGAAAGTTTATGTTTGCACAATGAAGTGTGATTTTTCATCTCAATGAATCATCTGCCTACAAGTTGAAAAAAATAATCAAGTAGACCTTCAAATTACTAAGCAAATTTCAGGTTGCTTAGTATGAATAAAATTAACATGTTTTTATCATTGTGGTGTTCTGGAATAAAAATATAGATATGTTGATATGAATAGACAGAATCATAGAGATTTTTAAAGATGTTTTTATGTGATAGAGAGTTAACAAAAATCTTATGTTGATTATCCTTTCAGGCTTAACCAATACTTTTGTTTAGTAACTAAGAGTTTAACTTTCTTGGTTTTGGATTTATACAGACCTACGTTATCTGCTGCCATTTGACAAAAGCTACAGAGTTAATAAGCTGCCTCTCTGGTCCATTGTTGCGCCTCCTGGCTCCTTCCATCCTGGCTGGCCTGCCAGGATGCTGGGCCTCAACCATTATGCAGTTGCATTTCCGTTTCAGAAACAAAGTTATTTTTGTACTCTGATGAAATTCCTTCATCATTAGGGTAGTAAGCAGAATAATTTATATTCTGACTTGACTGGCAGAGGTTTGAAGGAGCAGAGGTGGATTTCTTATGAGTGATGACCAACAGTGGGTATGAATGTGGTGGGATATCAATGACACTCCCCAGACTCTTTATTTTTCCTCTGCACACTCACAAGTCTTTCTCCTAAAATACTCAAAGGTCTAATTAAACTTGGTTTACACCAGTGGTCCTTCCCAGGTGGCCTTCTCCTGATGTCAGTGATTATTGCCTCTGCTGATGTGCAGTCTCTGAGCAACCAAGTCAATGTGGAGCTCTGGAAAGAGCTCATGCTTTCTATAGTTAATTTTATGGTCCTCTGAGAACAGCTTGCAGTCCTTTGGACAGACAATAGCTTATAAAAGGCAGTACAAGCCATTATTATTATTATTTAAAGAACAAGAGATACAATGATAACTCTTGGACCTCAGTGATTGTTGAATAACCTGGTGAAAGTCAGGTCCCTGTCTTCCCGCTGTGCCCCATATCAACAGCTTTTGTTTCAGCCAGTTCAGTAACTTTGGTTGCCTTCTTCAAGGTCCTCCCTTGAGTCAGTCGTGTGCTTTGTGGTGTTCAGGGTCAACAAAAAGGGGATATCTGGCACAAATCAAGTATTAATAAGATTCTTAATCTGACTGAAACGAGGCTAAATTTGTTCTGAGGAAAGCATCACATCAGTACAATTCATTCAGTAAAAAGCTCTCTGTTTCTGCTCAGAATTTTGTGTAGAAGGTGAACAGGACCTATTGTCAAAGAGATATGACGCATCTTGTTAAATCGGGTAACTTTACGATTTGTAGGTGGCACTGCACATGTATACCTTGCATGCAGTATTTTTAGACTGACTGAAAAGCTGGAGTTTCTGTCTCAAAGAATTATGTTTGCATGGTGTTGACAATGCTAGTTTTCCTTTCTGTTTTGTGTTATAATGGAATGCAAAAGCACTAAAATGTTTGCACTATCCTAGACATGTTCTTTTTTAGAACAATACAAATGAAAGTAACAAAGATACCCTTGTGAATTTTTGCACACCAGGCCTGCACTCTAGGCTTACTGCATGCTAATAGCTCTTCTTGTGGGTACAGGGAGTTACAGTAATAACTCACTGACTTTTTACGATGAAACACTGTGCTTTTAGTAATTGCAGCAATCTGCTTCTGAACTTGATCCCTAATACAAGTTACTGCTTATAAAAGAAAAGTCATTCTATCTAGTTACAATAATTTATCAAATGATCCTTCACACCATAAATATTAGGATAGAAGTAATATAAGATTTAAAAATGTGCTGTGCAAACTGTCATGCAGTGTCTATGAAACAGGCCCCCTGAAGTTGTAATTAAAACAAAACTTCCTCTTTGGGTACCTTTAAAAGGGATTAATGCTACTGTTTTCTAAGTAGGACACACACAATCAGTGGTATCCATTTCTCATCTTATATTTGCCACTGATTTCACAGGATAAAACCCAACACTTGAGGTATTGCACAGTAGGTCAGTTTTCTAATGTGCTCTCTACTGCATAAATTCACATCCACTTTGTTTTATTTTACCAAACTGCAGAAGGATGCAATTAAGTTTTCCTCCTGCCTATGCAACTTCCAGTTAAATTGGAGTTCTTTATATGACACAGTTACAAGATTCGCTCTGGAGAGGTTACTATCTTCTACTTGGACATTTGTAAGTTGTAGACAATTAATGTACATTATGAATAATGAAAAGAGAAACTGTATATATGCCACTTTTGCTTTACGGGGGTAGTTTATCAGGACATTGATGCTATTTTTATTGTTATTTTATGAAAAAAGCATGCTGGATTACCATTTGTCAGCACATGCCCTGCTCCAGCTCATGCTGTAGAAATAGAAATGTGCAGGATTTGGCCCTGGTGCTATTAAAATCAGTGATACATATGCTGGTTGAGATTTCGTGTCAAAACATTTCTTTTTCCTATAGATTTTTGATAAAATGGTTCACACAGAAGGATCTATTCATCTCACTTAACCTTGCTGTTTAAAAAATGGGATTTTAGAACTAAGCTAGTCATCATTTTAGCCATCTAAAAGTTAGTCATTGAAGTCTAACACAGTTGCTCAAGGCTTTGTAGTCAACGGAGATAAATATTCTCTTCCTGCAGAGAATTACAGATTACATCCCAACAGAGGCATCTTTGGACAGCTGAGATGAACAACCTTCCTAAAACACCTCTTTCTTTGCACTGATGAGAGAGAACCTAGATGGCCCATTTCAAATAGACTCCTAACTTTTTGATGGATGAAGTTAAAGGAGATGAATCACATGCTCCCAAACACTCCACTTCTTCAAATCCTAATTTCACAATGAAATATTTGGTTAAAAATATATATTTTTAGCCACTAGAATCTTTATGGCTTTATGTTTTTACTTGGATTTATTTTCAACTTCTCCAGCAATTCTTTTCACAGGAATACAAATGTGTTTCTAAATATTTTGAATCAGTTCCAGGCTATGACAAAATTCGTAGGGATGTCTGATGGGGCCAAGAATTCGCATCTTTTTTGTACCACTTCGCCCAGTTTTCTGTCTTTTTATAATGTGACCCAACAACAATTGATCCTTCAATGAGTTCTCACAGAGTCCTATTCTAAAACCCAGAGACTTAAGCTGCTGGGTATGATCATGGACCTCATTTTAAAACCTTTGAAAATTATTGAAACAGAAGAATTATGTGGGTGCCAATGGAATCAGCAAATTGTATGTATATATGAATCATTGTAAGACATATATGTATATAGTTACAGTTAAAAAATCGTTAATACAACAGCAGAAGATCTGAATTGAAGAGTTTTAGATGTCTCTGAAGTTGGATTTTGAAACTATAAGAGGCTTTTTAGTTTGTGAGCCGAGGTCATCCAGGCAATGTAGGGGAAATATTTTGCTACTGATACTGATAATGTATGTGCTTATTTTTAAATACTCCAGTAAAAGTTGTACTTTTGAATACCAGATAGATTTTAGTTTTCCCTGTCTCAGGTAATTTTTTAGAGAAGACTAGAATTTTATAGAACTGTTGATGTCTGTGAAATCAACTCCTTGATAGAGTTTACTTTAGCGTCTTGTTTCAGATCTGTCCCGAGCCATTGTGTGTAGCAGGACACCAAGCAACAGCTGATTTGTGACACTACACAGTATGTTGTGATATCATCCTCTTTTTCCACGAATTATGAATTCTGCTATTTCATTCAATAGATGTTCGGGCTTTCAGTAGGATTTTCTACAGGTACTGAAATATATGAAAATGTTTTCACCATGGATTTTGTCTTATTCTCAGCCTGGCACTACCTGGGTGCCTGTGCAGACATCATTAAACTGCTCCCACAGGCCATGTTTTTCACTGACAGCATAGTATGAAACCAAACTAAAGCTGAATCCAAATTAGAAATGAACCATTTGGTATTATAGGAGTAAGCACAAAACTCAGCGTAGTGAGAGTTAATTGCCCAAATACCAAAGTGTTACTACTATGATAAAATAAGCTGCAGCTGTAAGCTCTAACAGCTATAATATAACAGTTTGTACAGACACAGGAATCTTACGGACTTGTCAGAATTGAGAAGGGAAGTTAAAAAGTTGGAGTCCTCAGCACTTTGAAATAACTGCTTCAAATAAGTGCAGTAATATTCTCTAGGGACTATAAACTGTTAGTTGCAGCTACCGTGTCACGTTACACACTTCACCACCTCTTAGTCTTTGTTCCTCACATTCTATTTATATTTTGAACCTACGCTTCTGTACTGTTCCTCAAAAATGCATTGTCTGGGCAGTGTTCACATAAAACAGATTTACAAGGATAAAACCCTTTGCTGACTTCATGAAGTTTTTGCCTCTTTTCCTGCTTTCATTTATCCACCATAACATTTCCTTTTTCCCTCTTGTGTCTCTGCTCAGAGTTAGGAGCATAGTGTTGTCACGGGAATATAAAGGTCTCGTGACCATAGATTGTCAGAACACAGATAGGGCCAACTGAATTTCTCAGTGAGAGTAGGGCACATAAACCAAACACAAATTCAGGGTCTCTGGTCTCTCTGCCTGCTGCTCTGGGTGAGTAGGTAGTCTAGGCATCTTGGCTGAGGATCACACATTTGGAGACAGGCTTGTGAAAGACAAGATTACAAGAAAAATGATAGCAGTTCAGTTTAAGGAAACAAACTATTGCAGGGATGCTACATTTATTTTTTTTTAAAATTTGATGTACGAGTTAATGTCATATATAGTGTGGCATTTCATCTCAGAAATTTAAAAATGGGTTCAGAAATTCATGGTACTTGGTCACAAATATTAATGGATGTAAATATTCATCATAATCAGAGTGGGACTGGCTACTTTATACTTTCAGATCATTTAAGATCAAAGTCAACCCAGCTATAGAGACCTGTGTCACACTGATCTGCATTGACAGAAAAAAGTGTATTTTCAAATGTTGGGTGTATTAATTTGAATTTCTGGATCTTTTTTATAATTTATTTGTATTTTTTTATTATTTCAGACTTGTTAGACCTTCCCTCCTGCTCTGAACCTTTCTCCTGGCATCAGCACAGCTCAGAAGGATGAACAAAAAGTAAGAAATAGGAGAAGGACGGAAGAGGGGAGAGGAGTAGAAAGAGCAGGAGGGGCAAAAATAAAAATGGAGAAAAAATCCCCAGTGATTCAGCTAAGGCTCCAGGCAATGGGGATGTTTCCAATTCCCACTCTTCCTTATCTTCTCCTCTAGCCCAGGCTTCTCTCCCTCTCTACTTTAGCTTTCATCACCACTACAGATACTTCACTAATTTCATTTTTTTAAAAATTAACAAATGAAACCACAACAATTAAAGTGTTGCAAACAAGAAAATATACCCATCTTCTCACAAAATATAACATGACACAATTCATATAAGTGGTTCTTGAAGTAGGATTATTTTTGTCCTAGTAGTCTTATATCTTTGATTATGAAAGACTGAAAGGGTTTCATAGATCAGAAGTAAGACAAAGCTTAGATTTCTTGTTGCTTTTATACCCAAGTTGAACCCTTTAAATCAGTTTGCATGTGACTCTTTGTTTCAGTTTTATTCATCTGGATCCAAACCCAGACTTTTTACTGGTCTTTATTTACTTATTTTTTACCTCTCCTTCCTTCAAAGCTTTACTTCCAGGGGTCCTCCTTACTCCTTATCCTCTTAGAAAGAGTATAAATTAAAAACTATTCATATTCTTTCATTTATTTTGAATTCTGAAGTGTATTATTCAGCTTTGTAGTTCTAATACTCACACCAGAGTAAAGAATGCTATCTGATATTTTCCTGTGCAGTGTGACTATCAGAAAAGATGCAGGGACCCCATGACTCAGTGCTGGCCTGGCTCTTGGCTTGGTCCCAGTGTTGTGTCTTTCTTCCCAGATGGAAGGTAGGCCACTGTAAATGTGGAGGACTATAAGGACACTTTGGCCAAGCCCTCTTTTCAGTCTTTACAGGTACTTGCTTCCTCTCAGCTGTTCCCACCAGGAATCCCTTACATCTCACAAGATGGCCTTAGGAGTGTTAATAGACAGGGTAGGTTCAGTAACTGGTCTTCCTGAGAAAGTATTTCCTAAATCTAAATCTTAAATTGGACCTGTGGCTCCCCTATACAAATCTGCCTGATACAAAAAAGGAAAGGTTAGCTACTGAGTCAATACAAAACAAGAGTCAGTTGTAAATTTGAAGACTTAATTCTTTAAATAGAAAACACCAAGAATTCTCAAGTGCTTTTTAGATACCATAATCAATTCCAGAAATTGAGAAAGGTGTTAGATTTCAAAATATTCTGGATGTAATAGTATTTATTACAGATGCTGGTGGGATGGGTCCAGAGCAGAGCAATAGGGTCCAAAAGGCTGAAATAAATTTTATATCTTAGAAAGACTTTTAGAAAAAAAAAAGAGTAATATAGGACAAATGCAAACATGCTATTTAATGAATAAATAAAAATTACATAAACCTGCAAGAAAACAATTACTTCTTTCAGGGGTTTTATGTTTAAGGATATGTTAAATTTTATTAACATTTAGGAGAACTAGATTTTAATTTTTCTTAAAAGATGCACTACAAATTGATTCAACTGACTATTGCCTCATTACTTGACAGGAAACATTAAATTTTGCTACTGTTGAAATCTGCCTGATGTATTGTTTTTATGTGTTTAGAATTTGATTATTTGTGCTCAATTTACTTAAGTCACACACTTGAATAACAAGTTTCTCATGTCAGTGTGGTACTCAGAGCCTCTGAACTTGGTATTTCCGTTCTCAGGGCAATCTATGAAAAGTGAGAGCCCTTTGGAACAACTTGGTAAGATACCCAGATTCCCCAGAGAACTGTACTGAGAGCTGTGACTGTCTCACAGGACAAACAGGACCTCTCCATGCACCAGGGCATGCTTGGCAGAGACTATGTCCATCTCCCTGGTAGAACCAGTGATCTGCTTTCAGCACCCTTGTTTCCTGGGATTTTTTAAAATGAGAGAGTTTGTAGAAGACTTTGCTGGGCCTTCAGAAAGTTATAGTGTGAGGTGCAGCTTATTTGGGCAAAGGCAGGTAGCACTGGTGCAGGTAATTTGCATACCTCTTGGAGATTCAGGACATGTTTTTCAACCTTTAGTGTTATTTTAGGTCAGTTAAGGGAAGTCTATCTTAACTTTAGGTTACTTCACTGACAGTACAAGAGAAGTTATGCAATTTGAAACTTGTCCTCGACTGCTGTTGAAATGTGATGTAATGTATCCCAGGCTTCAGAATTTAGAGTCCTTTGCAAAAGGAAGAAACCTGACTTTGTTGCTCCTTTGAGTAGATATTCTGAAAACACTGGTGCTGGTGAGCTCTGTAAGACTGCCGACACAAGCATGATGGAGGAGCTGTGCTAACAGATCTGAAGCAAATGTTTTGCAAAACACAGGTGAACTGATGATATGTTTCTTACTGACTCAAATATTTTGCCTGTTCTCAGTCCTACCATTCTATCATCTCTGCCACAAATATGAGATATTTTAACTTTGGAGTTTGCTTTGCAAGACTTATCTTCTTCAGTGTGCAACAAAATAATTTCATATTGCAATTACCATTTCACTTCAAAATGTAACTACTGTATAATCCATAATCATCAATTTCTTTTATGACCAGGTCTTTACTATTATATTTTACAGCCTTTCAGTGCATCAGTAAAGTATCTTTATAGAAGTACAGTAATAGATTTGGCACCTTTGATTCTAGGATCTTCCTAATGAAAACTTCAAAAGCTTTGATCCTTTCCTGAAAGGGTAATGCTACTTACATATGTTTATTCACAGAATGACTAGGCTGGAAGAGGCCTTCAAGATCATTGAGTCCAACACATGCCCTAACAGCTCAATTAAACTTTGGCACTGAGTGCCACATCCAGTCTGTTTTTAAACACATTCAGGGATGNGGGGGTTATTGTGGCCAAAATGCAGGACTTGGCACTCAGACTTATTAAACTTCTAAACTGTTTCTTTCAAATTAAATACTTGTGACCTCTGAAAAGTGATACAAAATGGTATTGGTTGCTTCATGTAACATGTATGTCTTGGAATAAATTGCTTTATTCTCTTCACATTAGACTTCATCACTGAAATTCAAAGAACAATTTCCAGATTATGATACTTGGCTCTCAACTGGTGCTCACACAGAGCAACAAGCAGTTCTGTCAACTTTTGAAAACTGAGAAAATCATGAAAATTTTGAAAGACAAGAGGATTTTGGCCATCTCTAGTAAATACAGAGTTAAAGGCCTGAGTTCATCACCTATGTGAACGTTTTATTGCATGTAGAATGTAGATTACTGCACATGATGGTTTAGACAGTCATCTATGTATATATGGTAATTAGTATATATGTTGGCAATCTCTATTCAGCCTGGAAAACAGAATTGAGGTGAAAACAAGGCTGAATGAAGTTTGCCATCCTCATCAAGAAGATATTTCATATACAAAAGACACTTTAAGTAAATATACTAAGGACAAGGTATACCAGGTACTCTTTGAACATATAATGTGTAGCTTTCTATATGTGGCTTGTAGCAATTTAGATAAACTGGGAGTCAAGTATTGCTCTCGCTGGCAGTTGGGCAACACTTTGAATATTAATCCACTTGGGTTGTGACATGACAGAATTTTTTATCCAAGGACATAATTTCATAAAGATGAGATATTGTGCACAATATTTTCTCATGAAAGTATCTTTCTTTTTTTCCCGTGTATTTTGAGTGGTGCAGCACATACCATGATATGTAGAAGGTGTTCCTATGTAGCTATATCCAGGGATACTTCTGGTCTTCTAATTAAGCCTATAACAACTTTGTTATTGAATTCATTGGAAGCAAGATCAACCTTCTTTCTTCTTTCAATACAGGAAGGATACAGTAGGATTTGTTTCTTAAATGTGGAACAGGGTATTAGTGCAGTAGAGTAGACTCTAGGTGGTATTCTGGTACCTGTTGAATCAGGGATTTTGATGACATTAGAAAAACTGGATTTAATATAAAAAGTTCAGTGCTGTTTTTCCTATGAAATTGGTTGGTATATAGTTTTTCTGGTACACTAAAATTGAAAAAGAGCTGGTACTGTGTTTCAAAAGAAAATAGCTCGTTCTGTTTCTGCTGGCAGTAAAGAATAAGAAAAGGTTTGTTTCAGAAGAAGCTAGTTGGTAGTAGAATACATAGAATACTAGAAAAATAATGCGAGAATAAATGTTTAGAGTTAATTTTAGAGTTTGTTTTATAGTTTATCAATATTAATAAGTTGATGCAGGAATTGATGGTACTTGCAAGAAGGTGAAGTAGGAATATATTATTAGATCCATATTGCAGCTCATATCAAACGCCTGAAATACTTTCAAATTATGGAGCTTATGAGTTCCTAAATTCTGCCATTTCCTTACTTTGTATTCCTTGATTTTGCAAACTTACTTATCTTTTTCCAATGCCGTGTTTTTTGAATATGTATGTGCACAGTCTATATTTACTCTATTGAGAGAGATACATGTTTAGACAAATATATTTGAAGTTTCATTATGAAATATGCAATAATGGTAGCATAAAAATACAACTATTTATGAAAATTGCTTTTGGAGCATTGCCTTGTAACTTCTTATTGAAGCTATAAATTTGAACAATATTTTCTATTTGCACCAATGCATGAGGAAGTATCAGAATAAGATTTTAAATTAGAAGCATGCTTTAATGAACAAAACTTACCACTCAAGCTTGGCCATATCTGTATCCCAGCAGAAGCTCTGCAAGGAAGTCCTCTGGTTTTTGTGACATTCACCTTCCCATATGTGTTCGCATGTTTCATTTAGAACACTGACTTTTCTATAAGGACTTATTATATTAGGCAAATTTCATCCAAGGTTTTTAAAACCTTACGAATGCTTATCATTAAAGTAATGATAGGAAAGAAAACTTTATTGGTTTGTGTAGCCAAAGTGCAGAAGACTTCAGCAATGGAAGTGAGATTAACAGCTTATTAAAACCATAGAGGATGAGCTCCAACCTCAAATCCACATGATTTATATACAGATTTCAACCCACCTTTAGTGTTCAAGATTCTGCAGTAGGGTATGTATTCATTAATAACTTCTTTTTTTTTTCAAAACAATGCACACAATATAAATATTTAAATTCTTTTCAGTGTGAAATCATCTAAAGTGTTTGCATGCATTACCTCATGAATTCATTCAGTCAGATCCTATCACCAGCAGTATATTGAAAATATAATCAATGAAAAGATCCTTATGCATTTTAAAATATTCTATTAACATTTTTTTGTCTCATTCTCATAATGTGGTATATAAGACTTCTCTTTTACTTGAGGTATGATATCATTGTTCTTGTATTCTTTTTCTAAGGTCTCAGGAAGTTCTTTGTCTTGGGGTTTTTTTAATGTATCTATCTTCTTCAAAATCTTTTAATAAATCTCAACCTAAAAAGAAGGAGAAAAAAAAAAGGAAAAAAAAAAGGGTCTTTATTAATAGAATAATAACAGCCTGTTTCAGAGCAGGTAGAGTAGAAAGAAACATCAAAGGCGAGTTAACAAATAGTGGACTTAGCATAGTGAAGTTTTCAGGAAATTCCATTTTGCAGGCAAAAATTTTAAAAGACATGCAATTAATTTGGATTTTTAAATTAGCAGACTTTCATGGAAGTAGTTATGTTCCAGGAGTTTAAGAGAATCTATGAGAAGCTGCTGAAGTCATTCCTTCATATATTACATTTTATGTAAATATGTGTGTGTATATATAATATATATGAAATCCTATCTATTACATGACCTTATATTTTATGATATATGGTGTCAGATAAGAGATAAATTTCTGCTTAAGACAAAGTTGTTGGTTTTTTTTTTCACAAATCCCACATATTAGACTACAATTGAATCATTAAAAATGAAATTAGTTATTTTCACAAACAAGAGTAAAAAAATAATTTTCTTTCAGTGAAACCAAATGTTAGTTGATATAAATTATTGGAAAAATATTGCTTGAGCTAATGTGGCCTAAGTACACAGTTTCATTTGCATATTTAGTCTCAACCTAGCAGGCACAAAGCTTGCAAGGTGTGTGGTGTGGTAGGGGGTGATATGGCTTTTGGCTTTGGTTAAGATCCCCCATGGTTGTGCAGGTAAGGACCTGTCAACCTCCAAAATGCACATCTTTTCAAGCTCTCTAATTGAAAGTTTATTCATTGTATGATCACGTCATTGAATTAGGTCAAATCCTAGAATTCACTTGTTTGTCTCAGAATAATAGATATTTGGTGGACAAAAAATTACTGTGGAATTGAAACGCAAGTGTTTCATCTTGGTGGAAAATACCCTTCTTACTTTATTCTGCAATATTATATTGAAAAATGCTATAGTACCAGGTAAGATAAATTGTGATTTCTTGAAAATCAGTACTGAAGTTTTCTGTAGTCAGATTCCCAACCAGTTACTAAAGTCAAACTTAGGTAGCTCATAATATATTTTGAGAGTCTCAATTCAACTGGCTGCTAGAGAAGGACATCTACAATTGCCATTTTTTGGCATCCATAAATATATGACAAACATAGGCAAAATTTTTTCATGTTTAGGGGCCGCAGTTAAGAAAACCAATTTATTGCAACATAAATTAAGCCAGAATTCTGTAAATGTCTTTTCCATAAGCACTTAGAAGAATCTTGTCGTCATCTACATTTTTATTAATTTACTCACTTGTGCTTTGCCAAATCCCAACACAAGGCATTTTTCCCATCTTGCTGTTAAAACTGTTAAAAAATTAGAGTATTGTGGATTGTGGTGATATTGTGTATCTAGTGTGATAAAAAGGGTCCTAATCCAAACCAGTAATTTTCAAAAAATTACCAAAACAAAAGTCAATTTGAATATTTGGGGATACATTGGTTCTTTTTTATTTTAGGTAATAATCTTAATGGAATGTTTAAAATTTTTTATTTTTATGTTTATGTAGAAAAATTTATGATGAGAAGTTTCCTTGTACACAACAAAAGGCAAGAAAAGGGAGAGAACTTTGTCATTCAGTTTCTGGGCTCCATTTAGGCAGCATTTTTCCCCAGTCTTTTTCTCAGCCTCTTTTTTTTTTTTTTTTTTTTTTTT
>VXBB01004568.1:294978-363397 GCA_013399915.1 Illadopsis cleaveri
TGTTATTAAGTTAAATCTTGAGAAGGGTTAAATAACAGAAATGTTTAAGTGATACAGTCATCAGATGTTCAGCTGTCAAAACACCATTTTTCTGACTGTTTTGCTTTGGATCAAGAATTGCTATTCATTCTGGGAAGTGTGCTTTGGAGACCTCCTGTCTGAGAGGGGTTAAAGGATCATGCCATGCGAGACACAATTTTAACTCTAGGATCAGCTCTTTTGAGAAAAAAATATAGAGTCTTTCTTTGTTGATAAAGAGAAAAATATCCATGGGTTAAAAAGTCATTATTGTAACACTTCTTTTTCTTTTTTGGTGTTTTAGAACCATTATTATTTTTTCCATCGGTATGTGTAATGAACCATAGCTAATATATGGAACTGAAGTTAATATCTCTGAAACTCGGCTTTTCAGTACAAAAGAATTAACATGTATTTCCAGATTTTACCCCTTGTATATGTATATTTAAGGTACCTGAGCTTCAGCTATCACCTCATGGATGGAGTATAAGATGATAAAGCATGCAAATATTGTGTTGCTTTTGACCTTGTGGTGTGAGTATACCCCTAAGTGTTTCTGCCTTTTTTCTATTATTTTGTTATTTGGCTCTTTCTTTTTTTTTTTTCTCCCTCTTTTTACTATTGTTCTGTTATTCTGTTTATTTGGNTCTTTTTTCTGTTATTCTGTTATTCTGCTTATTTGGCTAGTTGGAAATACAGACACTCTTGTAGACATAAGGTATCATAATGAAACAGCAATTATAAAAGAGGAGCTGTACAGCAGGAAATGGGAATAAGACAGTTTCCTTATACCTTGCTGGGGAGTGCCTACACTGCTGGCAGCTCTTTCAAGACTGATAGAAATGGATCTTTGAGATGATATTGTAATATCTCTGAAAACAATAATACAAAGGAAAAATTTGAATTTGAATAACTAACAGTGCGGAAGCTTTGTGAATGTGAAAAGGAAAATATAATGGATAAATATTTTAGCACCAAGTTTTATTCAGCTTAATTTGGGTGCATTTCTGAGGCCTGAGGAAGCTGCCCTTAGTGAAGGACCTAAGATTTTGGAAAGGTGAATCAGAGGGATCTGTCAACTTGCTTCTCAGTCTTGTGTTTCCTCAGATTATCAGCTGTTTTGATTTGTGCTAGTGGCTCCTAAAAAGAATTTTTAAGGCAAGAATTCTTGAAGTACAGGACATTCTGACTGTAATTTTTCAGGGTCCTGGCAAGTACCATTGAGGATTATGATAGCTGTTGGTAGTTGCTGTTAATGCTCCTACATTGGCAGGATCCTTAAATGTCTTAAAAGGCAGCTTTTCCTGAACTCTCTTCAATGCTAGAGAGAAGCATGTTTGCTGCCAGAATGTGGCTGTTAGTCAGTCTTTGAAAATCTTTGAGCTTTTTTAATACCAAAATGTTACACTGAAAGAATCTGCCTCTATGTGGTGATTCAAAAATAAATGGTGTACTGCCAGGCTATACAATAATAATGTTAGTATGGGATTCATAAAACCTATGGGTGACAGTATTGTGGTATAAACATTTCCTCTTTTTCTTTTAAATTTTTATGATAAGGTGCACAAGAGGTCCTTGTCATGTGCTTCCAATGGCTACTCCTTAGTTGCCTCACCAATGAAGAGACACCTAGCAGAGGATCCAAGATTTGGATTCACTGATTTTATCCTGAGAGTTTTTGTAAACAGTGCCTTTAAAGATGGTTTACTGGAGTTTTCAATTAATCTAAAGCTTGAATGAAAACCCCATTTTGTGTTTACTAAATACCCTTAGTTTCCATTGGGGACAGAGTTGGATTTGCAACTCATTCTACATCTATTGACTATCCTGGTTGTTCTGATGCATTTGAACTATGCCTTTCTCTGCCTTGTTTGTTTTTTCTTTTGTTTTGTTTTTTGTTGTTGGTGGTGTTTTTTTGTTTGTTTGGTTGGGGGTTTTTGTTTTGTGTATGTTTGTTTGTTGTTTGTTTTTGTTGTTGTTGTTGTTGGTTTTTTCCCATGCCTGAAATGGGGATAAACCTCCAGTAAAGCCCTCCATTACCAAAATTCTTGATCGTGATTCATAGAGTGTTACCCATCATTCTAAGATTGAAAAGCAAATGTTTTACTATCTGTGCTTTCAACCACTGCCACAAAGTTGTCTACGAATGTGTTGAAAAGGTAACCTCCAATATTGGTAAACCTAAAATCTATTCTGGATTTTGTGCTCAGCCAAAGGTCACTCAAACTGGTAGGAAGGGAAAATAAAGGGCTGGAACATGTGGAATGACTGATTTCTCCACTCTGTGTTTTATTTTTGGTAAAGCCCTTGTAGGCAGAATTATTACCTACTTTTACACTGGTGAACACGTGTTCTGAAAGAGAGGGAAATAAGCTTTTTCTTCTGGAATAGCACATTAACTGGTTGAGACTTGAGGGAGCTGAGTGGTTTAATCAAATGAGTAGTGGTCTCTGTAAGGATGATATTCTCTTATGCACAGCTAAGAATTTGGTTGGTAAAATGTGACAAAAGAGAGGATTGGAAATGAATTAAATGTAGGTTCTGCTCATGCTGGGCCTGTGTCCAAAGCTGCCTCAGATAAGCCAAAAGGGAGACTGTTCTCCCTGTGTAAGGATGGTTGGATTGGTCTAGTTAGGAAAGAACACAATGACAATCAACCAAAATTTTCCTACATCCATATTTAACCAAAAATGCTAAACAATAAGCTTCTTTTTGTCACTGGAAATATTTTGTTATGAGATGGTTCATCATTGATCTTCACTCTATGCTGATGGAACAGCTCTCTTGGGAGGCAAATATAATCAATATCTATCTTATCTGTTTGACAAGCCAAAAAAAAAACCAAATCAAGAAACAGACTTCAGCTTTTGTTTCAATTATTTAAAGTACATTTTCTAACTTTTTTTTTGAAAAATCTGTTTGTAAATCTAGTCTAGAAAAATGCTGGTTTTATAAGCTTCAGGAACATGTTTCATTTGGAATGAATGAATTATTCCTTGCCAGCAGACAGCTGTAAATACATAAAATGTTCAAGCTTTTTGAGGCTTGACTTAAATGCCAGCACAAAATCAATGACAAAAATCAATGTCTTATATGTGCAATACTTTACTTAATCATTTAAAAAAATTATTTCAAGAGCTAGATCCAGAGCGAATTTTCAGAAATAGCTGAGGTCCTATAGAGTTCTATTGATTTATTCCCATGCTAGATCTGGCCCACTGTGGAAGCTAAATTTAATATAACTGTATCTTTTAATGTATTTATTTATTACTGCTGAACATCATTGCATTTTACATCACCACAAAAGTGGATTATGTTTGTGGCAAATTCTTTACATACACAGAATCTCTGGTTGTGTCTGACATGGAACAAAATTGCCCTTGACATTTATAAGCTCAGGATTGAGTTTTCCATTTAATTTTGTGTAATTTAGAAAAGAAGTTTATTGCTTAACTTACACTGATGATTATAACTAGTAATTTGCATGAATGATTAGGATATCCTTTGTGAATTAGGGATTCTCAATGAAATTTATAGCAAGTATGAGCTTTCAGAAATTTTCTTTCTGTGTTGATTTGATATAGATTGTTTAGATTTATCAAAATAGCATAAACCACTCAGTATTATGGTTTAAATATTTTGTGAGGCTATATTAGAAAAGTACAGAACTACTAGTAGACATCACTAGGTCTCTTTGCCATTGAAATACAGACAATAAATAGGGTAGACTGTTTAGAAACAGTTTCTTAAACTTAATTTGGTGTGTCTTGTGATTACCCATCCATACTATTGCAGTGCTGGGATTTTCGGGTGGTGCAAATGCTGTGCCTTACAGTGCTGGGTGTGGAATGAACCACAGAGTAAATTTTCTGGTATAGGTGAAGGGTAGGACTTTCAGAAATGATAACTGTGATGCTATTGACTTGACTTGCTGATGATTGTGCTCATCGTCTCTAAAAAAATCAGTAAATAACTCAAGTGGCAGTTAAAATATGTTACCTTATAAATCCAAACATGTTAGTATTATTTTGTTAGTATTATTGTACTTTTTCAGTTCCTGACTTCATGCATTTGAAAATCTTTACTTAATACTTCATGAAGGTAATTCCTCTCATTTAATATCAGTCAGCCCAATCCTCATGAAAAATATCAATTTAGCTAAGTAGTAATTTTCAGCCAACTAAAAAATGCAGACAGCATTGTGTATGCCTTTTTTCTTTTTTGGAAAACTACATTTTTAAGGTAAGTAACCTGACTTTTGCCATTTCTTTAATTGTTATACTGTTTCCTCTGGTTAATAACTAATACTTCCTTTAATTTTCTTTTTATCTGTGACACCTCATTTTTTTATACATTGCTATAACCTGTATTTAATAACTAGGTCTATTATTGTACAGAATATATTAATTAGATCAGTTACAGCAGTTAATACCATTGGGTGAGAAAGCTGAAGCAAGGTAATTTATCCTGCATAAAAAGGAGTCATGAATCATGGCCAGCTGCTGTTTGTGCACTAGTAGTTAATGTGGATTACCACACTTAAAATATGGAGTTGTCTTATGATGGTTTTTTTCATATTTTTGAGAAAAAATGTTGGTAATAATATAAGGAAAATCGTGTCTATTCTTCCATTTGCAAAGCTTATTGATTACATAATGAGACTAATTCCAGGATCAGACATCACATGTTAAGGCACAGTGTTTTTGAGGTCTCTTCTGATTTACTTTCATAATTCCATAATTAAATTGAAGTAATGAATAATACAATGCATTTTCAGGTTTGTGAAATATTATAGGCAACCCCTTTAAAATTAAACATTATATGACTAGATTATATTTTATCAGTTAAATATTTGTCTATGCTATTTATTTCTGCTTTCTGTCCTCTTGGGATCACACACTTTTGTAAAAGACTAGAAATACAGAATGTTATCAATGTTAGTTGTTTCACTTCATAACAGCGACAATACCAACCAATATCTCATTCTGAAATTTGAGACAACATTAATTAAATTCTGCCATCAAAAGGATAAGTATTTGGCAGCAAGGAAAAATTAATTTGTGAATAATAAGTACTAAAAATCTGTTATTCAGAAGTTTAGCATTCGTGGTAATATCTAATTCTGTGATGCCTTTGAAAAGCATTACCATGTGACTAAATAAATAAATAAATAAATAAATATTACGGATAGGCATTTTGTTGCTATTTATATTTAAAATTTGGTGTATAGTGATAGAGTTTTTTGTTCCATTTGAAGTAATGGAACTTCATTCATGAATGTTATACTTGCATTCATTGTAGGGGAAATAGTTTCTTTATGATTATCTAACGAAGATTATACAGTGACTGGAAAATACCCTTAAAAATGGAGAATATACAGGGACCACTTTGAAAACTGAGGAAGAAATGTAAGACCAGTCATAAGAAAACATTTGCTTTATACCTGGCATTCATTCACAATAGTTGTGTGTGACATTTGTGTAAAAGGGCATATGGTTATCTTCACACTCCTTGAAGTGTTTCTCTGTGCCAGAGGGCTGTTCAAAAATTCCTTTTGCTGCCAGTAGCCAAGGAGTTATTACCACATTTGGAAACTGCCAGGAAAGCTGGGTCCTGTCCTATTTCCCCTGGCCATTCTTTGTACTACTTGTGAGAAAGGGAAATTGTGTCCCCCACTGCACCGGCTCAGCATCACTGTGGGATATCTGCATGCTGTGCTCATCACCCCTGCATCCTGCTCGCTGCTGTTGGCATGCTGTGAAACAACTGCAGTGCTCCAAACCCTGTCTGTTGGATGTAGGTGAACATTTATTCACAGCTGTAAAATAAGCCTTGTAGAGACAAGTGTTAGACATGACAGAGAGAGAGAGAAAGAGTAAATCCTCATTCTGAGTTAGTTAAAGGAAAGCTTTTTGTTAACATCTGAGAGCCCATGGTTTTGTCTTGGCTACATTGCAATGATAATCCTGCCTGAAGCTGCTTCCTTTCTAGACAGGCTTATACCAGGATCTGTAGCAAGAGATCCACTGGCCAAATTCATTTTTCTTATGCCAAATAAAGTAAACAAGAGTGGCCATAATTCTTACAAAGTAGACTTTTGGGAATGGCATCATGTCTACAGATGAATTGCTACAGCTGTCTCAAAATATGTGGCTTTGTAAAGAAGGAGCATTTTTCACATTAGCTGTACTGAGCTAATCACCATTGTCTTTACAGATATAGAGATTTGCATTGTCTTGCTCACATCTGTGTTTTCTGAAGCACTGCATTCTTATGGTCTTCTAAGAACTGGTGCAGTAATATAGCACTGCATTTCAATGAAGAAAGAGAAGTCTCAAGCCTTACTAGAGTGAAATTCCCTTTACTTTTACATAGAGATTTGACTGACGCATGGAATAACCTATATTTGATGAAACTGCTCTTCAAGAGGGAGTGGGACAGACTGCACCATGGATTTTTTGGCCATAAGGTCACCTTGATGAAGGCAAGGTAAAGTGACAGATTGAATGGCTCAACCAAATCCATTATTACTATTGCTTTTCTGGTTCAGAATACAAGTCCAGTAAAGACAAAAATTGCTTTAATTGAATATCAGATTAGAGTAGTTCTGCCATAATCCCTTTTTTAAGAGGTAAGGGGAAGTGATTTTCCTTCTCCCCAGGAGGTAAGAAGGCCATGTGTGCTAAGGCTGGGTGCAAAGGAGTGAATGTCATCTCTGAGAAAGTAGGCAGGAGTCATGTAAATTTGCCAAATAGGCTCAAATTAGAGCTGTCATTTGTCTTTGACTGAACAGATGGAAATAGAGAATGAAGACCATAGCCTTCAAATGTCATTGGGAAAAAAAAAATCAGCTAGAAACAGAAAGACCATCTAGGAAAAGAAGCAGCATGATAGCCCTAGGCCTCATATTTGTTTAAAATTGGAGGACTGATCAGACAACTATTTCACGTAGATCTTGTACATGTGTATGTTACTGATGAAAGGTAATTTTCACAGTACAAGAATTTTGACTAAGAAAAAATTGCCAGTATTTTTTCATAAGTGACTAAGCTGTGGTCTGGGAAAAGAATCCATGACAGCAGTGGAATATTCCTGTACATTGTATTTCATTTTAATGGAATTAAAATGATGAATTAAAGCAACTGACACTGTAATTTCTTTCATTGTTTTGGATTTTTTGACACATTTTCTTCCTGTGAGACTGCACACAAGGTTTGAATTGAGTTCACAAGTAATTAGGTACCTCAGGTTTTGTACATATTCACTTTGAAACATTTGAACCCATATTTTCATCTTAATATTTTCATTGCAATCAAATCAGGATAGTATTCAGACATGCAGACTGTCCAAAAATAATGCATACTTTTAAATATTAAAATTGCTGTGGAAGCTAATACGTACATCAAGTACAAGACTGAAAAAAAAACATGGGGCATAGTAAAAAGAATAATAAAGAGGACAAGGAATTTGCAAATGAACATGACAAGTGTGTCAAATTGGAAAGTATTGCACTGCAGGGAGTTTACATCTGAAGCTTTTGTGGAAATGGTCCTGAGACTTTTTTTGTATAATAATATCACTATTGCTATTGGTAAAAGTTGAGTGTGCTAGTGAAATTTGCTCATCTAGGCAGAAGGACATCAATAATACAGAGAAGGAGTGGGGCATCATACAAGGGGTGGTGAATAATGGATGTGGTAATTGAAAGGCAGTTAAATATTAGGTGAGGGTCACTTATTAACATCAGTTTTCTGCTATAATATCTCTTCCATTCCTGTATATTTTTGCTTTTATTAATATTGGATAATCTATATTTTGTTTTGACAGTGGTTAATTTTAAACTATTTTTCACATCACATCCATTAGACAAACTGGTTTTTTAACACAACTGGAAAATGGTGAAATTATTTTTTTAATTTAAAATAACTTCAAAATAGAATTACCTTAAACATGAGGAAAGTGTTACTCACTGAATCGTAAACGCCTAAATGCAAAAATTTATAATGAAAGCTGAAAAATATTTCGGCTTTTATAATGCCAGCAGGCAACCTAAAAGGACTTGAATCATCTAAAACAGATGCTGCCTTGTGATGGAAGATAGATTGGCCTGTGAGCCTGAATAAACTTTGTCTCTAATTAGTATGCAAATCTCACCTGCTCCAGGGCTCTTCCTCTTTCAAAAACTATGATCTATTTAGTTTTTCTGTGTTTTCTGGTGAATAATCTCACCCAGGAGGTTTCTTTTGCATTCCAATTTTCTTCATACCTGTAATTTTTAAAGTGTGCTGGACTCTTTTAGGTCAATATTTTCTTCAAAGCATCAAGATGAGAAATGTTAGCATATCAGAAATTAAAAGAAAAAAAGCTGAAATAAATACAGATATTTAATAATAAAAATATTTTTGCTCAAACCTATAGAGTAAAATTCTCTTTTGAAATGCATGCTTATGCATATCTTAAATCCATTAAAAAAGTTAAAAGAGGACTATAGGCATTGAATGTAAATTCCATTCATCTGGCAAGCATTTAACTTGATTAGCAGAATATTTAATACCAGAATGTTAAATAAAATATAAAAATGCCTTTAAAATTTGATCTCAGACTATTAAAAATAGTGATGGCTTTCAACAGAAGTCAATATCACTGACATAAACTATGTCAATATCACTATGTCACTTAGTCAATATCACTGACATAAACTATGTCAGCATGTTATGAAGTGTAGACTTCTAAACACCTGTAAACTTCTGAGACTCAAACCCAATTCCTCTTTGCTTCCCTTCCTTTTTTCCTGATACAATTCCCTGTGTCAGCATGGAACATGAATGAGGCATCTAAACAGCTGGACTTGGTTCAGGATGTGGATCTTTTGAGGGATATATTCAGATCATCCACCTTCAGACATCTCCTTTCAGGACTCTGCCTTCTAAACAAGCAGCTCTTTTTCTGTTCTCTAGGTAGGAAAATTATTTTTTCTAGGTTTTAATGGCCAAAATCTTCATAATCTGATGCCCTTCCACTATGCAAATAAATCTCTGGGGCTGAATGCATATGCACATACACACTGGTCTGCACACAGACACATGATCAGGACCTACAATTGCAATTCCTGCGTGTTTAGAGGGCTCTCCATGTGCAATGAAAAACAAAACTGTACATTACACTCTATGTATTCAATGGTGTAAGATCTCTTCTATGAAATGCATGAAGTGATTTAACTACTCTTGTTCCACATTCCTCTTTGGCGGCCTTGAAATAATGAAAAAGGAATTAAATACACCTGTATTGTAATTTCCAACTATGTTCAAGCGATATGCTTGGACAAGTCACATAGATGTCGACCCTGAAAAGTTTTCAAAGGCTCCAATTAATTCCAAAGGCATCTTTAAAGGCTTGGGCTTTACTCTTTCTAGTCTTTGATTTCCTTAGCTCCAAGATGAAAATGCTACTATGCACTTATCTTTGCAGCCCTTTGGAGACTCTTGGATGAAAGGTCCTGTACAACTGTAAACCATGTTTTTATTATTTTCTTATTGGCCATTAAAGGGAATTTTGCATGGAATATATAAGCATTTTGAACTACAGGGGTTTGCAGAGTTTATCAGAATCAAAAAATTTACCCTACATATTTATGTAACTATTATGAAATAAAAGCACCAAGCATAAATAATGCATGAAAGTATTTAAACTTTTCCCTACAATTTTCTTATTATTTGATCTGATTGGATGGGCAGCAGTATTGAAGCTCTTCTGAGAAAAGTCTCATTCTCCCAGGAATGGTGCTTCTCAGTAAAAGGTAACAATAGGAAAATGTTTTAGCTTTAAGGAGTCACCTGTTTCTAGTTCAGCACTGAGAGGTGGGACCTGCAATCTTGTTTACTAAAGAAAATTAACAGAAGTATATTACAGGTGCCAAACTATAAAATTTTTTGAGACAGAGAAGAGCAATAGGTCAAAGAGAAGCTATCAGCCCAAATAAGAAAGTTTTACATCACTATGATTTTTGATTTGGGGCATAAAAATGCATAGAAATTGCTGGGAGCTTTGTTTTTAAACAACATATAAGTGTGAAGAAATCAGTCTGTGCTCTTCAGTGGCAGCCAGGTAGATGGCAGGTCCTTGGCACCTGTAATACACTGGCCTGGGGGAGCATGTTCAGAGCAGTGTTTGCTACCCTGGGGGTTCCTCCTGCTTCTGGTTGCACAAGTCCCTGTTGTGGAAGAGATTTATTTCTCCCATCTCACTGTCTTGCTTGCAGGTTAACTCTGTGTAGCCTATTTACAGGGCCATTTTCCTGCTGTGCTCACCAGAAGACAAAGCCAAATGTGAATCAGAAAGTTCTAGTTCATCAAGTCTTATTTGAATTACTTAGGTCTCTGCCTTCATTTCAAAGCCTTTCTCAGGCATGTTCAAAAGCTTTTCAGAGAAAACAAGGCTTTCTCATGTTTGTGTTTCAGTCAAGCTAAGATAAATTTCTCATCCAACAAATGCTAAAACTAGCTCAAACTAGTTGCTAAAATGAATCGCAGCCATCTCAGAAACTGTGCACAACCCAGGCTGAGTATTTGGGACTGGAAAAAGTCGTGCTGCAAGCAAACATATTCACATATACTGATATACTTCAACTGAGCTGTCTAAAAATACTTTGCAAGCTCTTATCACTGGAGGTGAAACTCAAGCATTTCATATGAGACAGTGTCAATTTTAGTGGATACATTGAAATTTATGTGAGAATTATGGACTAAATGTGATGACTAGAAGGAGAAATACCTCTTTAGGTAAAATAGAGAAGATGCCTCTGCTATGCTCAGAGAGGTGGAAACTCCCCGTGTCCCACCAGTTTCAACTCTTGGTGATAAACAGATTAAGCCTCCAGACTGGCAAGGTACTATTTTAAAAATATTAATTTTAATATAGAATTTTATTAATTTTAAAAATTAATTTCTGGGAATAAAATCTCTCAGAATCTCAACATTTATATGGCATTTTGAACAGTTTGGAACTTTTCATCATTTTGTTTCCTGGTTTAGTCCTGTGTTCCTATTTGCCAAATTATTTTCATTTTGGTAGTCTTTCATATAAAAAAAGGCCTATAAAATCAGGTTAGGGGAATGCAAATTTAAGGAAATCTAAAGGGAAACCAACAAGAACATTTCTTTGAAGATCTAGGAATAATTTGCACCAATGCAGTAAAATTTTCAATGTGTAACTCAGGTTTAAAAAAAAGAGGCTGAAGTAAATTTACTTCTCAAGTTAATGATGAGAAAGCAAGATTCAAGAGAATGCAATAAATTAATTTTTCAGTTCATTATTACAAATATATCTAAGGACTTAGCAATATTGGTTATAATTCTGACTCAGCAGGTTAGGGTGAGTATTTTACCTTTGAAACTTGCTAACAGAAGTGAGGTTCTTTGTACTTTAGTTCTTCCATTCCAGACTTCTATTTCTCCTATTCCTCTCCAAAAGGTCAAGCTCAGAAGCAATGATGAAGTGAGCACACATCCTGGCAGATTTCTGTTTCTTTCCCTTTCTGTCTCACACAGATCATGGAGAGAGAGCTGCTCTTGAGGAAGCTTTCTCAGGCAGTTGTTAGCGGACTACACAGTGATGCATATACTTTTTTTATTATTAATCCTTTCTTTTAAATACATTTTTTATCATGAAACAAGTTTCTTTGACTCCAGGTGACAATTAATATCTTCTATCTAGCAAGCTGAGCCCTCATCATCTTTAAAGGTGTGCAGTGGGTAGGGTGAGTTTAATCCACACTTCATACCTTTTTAATTTCAGTCTTAATTAATTTTCTATAGACAGGGAAGAAAGAGTGAAATCTCCTTTTAAAACAGAAATTTCTGAATTTGCCAGTCATTTTTGTGGAGGAATAAAATGAAAAGAAGAATTAAATGCTTATAGGGAGTGCTTATTAGAGTTATTTATATTCAGGAAGAAATCAAAGCTAAGGATATTATTTGATGCAAAAGGAATGAGAAAAAGCAGCAGGCTTTGGTACTTGAAGAGACTTTGCAATTCACTTAACAAAAATCAGAATAAAATGGTTGTTGCCAAAGAAGCTTTATACAACCCCTTTGAAAATGGCATTGAATAATTGTCACTTTGACAGTTTCAAAGCACAACATCCTTTCTGCTGCAACACACACCTGTAACCCATTTGTTCCTCCCAAAGCCAGAAGCAGACCTGAACATCACATGAATCTTATTTCTGTCAGCTCAAAGTACTATATGAAGAAGCAATTTCATCCAAAGGGCACCACAGTTTCTGCTCTAAAGAAAACATTTGCCAAAAGCCTTGCAAGCCCTATAATTTTCCAGTTTCTATTTGGGAAATGTTGACTTGAATATTAAAATTTAAACTTGCTCAAACAAATTCTCTTTAAAAAATCTACTTATGTTTTCATAAACAATGTCCTGATCTAATTTGCTTGAAATGTTTTCCCTGTGTATTACTTTAGATGAATAACCAAAAGATCTGGCACATAGTTTTAGCTTCATTCTTTTTCATTCTAGCCAAGTTCATCTCTATGACACAAAACTGTTGAACAAAGAAGCATCATTTTCAAATATTCACGAGGGAAGGAAATGTTGTTTTCCTTGTGAGGGCTTCTTTTTTTGGTTTTGTTTTTGCATTTTTTGGTGTTCTGGTTTGCTGTACAGTTATAATCTCTCCTGCTTTGTAGGGCGTGTGTAATAAATGGGTTTTGAAATTCCTTAAACATTTTAGCTCCGCTTCAGCTGTTAATATCAGCAGCCATTTATTGGTTTATATTCTGCAAAGGAATGGAGATTATCCTTTAATTAATTCCATTGAGGGGTTCAGCTGCCATCATCAACTACAATATGATTTCATAAATTAATCTTGTTGGGTAAGTATAATGCAATCTATTATAACATTTATATTAAAATGCAAGTAATAATACTAGAAATCCTGTGCAGGAAAAGGATATATATATGTGTGTGTTTCCCAAATGCACTAGTTAGTGTTATATTAGTTTAATAATATCAGTGATTAGTATAATACATTTTCATATTTTCATGCCATTTTGCATCTATTTCAGAATTCATCAGAAAATAAAAAGATAATGTTTTTTTAACTCCTACATAGGTAGATGTCTTAAAAATTATGAAATTACATCTTACATCTGGATATATTAAAAAGGTATCATGGATCTTTAGAACTCTGCTTGAGATCTAACTTTCTCACCAATTTGTATTATTGTAGCTTAATCTGTTATAATAATGCATGTTCGTATATGTGAACATTTTGATATCATGAGTATGTGAGGGAGAGCATGAAATACAGCCTAAAGTATTTATTTCATAATGTTTTGATCTCAGGAAACTGAAATGCTTGGCATGGGCACCTTTTCTGCAACACGACTGATTATGTTAGAAGACTGTTAAAGTAGAGTGTTTTCTCTAGCATGACACTAAGCTGAGCTTAGCTGTTGCTTTGGTTCAAAATTAATTTGTGTGCTGATAGTGTTGGTGTTGGCACAGAACATTTGACTTCCAGGACCATGCTGGAAAATTTACTTTCTTTGATCCTGTTAAGATTTCAGGCATACCTAAATTTTAATGAAGGTAGCAGAAACAAGTCAGGAGGTGAGATGGCTCTTTTATGCTTACACAGGCTAAAGTCAGGAGATGGGCAGATCTCAAATTTCAGATCAGTTCAAGCTGGCAAAATAAGGTATCACTACCGATGCTGCTCTTTTCCTAAGAACTGCTTTCATTAGGATTTCTTGCAGATTGGCAACTTTATGCTAAGAAATTGACCACAGTTTGTGTTCTCTCTAAAAGTCTTCATCTAGCATTATTATTTAAGTTAATTAATTAATTAGAATCCTCCAGACAATCTGCAGAAAAAGCTTTATTAAACCCCTGAGCACTGCAAGATACTGCAAAACCTCTTTGTGGAGTCGATGTAAAATCCTAATATTTCATTGATCTAGGCAAAGAAATGCAGAGTTTAAAATGGAGGAGTCTTCTATACAAATTTTAACTTTTTGGTTTTACAAATCAGAGATGGTGAGCTGGTTTGCATCTTAGTAGATAGACATTTCCATGATGAACTGATTAGTAATTTGTGGTAGGATTCCAATATATAAGTTTACTTTTGGCATTGTAGATCCAGTGTATTGATAAGTAGTTCAAGGACAGGAGCAGAGTTTTGTGTTTGCTGAAATTTTATTAAATGTGCTGCTTTGAGAATTTGTAGTGGATAACAATAGAAATTGCAACAGTTCAGTGTCCCATAGAAGCTCACATAACACTCTATGGCCTAGAAGCTTAAATCGTCACTCAGGACTGGCATAAAAGCAGACTCACACCAGCCACCCAGCCTCTCCTTTGCACTCTGTGTGTCACTGATGTGGTTATGTTGTCAACAGTGTTACACTATGGCAGCAAAATCCTATTCTCATGAAAGTAGCCCTGGGAAGGCATGTGTATGCCTAAGCAGCCAGCAGCAGTGACAGAGTGCTGCCAGGACAGGCTGCTTAAATACAAACAAGCCAGCAAGAGCTGCCACTCTAGTCAGCTCAGGAACTGATACTACAGCAGTCACCACCCAGGCTGAATGTGCTCCCTTAGCAGGAGATCCAGGGGATGAGGCTGTTCCCAAGAGCACATCTGTGGTTCCACTCTTTCACAGAATCAATAAGGTGGTAAAAGACCTCTGAGATCCTTGAACCTATGACTGAACACCACAATATCAACTAGACCATGACCCCAGTGTCGTGTCCAGTCTTTCCTTAGACACCTTCAGGGATGGTGACTCCACCACCTCTCTGGGCAGCCCATTCCCATGCCTAATCAGCCTTTCTGTGAAAAAATCTTCCTAATGTTCAACCTAAGCCTTCTCAGGTTATATCCTCTTGTCTTGTCTTGTCACTAGTTGTCTTCCTCTGGTGGTTGGTATGATTAACTCCAGGAAAACAGCATGTAGAGTGGAAACATATCCATCAGGACCTGTTTAATGCTTGTAGATGAAATTATCATCTTAATTTTTTTAATAGACAAAATACAGTTCGTAATCTGTGGATTTAAACATGGGACGTATTTTGGGGGTTTGTTGTTTTTGTTTTGTTTTTAAATTGTTTGTTTTCAGTGTCATTGTTTCCTCTTAGACCTCTCAGTTCATGAAAAGCATCTATGCTCTGCAAGATGTATTATAGAAAAATGGTAATAACTACTTTAGAAATCGAAAATTGCACTCAAAGCATTGACTTTGTGATCGTATTTCCATAATTTCTGTTTTACTCTATGCAGTAGCAGTTATAATTTTTTGACTCAGACTGCTCATATATTTCCAGTTAATGTAATATGGTGATATGTTGAACTGAAAAAACACTGAATCTACTGATAAATGTGATTTGTATTGAACCCTTAATGATAATATGTGGAGCAGGTCAAAAGTGTTGCCAGCTTATCATAATGACTCACAATAGCTGTGGAGTCATAATAACATATATGTGTAAGTTGTTTATCATCTGCACTGACTATTAATATTAATTCATCTGATAACTGGATGAGAAGCAAACCCAGTTCATTGAATATGAGAAATTGGAAACATGGTTCAAAGCCTCCACAGTCAAATTGTCCAGGAAGAGACACGATACACCCAATTCATTAATGCGGGGTTTGTTACATTATTTAATTATTGAATAGAAAAACTTTGACAGTTTAATTATAGCATATAGTTAGACTTTAGTGAACCTGTGTATTAGGGATTCTAGCCAATAAGAAATACAATTTTTTTTGTCTTATTTTTACCTGTAGAAATTTTTACATCTGAACAAAGAATACTCTTTCAAAAACAAAAGCTATTGCCTTAGAGGTTCATATCCTTACCTGTGATGGACTCTATAGTACATTGTTATCATTCTTCTGTGTACCATATTGAGTGACTAATCAAATGAAAAAATTGATTGTTACCTGTAAGTCCCCATATAAGATCCCATAATATAGAATTCTATATAACAACATTTTATTTAAGTCTTTAAAACAAGGTACAAGTCAGCTTAATTTTTAATTTAGGAACTTAAGTGAAAAAGAAGCTTCTTCTTTGAGAACTGTTCAGTGACAAATTATGGTAACTGGGAACATCATTACTGTCTGTATATCCTTTTAGGTAAGCTCTTCACATGCAATGGGGGTAGGGAACCTGTTCCATTTTGCCTGTGAGCCTGTTTGCCTGCCTCATTCTTTGTACATCTGTCTTGGACCAGTTCTTTAATACAGCTAGCAGAAATTGTCACTCATGTGACCATTCTCCCAGGGCTAGTGGGAGCACTGGGAAGGAGCCAGGAGTATCACTCACCCTGTGACACCTGGCCTTTCCCATGGCATTGGTGGCACTGACACGTGGAAGTACTGGGGACAGCTGTGTTTCCTCCTGCTGCATTCCATGAACATGAGCAGCAGCACTGGGAATCTGGGTTGAGAGCCCAAAACAATTTTTGAGCCCCACCACATAAATGGTAAAGGTAATTTGTGTCCTCCTACAGTAGATAATAGCATTACGTTGTGTCTTTCTGAATATGCAGTTTAGGAAAACAGAAACCTGAAAAATGAGGAAAATGGAGTTTGGGTGCACACCAAGGTACAAATGCTTCATCCCTAAGTGGGTACCAGGCCACCAGAGGATAGTGATTTTGGTATGAACTGAGGAGATATGCGCCACAAGGGCATGTGGCATGAGCCTCTATGAGTAGAGTAAAGGCTGATCCAGCTCCATCCACTGTGTTTTAAAAAAATTTGATTGGCTTTAAAATGTGTACAATTTTCAACCAGTCAGTGTAGCATCACAATCATAAGCAAAGATTTATGAGATTATATTAATCAGTTAAGATTGCAGTTGGGACATGCCTGTAATTAGTTAAAGGCAGAGATGTTATGTGATTTTTAAACGTTTTTTCCCTTTCTTAAATCATACTCCAGCAATCTTTTTGAACAAGCAATCTATGATAGACCAAAAAGAAAAAGAACACAATATCTTAAGTGTTTAGACATGGTCTCTACTACCAGGCTGAACTGTGTGATTCCTCTTTTTCTGCTTCTTCATGGCATCCTTTGACCATTCTGTCACTTTATCCCCTTCATCTTCTCTCATCTCCATCCAAATAAACCATTGTGCCTGAAGAAGTGAACTGCAAGTATAAAGTCTCCTCTTTTTCCTCTCATTCCTCTTGCCTTGCCTTACACCACAGACAGCAGATTCAGCATAGGACACTTCCATTTTACATTTTTCTCTTCCACTGCACTGCCTCCACCACCTCAAAGCAAAACCAACAACAACCAACCACAACACTCCCCTCCCTGCCCTCCAATTCTCAGTAAAAGGGCATGCTGTGGGGTAGTTATAGAAGGCAGAGACAGCTAAGAAATGTTGTAGTATAGTCAGAATTATGGCTGGAATTTTATGCCTGTGGCAGACATAGGTAAACATGTCAATAGTAAGACTACTTACTATACTATCAGATACTATCAGATTAAGATGACTACAGGCAGAGAACTCAACAGTATGAAGTACTTTTCAAAGCACTCCAAATTGTAGGACAAGATGTGTAAATATGGAATTCAGAGTACAAAAGTAGCTAGCTTTAGGACGAGAAGAAAACTCAGACATATTTTTTTATATATTTTACTATCCAAGAGTTGTTTTTAAAATAAATCTTGAATCTGGATGAAGTAAGTTGTTGTAAGTGGTCCCCTTTCTTCAGAAGGCAATTCATGGTAAGTTTTGATATCAGTCCTGTTACTATTTCCATTTGTAGAGTT
Source organism: Illadopsis cleaveri (assembly GCA_013399915.1). Lineage (NCBI taxonomy): Eukaryota > Metazoa > Chordata > Aves > Passeriformes > Timaliidae > Illadopsis > Illadopsis cleaveri. The sequence goes on from VXBB01004568.1 coordinate 312,799, forward strand.
TGACACAGGACAAAGAGCTTTCTCTGAGTAGAGCATGTACAGCCCTGCAGTAGCAAGGTGGGAGTGGGAGAACAGCTCTGGAAGCATGATATGCTTGATATCTAGAATATCTTCCATTGTGATGCAGTGGGATGGTCTTTGTGTTGGATCAGGTGATGAAGTCCTGGTGCAGGGCAAAATTCGGGAGAGATGTTTATTCACTGCATTTTTCCTGGTCTAAAAGCCAATATACAAGATGCAATCAATAAAAGGACTGATTAATTATGGCTGACAGAGGCACCATAAGGAAGGCCTGAGTACAGCACAGTTGTACACAGGACTGATTGCCAGCATTACATCTGGGGACGAATGAGGAAATGGGGACTAATGAGACCTCTGCTAATGCCTCCTCCTGCCACCTCCACTGCACTGCCCAGCCTCGGTGGAAATAGAATGCTAATTAGACAACTGAGGAGCTGATTGTCATCAAGGATTTTGGAACATTTTATCAGACGTTTACTGCAACATACACTACATTTCTCAGCATCATGGAAGATCAAGAGATAGGAGAGAAATATTTGAAAATCAAGGTGTTATATCCACATGGACATATTGTACAGTAAACATAAAATTAAAGCATCCAGATTTCCTAGATAATAGGGTTAACTGTGGATTTTTTTGTTTTGTTTTCAAAAAGCTTTATGTTTTCAAACAGGGTAGTTATTGAAGTTCTGTTGAAATCAGTATAATTATGTTGATTTACACAACAAAAAAATCAGACCGAAAGAGAAAAACAGAAAAAGAAAAGCACTTTCTCCTCTCTCCACCAACATTTAATCTTCTTTGAAATGTGAAAGGGTCCTCTTGCAAAATGAAAGCAGATTTAGGAATAGAGGAATATCTGAAAAAAAATAGATGATTCCAAGGATTTATAATAATGATTTCTCCTGACTATTGCACTATTGCACTATCTTATATAAAACAGAAGAAAATTTCTACCCACACAGAAAAATTCAGTAGCTCTGTAGAATTTAATTTTTAACAGATAGCAAGAAATCTGAAAGAAGTAAAACCAAGAATTCTGCAAAATATGTTTCTGATGGGATGATATTCTGTTTGGTGAACTGCAACATTTATCTTTATTTCTTTGTAGGTGATGCTCTCTGTGAATACTTCTGGTTTGGGCCATGATAAGAGTAAAAGCAGGTGCAGAAAGTCTGTGTGATATAAATAATGGTTGTGCTTGACAAAACACTTTTGACATTTTAAGAGGGGTACTGTTGAGCAATTTGCTCTGGTTTGTTGGTCTCCCATGAAAGAGCTAATTTAGTCTGGTTAAAAGCCAGCTTTTTCATTGGCTCTGAAAAAAATTAGTACTTCATATGCAGTCCATATCCACAGCTTCCCTGGGAGCTGGCATTATTAACCAAATGCTAGTCCACTCTTCTTCAAGCATGGAAAAGTGCTGATGGAATATTTACTATCACCTATGTCTCCTCCTGTAGAAACACACTCTAAATCCACTTGCAGAGAGTTAATAAGCCGCTGATATAAAAATCTGCATGTCCAATACTAAAAATTATACTGGTGATTACATTTTTGCTTGCTGTTGGGTTTAGCTGCTATATTTGTGGAAGTCACTAAGGAAAAAAAACAAACAAAACCCNTGGATATTCTCCTCCCACTCCTCCCTCTCCACTAGGGATGAGGGAAGTGAGCAAGCAGCTACATGACACTTAGTTGCCAGCTGGGCTTAAATCATGACAGAAGGAAATACAGGAAGTTTAGGTTTCAACTATTTCAGCTAAGCAGCTAAAGAGAAACTTGTCTGCTTCATTACCCTTCTCTGGACACCCTCCAGCACCTCGATGTCTTTTTGTAGTGAGGGGTCTGGAACTGGATAAAATACTCAAGGTGTGGCCTCACCAGTGCCAAGTACTGGAGACAATCCCTGCCCTTGTCCTGCNAAACACCCTGTAAATCCACTTGCAGAGAGTCAATAAGCCACTGATATAAAAATCTGCATGTCTAATACTAAAAATTATACTGGTGATTACATTTTTGCTTGCTGTTGGGTTTAGCTGCTATATTTGTGGAAGTCACTAAGGAAAAAAAACAAACAAAACCCATGCCAGCATATCCATGGAAGGCTATGGGCTGAGATAGAGTTAATTTTCATCTTAGTGGCTGGTACATTGTTGTACTTTGGATTTAGGTTGAGAGTAATGTTGATAATAATACACATATTTTGGTTGTTGCTGAGCAGTGCTTACCCTAAGTCAAGGACTTTCCAGTGTCTCATGCTCTGTCACTAAGGAGAAGTACCCAGAGTTGGAAGGGGGCACAACCAAGACAGCTGANCTCGCAGTTGCTTATGTTCAGCTGCTGTTGTCCTTTACCTCTGGACAGCTTTCTGAAAGTCTTCCCTAAGCCTATAGTGCTGCATGGAGTCATTGTGTTCCAAGTGCAAGACTTGGAATTTTGACCTGTTGAACCTCCTGTGATTGATTGGCTTCAGCTCATTGATCCAGCGTATCCAGATCCCTCTGCTGAGCTTTAAGATCCTTCAGCAGTGCAAGACTTCCACTCGATCTGCAAGCTGACTGAGGATGATCTCAATCCCCTCATCCGGGTCATTAATAAAGANGCTTGGTATATAAACCATGGGCTGGGTGGAAGGAAATTATTTTCTGCTTAGAGACTGACTGGACATCAGTCAGCAGGTGGTGAGCAATTGTATTGTGCAACACTTGTTTTTCTTTCCTCTCACTCCCTCTCCTTTTAATTACTGTTANGCTGGGTGTAATTCCCTTCACCACCACTCCCCAGGACTATCCATTCAGCCAGTTTCTTACCCAGGAAAGAATGCACCTTTCCAAGCAGAATTTAGCTCAGCACAGTTCAGGTCTTCAAGAGAGATTTTATCTGACAGAAATGATAATTATTTATATAATTATATAAATTTCGTATTGTAACAACCATTCATTCCCCCAATTATTGTGTTTTATCTTCTATCTTCATCTCTTCTTAAAATAGACCATTTAGCAATTAATTTATTGCTTTGGTTTGCTTTGGTTCGCTTTGGTTCTTCAGAAAATAGCATTTCCATCCTCTATTGATATATCTGTAAGACCTAGTCTACTTTTTTATTCTTATATTTATTCTTATTTATTTATTTATTCTTATATTTATTCTTATTTATTTATTCTTATACTCTGTATAAGTATTTATTCTTATACTCTGATTATCATGTTTCATGGCTGCTTTGCCAATAAACTGCATTTATGCTCTCTGAGCATCCAGTCTCACTATCTACTAAGGTCATAGGGCTTATATAATGAAAAGACTGTTAGCTGAGGTGATTATTTTGAGAGATTTTGCCTCACTGGCTGTTGTTAAGATAACCTAAAGCCTATCCATTAAAACAGGGTTTTTACCTCTTTGTTTGTGCAGCTTAGTGCCATATCTTCAATAATTTTTGGGTGACAAATCAAAGTGAGTTGTGATATTTCCATGTATCCCAGCCATTTCATTTGTGCTTCTTAAAAAAAAAAAATAAATAAATCCTTGTGAGTGTTGGGAAAAAATGGCTGTACAAACAAATGAGAAAGAATTTATTTGGGCTTTGTTCCCCTGCTTTTTTGCAAATCTCATTTCCCTAGGCTTTGTTGCATCTCTGTCTGGTATTGGATATTTTATTGTCGCTTATGATGCCAATTTACAAAAATGCAAATTGTTTCATGTTTAAAGCTTTCTTTTTGTAATAAGTATATGTATTTGAGTAGAACTTTGTTTCATTTTCTTCAATCAGAAAAATTTCCTTAAATTTAAATTTGACTACAAGTTTATTGGGATTTTGTTTTCCTTTAAGTATTTTCAACCAATGTGTTATTTAAACTCCGACATATGCTAAAAAATACTTAAGTTTCCAGTTTATTTACAAAATGTCTGTGGTTTACAAGTGTCTCCCAACACATCTGCTGTTTGGGAAACAGCACACAGAGGATAGATTTGGCCTAATCTGCAGCCAGCTCTTGACTGTTGGATGAGTGTCTCAGAAGAGTAAGCTGTGTAGGGTGCCTCTGATCCAGATGCATGTCACTTAGTATCTAACAGTGCCATCAAATTAAGTGAGTTTCATTTAAGGTTTCATTCAGCTATTAGGATTTCAGTTAAAGGATACTTGATTTTAATCAAGTGGTTGATCACATTTTGAGATTAAATACCTTTTTTTTTTTTTTCTTTTTTTCCCTTTTCTTAAAATATTTTTTAGCATGGTGGAGAAAAACACAGAATGTTAAAAGAGACTGTATTAGGCAATGTGAGGAGAATACACTATAAATTTATAGTGAAATACACTGTAAATCACAAGTTTCAGTGGACTATATGGGAGACTATGACATTCTAAGTAAAAATGCATGAGGGAAATGATAGGTGAGACAGAACATCTTTAAGTGAGCTCATTTGCCTTTGCTCTGGAGAATTTTCAGTACTGTCTTTGGTTCAGCTGAGTGGGGTTTTATTATTTTAATTAGCTTAATGTCTTTGGCAGAGAACTACTTTTGGAACAATACAGGAATAGGTTGGGGGTAAAATATAAGAAAATAGCACCTCAGCATCACTAAGTTAGCCCATCTGTAGAAATAATTGCTGATGTAAGATATGCTTGACAGAAAGCTTGCAGCAGCACTATGCTATATTCATTATCAGCCTAGATATATATTCAATGCATCTCTAGCATGATAAATAATTCCTTTTGAAAGAGAAAAGGCTGGACTTTTTTTTAGAAAATCACTTGTAAGCAATGGAAGTATCAAGCAGGATAATTGCAAGAAAGATTTAAAATGAGCATAAAACGACTGTGGCAAGTTGCTTTCATTTTCCTGGTAATTCCTTACTTAAAAATGGAGAATAACTTTATTCTTTTTAATGTACTTAAAGAACTTTTTCTCTAATGTATTAGACATATTACCTCTAATTATTACTCTAATCTGGATAGAGATTCTCTGCTGTGTCTTCCTGAAAAGCTCATGTAGAGCCATTTTACACTTCAAATAAATCTAGTCTTTCCCATAGTGCAGGAGTCAAGGGTTTATCATGTGATGGAGCAGACTCTAAATCAGCTTCTCCTGCAAATCAACCACAGTAATGCTTCTTCTTTGGCATATATGCAGACTTACAAAGAAAACACTGTAATTTCTCCTGGAAAAATGAACAGAGCCCATGGCAGGACATAGGGGCTTTGCTTAGTTTGGAGCTCATGGCTGGTGCTGGGCTGATGTTGCTCTTAGCCTGTAGCTTTCTACTTGGATGCCGATGGAAGTAAATGACTGATGTGATCTTCCATAAGGCTTGTATTGGTCAACTTGGTGGGAAGAAGGAAGAAAAGTAGAAGACACATTGCACTGTTAGGAAACAATTTTTAAACACACACTGACCTGCAGTCTTGTGTTTTTCACCCTCAAATTACTGGATAATTCAATTCCAAGCATCATGACTATTTGGTCAGTGAAGGAAATTTACTAAAAACACGATTTGGAAAATGATTGCTCTCATTTATCCTCCTTTTCACTTTCCAACATTTAATTTGATTTGTAATCTTTATTTAAAGAACAATAAACATGAAAGTATTTACGTATTGAAAAACTCATAAATTTGAGGTGAAAATCACTCTAGGAAAAAGAAGCTATACAGTGAGCTATTAAATGTATTTTCAGTAGGACTCAGCGTGTGAAACCTTCACATTTACACAAACGTCATTGGTGAGAGAGTAAAGAAAAAACATTTTATACTGTGCCATGTTATGCACCTAAGAAATAACCCCTACAAATATTTGGAAGTTTATTGCAAGGTTGTAAAATTAACCTTTTTTGTTTTTAGTCTTCCTTCCTACTCCTTATGTTTTTGCAAATCATTAACTTTGTAACAACAGTGGAGAAGGTAGTTACTTTGAATTTGAAATCAGAAAAAAGTCCGATGAAATGTAGATGGTGTTCTCAATACAAGTCAATTGTAATGCTGTTTCAGCCAAATGTTACCTTTTTGTTTTCCATACAATCATGTATAAAATATGAAAATATTGCTGTACATAAACATGTGCCATTTTCAATTATCATTGAAATCTCAGTAATTACATTAGGTATTTTACACTTCTAATTTGAAAATCCTTAAACATTGTTAACTTTTCATGGTGGCATATTTCCTATATAAGAACAATGGCACTGTCCCATAGATCATATTTCTTTTTCTATCCTGTTCATTTACATTTCTGGGGGTCTGATTTTAGTTTTACTTCTGTTTATCTCCACTTATTTAATTGAGATCACTATTTCTTCCACATGGAGAGTATAAAAAGATTTAAATATGATAAATATCCATAGAATCAGACTAAGTTAAAGCCTATATTTTAATATTTGTGCAAATGAAGGTACTATTCTCTTCCTTGTCTTTATCATTCTCCATACACTATGGAGTTCCTCAGTATTTTCTAGTATTGTATTCTAGTATATCTAGTACACATACTAAATGTGGCTTAATTTCTGGTTTTACCAATTCTTCCTTGCCTTTTTTCTCTTCCATGATAGATTGAACTCAGGCCAACCTGTAAGAGGTTTGTTATACTCATGAAAATGCAGCAGCATTGCCTCCCTATACTAGAATTTATGTGCTAGAATTAAAAGAAACATTTGGAGGGCTATTTAAAATAGATATAAATATATCTGCCTTGATTAAAGATGAGTAATTTAACAGAAACTTTTAAATAAACAGCATGTTGTATTAGGTGGCAGAGTTCTGATGCCAATGAGTGAGGTTGCCAGAAGCTTTCAATCGTAAGTCTGTGTTTTTGGTTGCTGACAGCACTGCCAAACATAAACCGTTGTGGTTCTAATATTCTATGCTGAATATATCCCTCAGATATTTAGTAAAAATTTTGATTAAAATAAACCTCTTCCTCAAGAAAGCTTAAGAATACATATTCTGTTCTCCCCACCATTCCCCCAGCACCCTGCTCCGCCCCCTGCATTGGATCCTCCTGCTGTGTAGGAGGGATGAAGAGGAGAAAGGGGAGAGAAGAAATGGCTGGACAGAAAAGGGGCAAAAGGAACTGTGATAAATAAAAACATAGAGGGGAAGAAAATGGATAGAAATTAAACAAATATTCCAAATGAAGATACAAGAGATTGAATACCAGCAGGGGAGGAAAAGAGGCAACTATGTTAGATGGATGAATATGGGCTTGTGTGTACCTTACAGAAAGATAAAGGTATGGGCAGGAAAAGGCAAGCAGGAGTCAGCAGAGGCAACAGGAATTTAGGAGCTACAGTGGGAGAGGAATAACATAGGAGGCCAGGCTAAAGGAAAGACTGACAGAGAACTTGGTGCAGAATGTTTATAAACCACAGAATATATTATTTTTTTCTTAAGATATCAAAATTAATTACATCACTTGTGTATCTGCTTTCCCTTATTTGTGAAATAGCAGAGAAATTTAAGTATGCCTTCATTCCCTGAAGGATAGGACCAGCTGGAGACTAACAGTGTTTCCAGTGTTGTGACTGGTTTAGCATGAATATCATTGCTGAGTACAAAAAGGGATCATCTTCCTTCAGCAGTGCTATATGGTAATTGTTTTTTGTAAAGCCTTATTATTGCACTGCCTTTGAACTGTGCCAAAAGAACCCTAAGGCTGCAACTACAGGACCCAGAAATTATGTAACACCTGAAAATTAAGGTTACTCAGGCAACCTGAATTATCACTCCAGGCATGTATTTGTTTTGATCCAGTCTTTACCACAACCACATCATGCTATTTTCTATCCCTCATCTCTATTCACCCCTGGTTCCCTACAGGGCAGAAGGTCTTCTCCTATCCCCCTTGTTACATTCTTTGTTGGGTCTGGAAGCTCAGGTCTGCTGTGTGGTGGTGGGGATAAAAGACTTCCAACTGGTTTTCAGTAACTGGTTTTCACAGTGAGCTTTTTTCTTGCTTGTATTTGAAGATCTGTGTGTGAAAATACAATTATATGCCTAGCTTGTTGTTTAATGAGTTTTGATAAATGTCATTGATCAAGTACAGAACTATGCTTTGTTTTCTGCCTCAGATTTATTTTTTAGAATATTACTTTATAAGGCAGTAGCGAGGAATTTAGTGACAAAAAGGTCTGTATCTCTATTACTGTGCTACTAAGATACTACAAAAAAAGGATTATATTCAGCTGTATAAATACTGTAAATAGAACACTACCCAGATTATGAGCATTTCACTGACTTCATCAAAGACATTAAAATTACTAAAGCACTGAAACCACATTTTTGGAGCTCTGTTAGAGACTCAGACCACCCCCAATGAGAGATGGTGGTTGTTGATTATTTAACTGCGCCTGCTGGTCCATTTTTGTTGGTAAGAAGAGAAGGAAGAGCCATGTAGTGGAAAGCATAATGTACACACATTGTGCTATGTGATGCTCCCCCAGACAGTTGTGTTTCTGCACAGGAAATCTTTGTGAAGATCATGCTGAGATCTTGTGTGTTATGTTACTTGTAGCTGAATCAGTCTCAAGCCCTTTTCTAGAAGACATCAACACACAGGCACAGGAATATGTCCTTGAGTGCTCCATTGCACTTTGGTGGAAAAGTCATTTTGCAAAAATGTCTTCTTCCAGTAAGTTAAACCATTGCAGTTTTAGCAGGGATTGTAATGCTGCCTATTCCCACCTGTGGCAAGTATTTAATTGAAAACCATTTGATATATGATGATAAAACAATCATTCTACAATGAAACCCTTCATAGTAATCAGTGTCCTTGCCAAAAGTCAAGCAAATCAACATTTTTAGCAAAATCAGCATATATATTACAGTCATCCACATTAACAAAATTAAGGTTATTTGAGTTTATAGTAAAGTAATCCTTCTGAGAGCTTGTTATATAGTAAAATTGTTGTGGCTGTGACAGTGAAAGAATACAAAAGTGACAGCACTTCTTCCTACAAGCATCTTTAAATAGTTGCATTCTGTCTTCTTGATATCATCTTGTGTCATTCCTAGTTTTAATATGCATGCAAAAATAGCATATTTTTCCTACCTCACAAGCACAACTGTCTAAAACTCTGAAAAGGAAAGTGACACTGATATTATTTTTGAAGAGGTAAATTAAGATGAAGAACAAATATGTGTGAATTTAACACATCTCATATGCCTGAGACTATGCTAAAAGGACATAAAATCATGTTAAATACCTTCAAACTGAAGCCAGATCAGAACTAATTCCCATTTGTCATATCAGTAACTGAGATTTTTAACCTTTTATGGAAGGCCAGAATATTTGAATAGTAGTAGCTTCCGAATTCTTTCTGTTGCAATGTTTAATTCATTTGAATTTGGTTTTTTATTGTGAATTGCATATTGTATAAAAATAAGGATATAGAATGCCTGGAGAGAGATGACAGTTTATTGAATTCTTGAATTGCTCAGAAATACTAAACATTTATTATTTATATTTTATTTTTAAAAATCTTTGGTATCAATATGATTGCAAGTGAGGGTGAGTTGCAGATGTCTTTCCCTCTTAGAGCTGATCACACAGGACAAGTGCCAGGTGTTGACTCACCTCAAAAAGGGTACTACAGATCTCTCCACAGTGACATCTGTAGTGACCCTCTCCAAAGAGAGGCTGCATTTGGAGTCTTCTTGCACCCACTGGATGGTAAGACAGATTTATTTCTCCATGTGAGGACGAAGCTCAGGTCACACCTGCTCAAAGATAGCAGGCTCCTGGGCACATTGACACATTTAATCTTGTTTGGCCCATTATAAAGGCAAATCACAAGACTTTAATACTGAAGCGGTAGAACTAGGGAAAACCCTGAAGCTTATCCTGAAGTTGTTTATTCACAATGACAGATCCAAATGGTATTTATACTGAAAAAGTCCCCAGGCCTTTGGCCCCAAAACCTTCCTATTGCTTGTGAGCCTTAACAGATGTATTCTTCATGTTCACACAAAAGAAACCGGCTCACACTTCAAGAGAAAGAAAAATCTGTTTTGCCCAGTAAGGTCCATTTAACAAAATATTAGATAAAGAATTTGCGAAGCTGCTGGTGAGGTGAAGAGTGAAGTGATAAAGAAATGACAAAAAGAACAGGAAAAACTTGTCAATGTTAAATAAGCTCCCCCCATGTTATTTCTCTGGAAGAGGAGAACTATCAGTTCCAAAAGCTTCATGGATTACAGAATTTAATAAACATTCTATAGCATGTTTTTGGATGGAAGTATCATGCCATCTTTCATGAAGTGATCTATAATTCATGAAGGAATTGTGTGATTATGTCATATGCTGTTTTCCTGTGGTTCTTAGACAGACACATAGGTAGAGTATCTGAAAACAACTCACCCACTCGAGCTCAACAACAAATTGTTTATATGCTGCCTTAGGACTCCTTTTCTGCTGTCTATCAGGGCTAGGAAGGAAAATCACAATGGATCATGTAGGAGAGGAGAAAGAATGAGCTCGGAAATGGGCAGGAATAATCAAGAAGAACAGAATGATAATTAACTTACATAATTGTCATACTTGGACAATTATATGTCTCAAAACTATATTTCCCAAATTAATTTGATATTTTTTATTCAATAATTTATATTCAATTTGTAAGACTTGTGCATAAAATGAAAAAATTAATTTGGAATAATGAAACCTGATTGTTTTGAAATAAATATTCAAGAGATACTGCTATCACTCTAGGAAAAATCAACTGGAGTGGGATTTTTCTAAAGATTTAGCAACAAAGTTGGTGATGAAAAAAATATGTTATATCTCTGATTTGCCTAAATGTCTCTCAAAATAGAACATGAAAATTGCTGCATGTAAAGAATGCTTTGAGTTTCTTGGAAGTCACTATCCATTTTCCAAGAGCGACAGTATGGAAATCACAAATTGGAGTTAGATGTAAAAGGAAGGAAGAGACTCAAGGCCATAACTCTAACTGTTACAGACCTGAGAATGAATGAAATGTCCTTTTTTGCAAGCCAGGAAGAACCAGTTGATATTGTGGGCACTGAACTCTCCAAATTCATATATACCCTATACCCATCAGTAACAGAGATGTTCTATGCCTAGGACAGTCATAAATGGGTAACTCATTCTGTTTTCAACAAATTTCAATACATTTTACTTTCTATAGTTGACATTTCTGCTTAAGAATTGGATAATAAATTTTAATGATATTTTTACTGATTTGCTAGTTTTATTTGGCAGGAAATGTGGTAAAGGGGAGTGAAAAAGCGGAATTATTTCAGTACAGTAAGTCTGACATTACAAAACTGTTTGATTTCAATATACAGGGCACCTCTGACTTTGAGATTTAATTAATTCTTCTCCATCTCATGCATTCTGTCCAATCTTAAATTGGTAACTGCAGTACACATTTTTCCTTCCTTGAGTGTTGTGGAAATAAGGTTATATAATCATCCAGACACCAGGGATTGTATACCCAAACCGAATTTTCTGAAGCCTACTATGGTTTCCTGTAGTGGAGCAGTGGTGCCTCTGAGCATTGCCAACTTTCTGAGATGCAGACCAGAGTTTTGGCAAAGTGAGCTGTGAGTGAATTATAATGAGTACCCCAAGATTAGTTTTTGACCTGTTCCATGGCCACAGTTTAAACTATTTTAAAAGGATCCCACATCTTTATGGAAGACCTTTGGATGTTTCATGTTTGCAATGTACTCTGACCAGACTTCTTCCTGGTGTTTATGCCAAATTTCATCTCACATTTGAACTACAGAATTAACTGCAAAATGTCATAAATACTTGAAATATTTCTCTTTGTAGCAGAGATTTCTCCGAATGGAACTTTTATATGTAGTCTAAGTCAGTTAAATGCTTGGTATAAAAAAGCCAAAAAATCTTTAAAAACAGTGGAACCCACCTTCCACGGCTAGTAGATAATGCCAATCAGTGGGAATTTCTTCCTCTGAGCTTCTGGGAGTGAGAAAATCAGCATCACTAAGCTGAAAACCTTACCCAGATTTTTGCACATTTTGAGCTTCCTGTTAGCAGTCTGGATTTTTGTGAATAAATGCTGAAGTATTTTAAAAAGACCCAAGAATGACCCTTGTTCTGTGCTAAATGTTCCTGGACCTACCTACTATAGCAGTGATTTCAAATGTCCAGACCTACAGAGAGATTAAGTAGCCTCTTTTCTGTTCCAGCATCTCATTTTTTCAACACATGAATATGCATGTAGATAGAAGCAAAATTAACTGTGTCATTAAAAGAATTAATTGAGACTAGATGCCAAAAAAAGAAAGGAACTCCATTGTGGTTACAGGGAAAAATAGGTCACTTTGGCCAGCAGGTTCAGTTTTCATTTCTGACCTAATTAAAAAGTACTTTTCTGAGAATAACTGTTACTTGCAGATTAGCAATCCAGTATCATATGTCTTTCAATTCATTATCTATGAAGGATATTTCTATTCTAGGTCATACAACATAGGATAAATCTCAGCTTCAGTGATGTGTTAATGAGCAATGCCAGAACATGTATCGATTCATTACTTTCATTTAATGACTTGGAAATGTTTAACACTTCTAAAGTATTAGGAATGCTCCACCATTCCTCCATATTCAAATTTCTAACATGTTTTAAGGAAAGGAGCTTGAATCTAGGGATCAATATTTTTCTAAGCTTTAATAAGAAGCTGAGTAACTTTTCAAGCTTAAATATGACTGACTAGATTACACAGTGGAAAATGTTCTTTTTAATTTTATATTTACTTAACAAGAAATTACTTACACTGTATGGGTTATAACAAAAACATTATAAGATTAAAACTGGCAGGTATACAGTGGTTCTACTGTACAGATACTACTTTTGCATTTGTTTAATGTCTTGAGGGAGTACCTTCTAACAGCATAACTAGAAAATGCTGACATTGGAAATAAAATAATTTGATATTTACAGTAGCTTTATTTATTTAAAATCATACGCAGCTTCTGCTGTGTATAATTTTAGTGAGGGTGCTTAGTTATTAACATATTAATAATATTTTTCCCATATACCTTTAGCTATGCATTGTCTCCTCCTAAAATTGTTTTGTAGTAATTTATATCATGTAGGCATAAAGCACCAATATTTAATAGAATTGTTTATTGACTTAGAGCAATGAACAATGGTAGAATTTTATGTTACTAATAAAGATGAAGGAACAGTTTAATGTGAGTGTGTTTTTCATCATCTTCCTAATTTCACTATTGAAGTGAATTAAAAAAAAAATGCTTATTTTGTAAAAGTGGGTTGGTGGCACAAAGCTTCAAGTGGTTATTTTCTAGAAGACCAGCAACAAAAAAGCAAATAAAGCACCATAAATTAATGTACCTATATAATGGAATTTCTTGGACATATTTAATAGATCAAAAATAAATTTGTAACAATTTAAGAGCTTTTTCTGTTGACTACATTAAAAAAATTATCCTCGAATGGATGTCTTTTGATCATTGTTCTAGTTAGTGTTAGAAGTTTTTTTTTCTTTTCTTTGTATCTTTTGTGCCAAAATTCACAAGATTAGTTTTGGCCTTACTGGAAATTTTTACAAATTTTCTTGGGTTTTTGTGTTCCGTAGAGCCTGTGGAGTTGTATGGATTTTATTTTTAATCAAAATGTGAAATGAATCAGGCTAATCTCTGCTCTAAATTTGTGAAACCCTGAAGTGTAGAATGTGAGGAAATATGTCAAGAGCCAGCTGGAATCACCTACCTCTGTCAGCCAGTTTTCCCTCAGGAGTGGGGCTGTCACAGGAATCTAGCCCTAAAATACTGTTGGGTATTGCCACATTACTTTCACCAGAAATATTTTGGAAGGCATGTACCACCATCAAGAATGATTTCACCCGTCATAGATGTGCACCTAAATCTCAAGTATCTCCAAATAATCAGTTTAACTCTGAACAAAAAGTCTGTAACAGGAAGAAAAGGTCCACTGTCCAGCTGCAGCAAAAGTCACTGCAGGCCAAGTACTAACAACAGGACTGCAATTTGCACAGGAAAACTTGGTTTAAAATGGTAAAACCTTGGCAGTCAATTAAGCAATATTTATTCCTTTAGTACTGACAGTCTTGTTAAAAGTTAACCAAGATGTTGCTGCTAGCTCTAGTAAATCTGTATTCCGGAAACTTAGGTTTTAAATGATCATTGTATTTGTCATTTTCTTACAGGCAGCATCATATATCTATATAGATATATATCTATATAGATATATGTCTATATATCTATATAGCTATCCATTTGTGTATACAATTTAAATTTAATCTGTTTATAACAAAATTTGATCTTGATTTGTGGCTAAACCCCTTTTTATTTAGTTTTGAGAGATTTTTTATTAAAATCAGCTATCAATTCAATTGCATACAAAATCAGAACAAAATCAAGATGCTAAGTATCTTTATTTTCATAGCTTACAGCAGCAAACCCCCTCAGAACTCACAATTTTTTTCTCATGATTATAATGTTTTTATTTGGTGAAATTTTTCTATTTTTTCACTGGTTTGCATTTTTCTAGTAAATAAAATGAAATGTTTTTTCATTTACACTTATTCATTTGAAACAGAAGGAAAAATAGAGGGAAAAATACAGGGAGGTTTGGGGAGTATTATGATGAATATTTTTTAAGACAAATAACAATTGCAACAAATAAACAGAAAGCTAAAACCCCCAAACAAACCGTGGTGGGAGAAAATGGAACTAATTTGCACCCATTTGGTCTCTAGTAGAGACCAAGAAAAGAGCTCAGTTAATCACTTAATCCAGAGATGTTTTTCAGAGCTTGGCTTAGGCTGCTCCAGGCTGTTCCAGGCTGGAAACCTCAGGGGATGAAGCTGGCAGAGGCTCCCTGAGAAGCTGCAGCCCTGCCCAGCCCAGCCCAGCTGTGAGAAAGCCCTACCAGCAGCTCCCCGTCTTTGCTGTCAGAGAGGAGCACCTGGAAGAGGGGAACGACAATGCTTTCTTACAAAACTCAGGTGTGTGGAAGGCCACAGGCAGGAGCCCTGGGTGCCGTCTCAGTTTGGCTCCTCACACATCCGAGGCAGAGATCCTGAAAGTGGTGCACAGTGAAAATGCAGGAGCCAATGGAAACTATTTTTGTCTCAGAAAAAAAAGTTGACTTATGCATTATACTACCACCTATAGTAGTGGCAAATAGCTGTTTTCAAGGGCAGTGTCTCCTGGTTTTCTCTACTAGAAACAATATAATTAATATGTAGAAGAATTTTGTTCCAAACATTAAGACTAGATTGACTAGATTGACTAGACTAGACTATGCTAGATTGAAAAGCTGATCAAGATGAAATTTACAACCTAGTGACCATTTCATCATTGACTTATAAAGCACTTTCCATTGTAGCTGCAATGTATAGACCAAAATTTCATAGAATATTTGTAGTGGATTTATTTACAAAAATATCTAAAGCGACCAACTTTAGGAAGCAAAGAAAAAACTTACCAAGTTTGTTATTAATCAAAATTACAAGCTAAGTTATGAAATCTTAATTCATTCTGGGAGTAAACAAACTCTTTAGGTTTTGCCCTTTTAGCATTATTTTAGCCATGCTACTTAAATTCCTGTGCAATTATAAACCACATTTTGTCAATAACAGATAGATTCAGGTCATTAAGTTTTAATTAATAGCAGACTTATTTGCAATGGTTGAATACCATCAAAGTGACTTCTTATATCTACTGAACATGTATCTAACTCTCTAATTATTATTTTTGTGTAAAGAAATTTAGCACAGTTAGGCAATACAACTTCACCATTATGACATCTTTACAATATTATTTTAAAAATATGACTGGTCACCAATTAACAAGTATTTGTTTATTGATAATTTTCGTAGAAGTAGTGATGATACATAACAATAAAATTTCAAAAGAACACAGCACTGAAGACCATTTACTTCAACAGAATCTAATTAATAAAAATAAGTATGCGATAAAGGATCAAAGTAAGAATGCTTACCTGAAAGACAACGAATAGTTCCTGTGAATTTGCATAAAGTTGCACTAAATTATACTATAGTCACAGAGCTATGAATCTGTGAGAAACTTTGATTCCAAATCTACAGAAAAATGTTTATATTTTGCAAGAGTTTTATGCACAAAACTGTATTCAGGCATTGGACTTGGAACATATTTTACAGATCACTAGGATTGGTTTTATGCTTAATTTTCAAGAGCAAGCTAGTAGGTTTTTAGAAGTTAGACACATGAAAAAATATGTTCAGAATTCAGCTGAAAAATTGTACAACCACAGTGTATACTTTTAGTGCGGGTTCTCAATCTTTATGACTTAATATTTCTATGATTGAGATTAAAATGTTAGTTAAGAAGAAGTCCCTGTTAGTTCTATCATATTACTCTATTCTTCTACATTGTGTTGGTAAAGCTGTAGTATAAAATGTTTGCTCTCACTTAGAACACCAGTGGAAGCTGCTTACTGCCCTGTGTAGAGAGATAATATTATCATTTTACAGCTAGCTAAGAACCAAGTAAAAGTCACCTTTATTTTGTCACTCTTTTCCTTCTCTACTGTGACCTTGTGTTGAGAATTAAGTAGTCTGGTAAATTTATTGGAAGTCTGTTTATAAGGAAACAAGACTTTATAAAATACTTCACTTAGTTTGGTAGCAATTAATATTCTTTAGTTTTATGTAAGATAAGCTCAGAATTTTGATAAACTGATTATTTAATAGTTAATTTCTAGAGTTTAAGGTAGGGAAAGGAAAATATCTATCATGGAAATGAATATGTTTTTGTTGAAAAAATTTATTAAAATTCAGACCCAGAGAGGGAGTATAGTTGTCCTTTTATAGTATGCTGTGATGTTTCCACTATCAAAGGATACTATAGCCTCCATTATAATCTCATTAGGGTTATGGTTGAAAAATATTGGATTCAATGAATAGGAATTCAGAACTTGAAGCTATTTGAGATTTCTTGGATATTGAAATGCCCTCTACATGGGAAAAAACCCCACCTTTTCTGGAAATAAGTTTCTTGCCATTTAACTGATGCTGTAAAATATAAAAGACATAATACCAGAAATAACTTTCTAAGGTTTAGGATACTTACAGTCCTGTCCTTTTATTTTAGAAACAGCCGTCATGTAATTTTTTATTATTGGTTGTTTATGGTTCCAATTCCTCAGACTCCAGACTCTGCTGCCATAACTTTCAGAAATATTTTGCTAAGAGAGTCAGCAGAAGATACTAGGCATTGTTATCCAAGAATCAATCATACCTTTGGCTTATTCTTGGAGGAAATGAATGGTACTAAAACAAAAGAAAGGACATAAAATGGATCCTGTCGGCCATTGTTTTCTAAATCCCTAAGGCTGGGTCTAAGTATGAAATGTGAGAACAGCTCAGCCCCCTGTGGGGGTTGGCTCTGCACAGGCACCCTCTGGTGCACCCTTGTGTCAAAAGGAAACTGCACCTTGGGCTGCTGCCCTGAGGCATTGCACAGCTGTCAGCTCTGGGAGCAGAGCATTTGCAATTCAGCCAAGTGCTGATGGTGCACAGCTTACCAAGCAGACATGGACTAAAGTGATTGAGGTGAGGTCTGTTGCACAAAACTGTAATGTGCTGAGTAAATGTTCCCTAGGCAGTGTTTGGGAAGAGTTAAACAGGGCTGAATATAGCCAAGGAGGTCATTAAGAGCTGCAGACTCTAGCCTGTATGGGACACTGGATGTTCATGATGGAGAGCTGCAGGTTTCGCAGGTTCCCCTGGTTAGGTGTCTCATAGAGAGGCAAGAGAGAAATCATGCAAGAGAAATGCTGCCTGTTTCGTGGGGCTTCCCACTGGGACAGATGCCAAGATAGAAGAATATGTCTTACCATTCATTTCTCTCCTAGGCCTCATTCAGAATTTTTTGTAGGCACTCTCTGAATTCAGGAACTGCAGCTGAGAAAAAGTACAGATATTGCATTTTATTAAATAACTTTTGACAAGAAGTAATGAACTATAATTAAAGAATAGAATAAAATAGAATTAGATGAAATAGCATAGAATAGCTCAAGTTGGAAGGACATTGAAAGACCTTCTGATCCAAACTTTCACAGGAAAGGTGGCCTAAATATTGGCCCAGTACTGGCAGGGGATTCATACTTACCTCATCCTATCTAAGGACACTGGCCATATGTGTTTGGGAAAAGTAATTATTATGCCCATATTGCTACTGCTGGTTTTTTTGGTGTTGTGGGATTTCATTCCTCTGTCTTTTAAAACAAACAATTTTCTTTTGATGGAGTTTCTGGGAGCCAAGGGAAGTGTGCTTTTTGGCTACATGTATGTGGGGTATGTGAAAGCTGTAGGCATTTATGGTGATTTTCATGTTGAAACCAGTTCTCATTTCAGTTCTTGTGTAACTGAGAAGCAGCACACAAGTTTTGATGACTGCTCTGAGTACAGATTCCTATATCCAGTCACGTTCATATTTAGATTATCAGTGTTCAAGGACTTAATTTTTGAAGGTACTTAGACAAAAGTGAGACCAATAGGTAAACGCTTAAAACGATCTGATTATATTACATTTGTTATTCCCACTTACATTCAATCCATTTCAGTTGTCCGTTATGTCCTGGTATGTATCTGATTTCATCTGTGGGTGCTTGGATAACTGTAGTCTGACTGTACATCTGCCTTGTTTTTCCTAAGTGTTTTACCTCAGTTTAGGTAATTGTTCTGATGTGGGGTCAAGAAACTTTGAAAAGCCAGGCAGAATGTAAGGGGTGCTGCTTTCAAAACCCTACCAGAGCTGGAGGTTCAGTTTAATTTTGAATTGTGAAATTCTAGTTTTCCTTATAACTATGCTAGGCATTCGTTGTCGATATTATCTTGTGATAATGTCCCACAAGTGCATTATTTGTTAGCCTAGTATTCTATGACTTGAAAGTATGTGTGCTACAATACGTCTCCTTAAGCCTGCGGGACTCAGACCTGCAGATACTGCTCTGCATATGCAAAAAAAAAAAAAAAAAAAGGCCTGGTGATCTTTCAAATAATATGATAATATATTCCAGATACAGAAGGCAAGATTAACACTTAGAAAGAAATTCAACAGTATCTTAAATTAATAGAAATAAAATCTCCAGACTTTAATATCTAATGCATAACAACATTCTCCACTGGTAATACAGCAGTGATAATGAACTGCAATAACAAATGTATAATTTTTTCCCTCCACTGATAAACCTTTACAAGAAAGGTTACAATCTCTCTATGCCTCTTATTCACTCTTGCTGTTGTAGCATGTCATGTAGTGTGTATAAACTCTATTTAGAGAGATAGTTTGCCACAAAATTTTTCACAATGTAAAAGGTTACTTATTCACACAAAGTCAAGCATTAAGGCAGAAAAATGTCTGTTTGAATGAGATTTTTTTTTCTTTTCTGTATAATGTCATGTTCTCAGCAGTACAGGAGGAAGTAAATGGTATTAGAAGCAGTAAAACTCATTTCTTATTATTGCTGTAATACTGACCTTGGCATTTTGTGAAATAGCCCCCCATTTAAAATGAAAGAGAAAAAAGAAGAAAGTGAATATACTGTTCAAATTAGGAAACAAATTCTTAAGAGATACTTAGGGACTAGTAAAAAGGACTCTAATTTCCCGTGTTTTTCTGTCCTCTAAATAGAATTTTGAAGTATAACACCATACACAGCCACTGGGAATTTCAGACCCGTAGAACTCTCTATCTTGTTTCAGGCAGTAGAAACAAATGTTGCTGATATTACAGCAAAAATGCTAAAACCACAAACTCTTCTATTAAACACACAAACCATTATGAGCCATATCAATGTGTAAGACAACAAGAAAAATAGAAAATAATTTTAAAAAACCAAAACCACACTTCCAGTACCCTAAATACAACCTTGCACAGCAAATATATGCCCAAAACTGAAACTCACCTTACAAGTACACTGTGTTTTCCTACTACTCGTAACTGTTAAAAAGGCCTGTATGTAGTCCCATGTGGTCAGTTGTGCTAATGTCATGGGTTTATCTCAAATGACTCAGAGGACTTAGGTCAAAAAAAAAACAAAAAACCAAGTGTAAGAATGCAGAAGGGTATAGCATCTCCCTCTGTCCCCAGGAATAATTGCAGGGGTGAAAACCCCAAAGGGAAAAAAATGTGTAAGTCTGATGGACATCAGAAGGTTAGTGCTTTTTATAATCACATTTTCAGGCTGAGGGCAAGAACCTTATTTCACCACTGGTCTAGCAGAGAAAATTATTAGCAGCTATATATTTCATATGTTTTATGTCAGCCTTCAGCACTTAACCAGTCTATTAAAGTAGAGAAATCTTTCAAGGAAGAAACCTACAGGGAAACAGCATATGGAGAGCAATTCAAGGAGTAGAAATTTTGCCTAAATAAAGGTGAGTTTCACTACATAGATTAAAATACTCAAGTCGTGATGTCTGCATATAGGACTTAATGTATTTCCCCGAATATAGACATCATGCTGCCAGCACGTTTGGAGCTATGAGGGAGCTGCCCCTTTCTGGAACTGGACTGATATACCAGAGGGATGCTCCTGGATGTCACTAATGGTACTTTATACCTATGTTTAACCAAATTAATCTTCTAGAAGTTGTCAACATGAAAAGCATTTGTCTAAACCATCATTATACCTAATCTATATAAGGTACTGCTTGTATCAGAATGTGAAATTCAAGATTTCAGTGCCACAGATAAAAAGGATTTAAGATAGTCCTGAATAAATAAATCTCCACATCTAAAAGAGATATTCATCAACTTAATAGAGGCCTAGTGACTTTAATTCTTTTGATTGAATGTAAAGCAGATAATGTTTGTGGACTTCATTTAGATTAAAAAAACAAACAGCAAATAATTATTCAAGCATTTCAAATATAGCATTTCAAATATAAGTGTGAACTCAAATCTAATGTTGACCTCTGATTTTTTAATGAGGAAAATACGTGTGCAACAGTTCTTATTTACAGTGATAGATTTTTATGAATGACCCATTTAAACAAAAGCTTCTTTCAAGTTAAAAAAAAAAATTGGGAGAATGTAATGATACTAATAAAAAATTTTGTCAGGAAATTTCTGGTGCTTAGGAAATTTACCCCAAACAATTGACTGGGAAGTTTAATTTCACATGAAATGCAGAAGAATTACATGAATGTTTCAGAGCTGCTCATTTCAGACTCTCATTTTCCACTCCAGATACCTGGAAAACAGTCACAGTTCTAGGTCATCTCACCCAGATCAATGCTTCAACCCTCAGGTTAAAGGTTGAAATGACTGAGTTTTACTTAGGTCTCAACTATACCAC
This sequence comes from Illadopsis cleaveri, assembly GCA_013399915.1. Taxonomy (NCBI): domain Eukaryota; kingdom Metazoa; phylum Chordata; class Aves; order Passeriformes; family Timaliidae; genus Illadopsis; species Illadopsis cleaveri. The sequence goes on from VXBB01004568.1 coordinate 334,134, forward strand.
ATATTTTTTGCTGTAGTCAGTATGAAGTATAAAGCATGATCCAGCATGGATACATCTGTACAAGAAAAAAAAAGCAACGGAATTGCACCAAAAACTTTTACTATTTTATTGAAAGGCAAAATAAAATTTATAAAAAATGCAGTCGATAAGAGCAATTTGCCATTGTAACATAGTTTGCAATAATAAAATATCTTCATTGTGGCTATACTTTTCCTTTCTCCCTATGGAAGCTGTTATACTTCATGAAACTACTTTAATTTTCACTGGATGAAAGGGAGAGGGGCTGACATTAGCCACAAGGTAAATGGAGTAGCAGCTTTGAATATCACCAATCAATACTTTTGCCTGTGGGTACCATAAATTCTTGGGTGGAAACAGACAGGTTTGGGTTTCCCACTGTGCAGCAGGATAGTGCCTGTTCTGAGGCTTCCTCAGCTCATCCTATTTCCCAGTTTCCAAGCTTTGGTGCTGGAAAACTAGAACTGAAAGCAAGGTTCCACTGAAATGGGAGTGGATATTTGAAGTGACGAAGTGGTAGAAGATTTCTGGACTCTTCCTGTTTCCACTGCTCTGGCAAACCTCTAAATCATACCCAAAGGGAAACATTTGCAGCAGCAGAGCTGCTTTGTTCCCCTGACTGAATCATTGCTCATTTGCCTTATCTTTAGTAACAATTATCATTTCTCATGCTGTGCAGGCCCAGTGAATCTTAGGTAACGTGGCTTCAGGCTGGGTACAGGACTCATGCACATACCCTGTGGTAGATTTATTAAGTACAAGAGGATGAATCTCAAGGGCAACTCACAGAAACCGCAGCAAGTCTCTTTTACAGATTCTTTTTTAATTTTATCATTTGAATGGATCATTTTGCATATTGAGTCATAAGTTGCCAAAAGATTATTTCATTCAAAAAATAAGAACTAGGTAATATATTTGATTTTGGTGCCCAGTTATGCAATATACAGCCGTCATATTTTCTCATGTCAGTTATAAAATTAATAAATTTGCAGGACAACATGGACATGGAAAAGCAGGGTGAGGAATTTTCACCTATGGATGTACCTGGGCTACCAACTGTTATATGACTGCTTTTGTTTTGAATACTACAGTTCCTCTTAGTGCTGTATAAAAATGACCAAGGTTTTCCTCTTGATAAATCATTCTGATTAGCTATTTTGCTTTGAAATAAGTTTCATTATTGAATTTAACAGACTGTTTTTATTACTACATCAACAACCAATCCCACTATTTCCCTCTCGTTCTTAATTTAAAAAAAAAAATACACTAGAGCAAAAGAATTTAAACACTATATAAATTTTAAAAAATCAAAATTTAAAAAAATACTTGTAAAAAAGATAGGCAATCACTTTCCCTGACTGGAATAGTGACACCATGTTGGCCAGCATTTATTGAATTTTGCAGTAACTTTTCTTTCCAGTATGTTGCAGCTGTTTAAGTAGCACCAGTTTCCTGCCTAGCATTGTAATCTTGATTTTCATAGGTCACAATTATACAAAAATTCCAAAAATCTCCCAAATCCTTTAAAACAGACTAATTTATATGGCAGAATAAATACTGCTACTGAACTTGTGATAGTTTAAGTTTGTTATATTTTAGTGTTGAATTTTTGTATTGTCGGGAAAAGAAATACCAGAAACCTGTGTGACAGGATATGACTGGCAGTCACATGGTGAGGATGAAAAAGTAACTCTATATATATTAATTCTTTCTATTCTGCAAAATATGTGAATCCCAAATTCAAAATAAAGGATGGATTGATACAAAGATTAATGAGAAGGTTAGAAATTCAGTTGTTAGTTTTTTATTCAACACAGATTTGGTCCTGAATGTAATTACATGGATGAAGAAAATCTGTCTTTTTGAAGAAGTGATGGATTTTTAATTTTTTTTAAAGACCCTTATTGGAATTTTTTGGAAATTTCATTCCTGAAATAGGAAATCTCTTCTGTGAACAAAGAGAGTCATATTTTACCATGGAGAATTACCACATTATTTGAAGCACTGGGAATTGATTGTAATTCTGTTATGAAATGAAAATAATTCTGAAACTATCACCTTAAAAAGGTGCAGACACTAACTTGTTAATAACCATTTCCAAGAACTGGTCAAAGAACTGGACAAGAAGGTTTCATTAGAGCAGGAGAAATTCCCAAGGAAAATTTTAGCCAACTCTGGCTTTTTACTCCTAGAATCTCCTCAGGATAGTAACAGAACTGTGAATTGCAGGCAGCCCACTGGCCCTCAGGAGCAGTGGAGCGCAGCAGAAGAGTTTATTCTGCTCCTCATCTTGACATTGCTTTTAGTATCACAGCCAGGCAAAATACATTAACCATTATTTTAATATAGAAATGAGTGAAGAAAATTATTCTTAGATAATAAGAATAGGAGGTCCTAACTGGGGTACTCAGGTAGCATGAGACTTGTGTTGATAAGAGTCAGAAGTCATAATATTCCTCTGCCTCCGTTTCTCTATTTTTTGCAGTGAAGGATATGACTTTTTTTGTTCCTCCTCAAAACTGCTACAATGATGACTCAACTAGTAATCACAGATGACTATGAAGAGCTAAAGGATTATGTAAATACAAACATTTTTTCTTGTTATTGTGCTGTCTAATACGTTGTTCTCTCATCCTCTCTGCCATTAAGCTGCCATCAAATGCAGTTTGTACAATAAATGTATTATGGCCTTAATTCATTCTATTATAACTTTAGAAGCCATAGTGGTGTGTCTTACTGGCTTGATAAATATACCTGGGTTACTAAATTCAAACTCTTTGTCTAATTAAAGTGAAGAGGGCCATAGTTTCCCTGAAGCTTTCTGGTTGTTTGTCAGCACAGAGCTTTCACCAGGTTAATTCATAGAGTAAAATTTTTCTTAACACTGACTTGGGAGCAGCATTAGCTTTCAAGTAAGAGCATTTTGAGTATTAAACCCCTAGACCTCCCTTTATGCTTGAGATTAAGCAGAATCGCCTTTCTACTGAGGCTAATAATTCCTTTTTATCTGGAGGTAAATGAAACTCAAACACGATAAATACCACAGGCAAAACAATGCAATGCCGGCTTATTTGTATGTTTATAGCCTCATAAAAATGGATAAGTCTGCTCAGTTTTTAATTACTTCTGTTATTAAACCTCCCTATATAAGCAAAAACAGTTTTTGAAGAAAGAAACCAATGTTTAACATTTCATACCAAAAACAACCTTCATCAATCACCTGACCTTTCTAAGCTTGCCTTGAGGTTTCTTCAAAGAAAAGTCAGTTGGCAAAACTTGGAACTCTCAGATGTCTCCCAATTTTATTCCTAACTCAAGACTTAAGATACCTAGAAAGGTTTCTGAATTCAGATGACTATTTTCTGTGCAAACAAAGAGAAAAAAGGAGGAAAAAAAATGTGAAAAGAATCACAATAAATCTGCAAGACTTTTTCACCGTTTTTTTTTTAGGTTTCTTTGCTTTGTGGGAGGACAGGGCTTTAAGTCTGCTTCCTCTCTGTGAAAGGTAAAAACTGCATTTGATAGCAGCCAGGGAAGCACCTAAAGAGCTTGGCATGGCATGCTCTTGTGCTACGCCAGCTGAAATCCCTCCTCTGATTCAGAATAGACCTTCAGTTATTTTCACGCCTTGCAGATAACTATTGAAAGGAAGAGAGATCATGAGGGTGGTGACTAGAGACAATAATCTTACTAACAAGGTGTGTAGAAAGAGACAGACTTTCACACCAATATGAAGACTGTTATTAGATGTACTATATTGAGGAGTATCACCAGTTTAACCTATAGACCATATTCCAGGCAAACTTTTATACAGTTCTCTATGTACCTGTTAGTCTGCAGAAATCACAAATCTCAGATTATTCACTTCATCAGATTAGTTTAGAATTTCATATTTAAAGGAGAAGAGCAGTTATATAGATTCTTTAAAAATTCATTAGAATTTCATTCTCACTCATTTCAAAACTGTCTATCCAGACCAAAAATATTCAGTTTTATTTCTGCACATATTTGTAGGACATAAGTTGGGATTTTTTGGTACGCAATGTGATACTATTGCTATTTAAATTGTGTACTTGTTGAAATGCAGGTAGTAACTAATCAGCAGCTAATATTTGTTAAGAAGTAGTATTCCTCCTTTTTTGACCTAAAGGAATTGTGTCAGTGAATGCTTTAACTTAAGGTGCTTTTAACTGAAAAAAAACCATTAGAGGAGACTGTAGTTAAGTATAATTTTGGCAGCTAAATGGTGCACATGATGGTTAGGAGAATCTGCAGCACAGATCCCTACAGATTTATCCACAAAACTGCTGAAACAATGAAAAGTCTGTCATTATGAGCATTTGGGCTCTGCTCCAAATGGGAGAATTCCTTTCAAAGTGTGCATACTGCAATTGTATTAAGTTGATTATGTTTTAAGTAATTTAGGTGCTTGCTCAAAAGGGCTTTCTCAAAGTTAGCAGTGTCACATGAAAAGCGAGAGAAGATAAGTGAGAGAAGAAGGGGACTAGGACTTCCAAGGTAAAATGAACAGCACAGTGGTAAGACAGAGAAGGAAAGGAAACTGCTGTGCCAGGAGTGGCCCACAGGGAGTTCTCCAGAATCAGGTTTAATTAATGTTCCAGTCCACAACCCTTGTACAAAAGCTGAGATCTGATAGAGATTGCTAATAGCATAATGCTATCCTTTATCATTTTAACTCAAAGGAATACATCATGAATGAAATAAATGACATAGAAGACTGGAATAATAGAAATGGCCCAAATTATCACAATGTAGAAAGGCAAGGCCAGAAATGTATGGTTACTTAATGTAACCTCTAACCATAAAGTAGGTGATAGATTACTAAGCAAGAGAGGGACCTTGGGGGCAATCCCAGAAATAACATCAGACATGAACATTTTGCAGCTATGGAAGAGACAAGTATATAACCAGAATTTATCAGATATGTTTTCAACAGAGCAAGGGTATAACTACATAGACCAGCAAAGCCTCCTCTTAAAGACAATATCTTTGCTTAGGAAATGTGATTTCAAATAAGAATAAGGGCAGTGAAGGGCTGCAAAACTGATGATAGGGAGACAGAACCTATGACACCCAGTGAGTGTGCAAGGCATTGTTTCATTCAGCCAAACAAACTGGAGGCTGTGAAGGGAGAGAAGTGCTCTGTATAGTTAGAAGGCTATATGTAAACTCTAAGGAAAGGAAAAAAAAAACAAAAAAACCCAAAACAAAACCATAAATACTGTCTGGGCAGTACAACAAGCACTTTTAAAATGCCACAGAATAATTTCTGATGGAAATTTGGATGCTGGCTCATTAAAGTATTGTGGTTCAGGAAATACAGAAGAGATGGAAGAAAAAAACAAACCTAACTGCTCCCACAGTGCTACAGCTGACACCTGCAAGGAATGGCTCTTGTTTTCTTTTGTGACCAGCAGGTGGTTGGGTGTACTTTGGGGGGGCAGACATTTTCATCTTGATCTGAGAACAAGTAGCTGGGGACTTTATCAACAGGTGACAAAATTAATTATAATATGTATCCTTTGTGTTAGTTTCTTGTATGTTTGAATAGGGATTGAGAAGAAATTTCTGTGAAGATCAATCAGGTTAAGACTTAAACTTCCTATTTGCTTTTCTCCTAGTATCAACCATGGGATATTTTCATTAAGTTTTGCAAGCTGGAGATATTGCAGTTTAACAAAACTGAAAGATGGTCAAAGACCTATTGGCCAAATATGGCAGGATGATCCTGGCACAGCCAGAATAATATCTGGAAATCTCTGGAAATGTCTGGAAATTTAAGGCAATCTCTACAAAAGAAAATAGTTCATTGAGGTTTCAGTGACTACTATAGAAAAGTGAATCTCTAAAGCTGTTCCTTTCTACACATTTTTAGCTGGTAAATTTACTTCTCAGTGACAGTTTACTTCCTCAGACATAAAAGTCAATGTCAAAAAATGCCATTTGAAATTTTTGAGAGTCCATTATAACTGTCTTTTAAGTTTCCTTGATTAGCACAGAAAATATGGAACAGCTATTAAACTGCTGTTCCCCTAATAAACATTAATTATAAGACAGCAGGTGATTAATCACTGATAATGAGCTATAGATGACTTTTAATGGTCAGCTAATAGTGTCATGGGCCTTTAATGCTGAAAATAATTAAAATGAATATCAGATTGTGTGGTGAATTCACATGCTAAAATGTGCTTACGGTTCAAAAAGCAGGCACCCAAATACAGAAGGAATATCTTTCCCTGTGACCATGACACTTACTAGCTCAATGCTCTAGGCACGTGCAGGAGGGGAAACATAAATTATTGATTTAAGGTCTATTTTAGACAGAGCTTGGATTTGAATTATAATTGGTTTTGCAATAATTTTCATACTTGACACTGTCCTTTTTTTATTTTTTTTCAGTACCTGTCAATATGCCATTTTGTCTTGTTGTGTATTAAATCCTGATCAGTCAAACAGGTGAACAACTTTACAAATGTCACCAGACAAAATTAAGCAAGTTTATCTGCCCACATGTGTAGTTGCTTTTATTTGCAAGCTTTTCTGAGAGTTCACGTGAGATTGTAAGGTCTTGGCACCTGATATAGCAATCATGAAACTGAGTTTTATTCTAAATTTACACCAAGGTTATTCCATTCACATCACTGGTGGAGCTAATTTCACTTTGCTTTTTGAATTAGCAAAATATTCTTAGTAATTGTAAATGAGCAACTTGAAAAGGTCATAGAAATTGATTGAGGAAGGGGAAGGGAAAGCAAAAGAAAACCTGGGAGTAGAGATACAGGGAAGAAGAAGCAGGAGTGAAGAAAAAGAAAAATATTAAGAAAATCAAGAAGCATAAGGGAAGGATAGGAAAGAGCAGAACATAAAAACAGGAAGGAACATATGTAGAAAGATAACATCAGTAGAAACCACCTTACACATTGCTGTTGATTGAATTTCTCTGCTTTGTTTTTTGGTTTTGTTTTATGGGTTTTTTTTATGGATTATGGCTTTTCAATGGATTTTTTCTATTTCACAAGATTAAAATGAAAAAATAAGAGGTAAATGAAATATTTTTAAAAAAATTAATACCACCATTCAGCTGACAGTGTTCAGTTTCAGCTGATGTCCTGAAAGTCAAACTATAAAATTATAATCTTGCATTTCAATATGCCTTGACAATGTTGGAAGGTAATACTCTAGCAAAAAGAAAAGAAGGAATTTTTGTAAGTCACGGTTGTACATAAAAGAAAATCAATCATGAACTTTCTTCAGCAAAAGTACCATTTTTAAGGCTGAATATTTGACAATATGACATCTATTGCTATTATTGCTAGTTTATGTAATTATTTTTAATTAAAAATTATTCCATACAAAGGCATATGGAAAAATTGAAATTTTCAGGAAAATTGATGAGCATTCATATGACCTTACTACCAGATTTTTGATAAGACATAAACCCAAGTTTCTCACTGCTTGTAGTCATTAAAGAGAAGACAGTTTTTGGAAGAGTTGCACTCTAAAGCACCCATTGGACCGGCCAAATTCCAGTGCACAGAATTACATTCTGCTTACTGAAAATTGCCTCTTCTATTTCAAACATCAAGGCCTGTTTTTTACATGTTGCTAAATCCATCACATGCTTATCTACCTTGCTGAATTGTCACGCTGATCATTTATTAACTCTCTTAAAGAAATGTCCCGGTTTTAATCAGTGTGATGGAAATTTGACTTCTGTACAAAATACAAGAAAGTGTTACATGTAAGATCCAGACCAGAATTTCAAAAGCTAATCATTCAGGAAAATGACACTCTAGGTTTCTTGTGTTAATTAATCCTCTGTCTCAATGCACATTTCTTGTATGCTGTGAAACGCATTTAAACAAAATCAGAGGACACTCTTCTGAAACGCATTTAAACAAAATCAGAGGACACTATTCTGTTGAGCAGTTGAGTACCTGCATAGTTTTAGGCACGTGCAAAACCTAATCAGCTCTGAGCTGCAGATATACAAATTGCATTTTTTGTTTTTAAAGGGGAAGGAAGCTTGAATTTCTTGATTGGTCTTCTGCCAACACTGAAGCTGGAGGAGATTTAAAATAATGTTGAATCCTTTCACAAATACTTAATTGCAAAGGCAAGCAATTAGAGCATCCTTAACTCTTTTTAAAGACAGTCATGTTGAAACAGAACCCAGGTCTTATCAAGTAATTAGGTGAATGTCAGTGGAAAAGATAATGTATATGTGCAAGATGATACTGTAATCAGCAATCCAGGAGCTCAAGAAGCAGAAGCTACAGTAGCTCATGAAAGCACCATGGGATCCTGCAGGAGAAGTGGCAAAGTACAGCAAGATCGTTGCCATTTTAGTAATAGGGCTGCAATTAAGACAGGATTGCTTTTTCCTTGTTTTCCCCTGTAATTACATATAACAGCCTTGATAAGATTAAGTGCTGTGATAAATTTTGCATTTTTGCTTAGCTGAAAATAGGACCTGTATGTGTTTTTAGGTAACCAGATAATTTAAAATCTCTTCATCAAGCTCATGCGTCATAACTTATTCAAGGATTGAAATCAGTCAGATTCTGTTTCATGTTCAGGCATATCATTTTTGCAATGGAAAGAGACATAATGCTTCCATAGCAACACATTAAATACATCAAGTCCATGACTTGAAAGCTGCTGACATTAGTTTAACGTGAATTCTCAACCGTTTGTATGAGAAAAGGTTTCTTTGAAAATACATGTATGTGTGTGTGTGTAAATATGCAAGTACATCTGGTATTTCTGATTGATAATTAAACTAAACTTACTCTATATACCAGTGCAGCTAAAGACACCCCCCCTCGTCTCACGTACTGTACAAAGTCTGTTAATAGATGGACATTTAATAGCTGTACAAGTGTATCTTAATGAACCTTAGGATGGTATAGCTTTCCTTGTAATTGCTGACAACTATGGTGCTTTACATTTAAGATCATGCACGCTTATCAGAGATGCCATTGACTTGTACTTGTTCTGTTTATTGATTACTTAATTAGTTTCCCAGATAGCTAATCAGGGACAAATTCAAGTGTTTAAACATCTCTTGCTGTGTCTCACTTTGAGCGCAGAATGGAGGAGCATCTGTGTTACTTGGAGAAATAAATTAACCCCGCTGAACTGAAGTAGTTTAAATCATGATATAGGATACAAAGTTGGTATAACAATATGAAAGTAATTTAGGGGAGGCTGGTATGCTGTCTCATCCTCCAAAAACTTATGGGAAAGAAGGTTTTATCAGCTTCCCAAATGACAATGCAATGATCATTTTTTCCTTTTTCTTCCACGCTGTTGTTTACTAAACGTAGCCTTTAACAGTCAGGATAAGAAGGTTTTTGCTCACAACAACATCCTCCAGGGATTTCTCTGTCACAGAAATAAAATCAAGCAAATGTCAACATTCTTAGTGAGCATTGTACATCACAGTTGAAACTGTGTCTATAATTGACTGTGGAGGGTGGTATCTGTCTCAAAAATTTAAACACTGAGCTTAAGTTCACACAGTGTTTTGTTTTGGCAAATTCAAAATTATTTGTCTGTAATTTGCTTTTTAAAAGTGGTATTGAGTGTCCTTCTTGAATAAAATTTCAGAAAATATTGGAAGAAAAACAGTTTCAAACTAGAATTTACTTCAAAACGTGATATTAAATGTATACGTTTTCTGAGAGACTGTGATCCTTAATTAGTTGTTTGGCATACTTGATGCAGATTCACATTATTTGGGCTTATTGAATCTGCTTTATAAAGCAAAGGGCTTGGTGTAAAAAAATTTTTCTCATGTTTAAATGAAGTATTTTATGTTAATACAAGAAAGGACTTCTACTGCTACATAACTTTTTACACAGAATTCGTCATAGAATCAAAGAATCACAGAATGTTTTGGATTGGAAGAGGACCTTGAACATCATCCAGTTTCAACCTCACTGCCATGGACAGGGACAGCTGCCACTAAAGCAGGTTGCTCAGACCCTCATCCAGTCTGGTCTTGAACTCGTCTTCCTGTGGCCTCTGACCGTTTTACCGGGCATTCATATACTTTTAACAATTCTTTTTGAAAGATGATCAGGAAAACATAGCACATTTGAAGAGATCTCTCCAAGCTTAACACATGTTTTTTAGCACTTTTCTCAATATAGACTGAAGAGTCCACTACTCAAGAATATGTCTTTATTTTCTGAGAAACTGCTCTGCTATGATACCCACAGCTGTTTAATATGAGAACAGAGCAACAGTGCTCAAGGCTCCTATTGTATCTTGTGGGCAAGAGAGATGATAAGATTTGCTTGACAATCAATCTCAAATTTAAACTCAAAGGACACTAAACCTAGATAGAACTTTAATAGAAGTCAGTGGAGAGGAAAAGTGGGGAAAAATAGAAGAAAAAAAGATTTTCTGAAAATTTTTACGAAAACTAATTTGGCACCAGTCAGACTTTGAAACAAGGAATATTTTAACTGTTGCCATAAAATCTATATATCACATTCATTCTCAAAAAATATACCAGCCTTTTTTTAACTTACACACATACATGATTTCTTTTTTCTTTCTAATGCAACATGCAAGCTCATCTATATGTTATTTAGTAAAAATGGATTATTACTAAAATATTGATTCCTATGTTAATCACTATTCCAAAAAAAACAAACCTAGAAAGACGCATGCCTGAATCTAGCACTTGGAAGAGGCTCTGCCTTCTAACTACCACTCACCAGTATTTTGCCTACTATTCTGAAATCAATCAGAATATAATATCGATAGAATTCATGATTTTGAAATTCCTTAAGTTGAATAATGACATTTTTTGATGAGTCTGACTTTTCCTGGAATATTTTTGCTACTAAAACCAGTAAGGATCCAGATTTAATTCAGATTTATGTTCGCATGAAAAAAATTCAACATTTTTAATAGTATTTCTATTAAAATACATAACCAAGATAGATTACTCATATATATGGGTAATTTTATAATTTAACAAATCTATAGTTTATTTTATTATTTGAAATCAAATTTCATATGAAAAATTTATTAGACTGAATTCAGAAGCTCTTAAAATAAAAATTTTTGGCCATTTTTAACTACAGCAACAAAAATAAGTCAAGGTGCTCCCAAAAAATACCTCTAGTGACTTGATTTCTTCATCTACTCCTTCTTTAAAATGAACAGGCATAATAATTTCATAAATACTGAACTTAAATTTAAATCAACATAACTGAATGTGAAATGTGGAGCAAAAGCAATTCAGTAAATACTACGATTACACAGGGGTTTTTACCTGGTTTCTTTTAACTTCAAAAGAATCATTATCCTATAACTAGCAGAAGAGGAAGATACTCTTAAAATCATATCTTTGAAGAAACTGAAAATTAAGCATCTCCTGAAAAAAACAAAATATGTGTTGATTTATCAACACAGTAATCTGCTAAAAAATATTTGTTGATAAAACACAAAGAACACAGAAACATGATGGCATTGAAATCTTACAAAGAAAAAGAAATAATGTGGAAGCTTAAGAACAGCTACTAATAGAATCAGAAAATTGGAAGAATGCAAGATTTGTTTGTTAGTATTTATGTGACTTGCATAGCCAGATCCTGCAGTAATTTGAGGGCATATAATACAATAGTCAGTGCAGGGTCATTATAATCCTCTTGCTGTAGCAGGAAGCCACACAAAGAACGAACGAGGCACGCAGTAGTTCAAGGGAAAGCTTCTCCTTTATTCTATATCCAAAATCTGACTCCAATCCTCTTATATACATCTGTACAAAGGTCAAAAGATTGGCTACTCAGGTCGCCACCTCTTTAACCTGGATGGTGAACAACATCATCAATCACCAGTCTCCTCCCAGAGGAGAAAAATGAAAACAAAGTAGATAAATTCTAAAAATATACATTGGTTTCTTGAAGCTGCAGGAGAAAGTGCTTGCAAGATTCCAAACATTCAAAATCAAGAAAACTGAGGGCAACATCTTGCAAACCCTAACTATAGACCAAAAGAATAAAAATGACTTGTGACAATCATTTGTTCTCCCAAGTATACAGTGCATATGAAGTATCATTTACTGTCAACACCAAGAGATTCCACAAAACAATAAGAGACTGCATATTACCAAAAGGCTGTCCAAAAAGCCATTGGATCTAAAGGATAAATTTGATGAGTCGTAGTAAACTCAGGTTCCAGCTCTGAATAAAACAAACCTAGAGACAATGGGAGTTTCAAAAAATTCAAACTAATAACTGGGATGTGGATGAACATATCATCATTTTATTGCTATGGCTCAATAGCTCTTTTCCAGAAAGACATCTAGCCAAAGCACTGATCTCTAAAAATAACCTACTACACACTTCATTTCTTGATGCAATATCACACATTAAAAAGATGTTCTGAAAAGTTTAAAAAGAGTCATTTGTTTAAATGCCAGTCTAAGATGCTCAGTGTTATCGAAAGGAACACGTCAGTACTTCACTTAACTTCATTGAGTTCTTCAAATCCACAAACTTAAAATGGACAAAAAAAGGGCTAGCTTAATAAAGACCCAGTAGTTAATTACAGCCAATCTCAAGTCTCAAATCATCTTAACCTAACAATCAACCTTTTTTTCCTTTTTTCACCACCTTTAAAAGAGCTATATTCCTTGTGCATGGATAGATATTTCAGAAGGGAATGACTTTCTGTTCTCCATAGTGCCGCTCAGGAATCACACAGAGGTGACAATAGCAGGACTGCTTCAGAAAACTTCTTCAACAGCTTCTGGAGTATCCAGGAGCACAAGCAGTAGCCGGGTAACGTTGTCTCCCAGCATTTACCAAGAGCATTTCAAGGACAATGACATCCTGGCCTGTATCAGGAATGGTGTGGCCAGCAGGAGCAGGGAGGTCATTCTTCCCCTGTACTCAGCACTGGTGAGGCCACACCTTGAGTACTGTGTCCAGTTCTGGGCCCCTCAGTTTAGGAAGGACGTTGAGATGTTTGAATGTGTCCAGAGGAGAGCAACAAAGCTGGTGAAGGGCTTGGAAAACAAGCCATATGAAGAACATCTGAGGGAGCTGGGGTTGTTTAGCCTGGAGAAAAGGAGACTCAGAGGTGACCTTATCACTCTCTATAACTTCCTGAACGGTAGTTGTAGACAGCTGGGAGTTGGTCTCTTTCTCCAGGCGGCAACTGACAGAACGAGAGGACACAGTCTTAAGCTGCGTCAGGGGAAATATAGGTTGGATATTAGGAAGAAGTTTTTCATTGAAAGGGTTATTAAATGCTGGAATGGTCTGCCTAGGGAGGTGGTGGAGTCACCATCCCTGGATGTGTTTTAAAAGAGACTGGATGTGGCACTTGATACCATGATCTAGTTGAGCTGTTAGGGCATGTTTTGGACTCGATGATCTTGAAGGTCTCTTCCAACCTACACATTCTGTGATTCTGTGATTCTGTGACAATAGTCTATATCCTTGGAAATGTCAGGATTTGTGGATTTGCCAGCATGGCAAGCCCATGGCTTAGAAAAAGTCTTTTAGTGTAGCATAGTTTAATTTCAAATCTACCCCAGGTTTCCTGTCCCTGCTAGTGGATGTATACATAGATTAGATTGTTCTGCAAGATGTACTTCATGTACGTCTGGTTTTAGTTGCAAAACTGGCTTTACTGGTGCGCAACGTGTCTCAGCATGGTACCTATCAACTCCATGGCTTCTGGAAAATCATACTGTCTTTTATTTAAGGTAAAAACAATCCACTAACAGCAGATGTCTTGAATATTTTTTAGTCTTCATAAATCAAAATTCTTCAATCTATACCTGAACAACTACATAATACCCTTCTAACTCCTCAAATTATTGAATTTTAAATATTCAATTTTTATTTTTTTTTGGCTCAATAGAATTTTTAAAAAGCTAAAAGACAAATATCTGTTTGAGATTTGGTCATGTTTTGCAAAGATTTGTTATTGAGGAACAGCAGAATGAAAAATTAAAAAATCAGATAATAATGTGAGTTTTTAAAAATCCCAAACCTTTTTTTCCTTTGCTTTTCTACAGTGATGTAAGTAATTAGAAACCTAATTTGATTCTCATCAAGCAGAAATCATTTTCATGTTAAATTTACTTTTTCTTAATAGAATTTAAAATCCTGGGTTTTTTCCTGTCGTGTGCTAGCTGTTTATTCTTTTATGGACATGCATCAAAAATGCCTTTTCTTAGCTAAGAAATGAATCTCAGGAAAAAAATAACAACAAAAAACAAAGTTTATTGAGAACTGTGCTCTGTTGCACTTTTAGTTGCTGCAGCAGATACGTTTGGAAGACATCGTTTTCAAAACTGTGGTTCTTGTGAATATTAAACTGCCATGTCTGCAAACATAAATGTTTCCAGAGTCTTGAACATAAATGTTGGTTTCTGTTCGTGTGTAATGAGAAAAATGAAAACTGTTCATAGATTCTAAAAGGTTTTAGCGACCAGCATTTAATGCAATTCCATACTTGCCAGGTGAGAGGCAAGACACTGAAGTGTCAACATGAAAAGAAAAATCTCATTCCTTTCTTCAGTCTGCTTAACAAGAAATGCAGGGTCAGCAGAATTAGCCCTTGTGTACAGGTGGTCCTGAGGCTGTTCCAGTCCAACTTGAGGGCTGCTCAGCAGCTGCTGCTCAGAGGATTCCACAGCACACCGCTGATGCTGCTTAAACAGCATTAACTTTAACCCAGCTACCGTGCATTGAGCTGTGCTAAAAATATGATGCTGCAGAGAAAAACTGATTTTTGGCTGTTAAAGCCCTGTCCTCCGTTATGCTGAAGAAAGCTCAGCTGAATACCCACGGAGATGCTTCTGAGGTCTATTAAGAAGAAACAGCATGGAGCTTGCAGATGCATCAAAGATACTGTATCAGATCAGAGCTACATAACAAATTACCACAGTCTTAAATGGTGAGGAAAAAACAGTGTGAATAAGGTAGGGTGATATAATTAATGTTTCCACTTTAATAGTTATCATTTGGAGAATTTTAGTTCCACAGTAGGTAAGTAGCTTAACAAAATACTTTTATTGGGTATTGTGTTTTAGGGTTGACTCATAGACCGTTGTGTGATAAATCAAGTTCCAGGATTGATGATGATATTCAAAAGTACAAATATGCCACATTTGATCTTTTTTACTTGTCAGAGAACTATTTTTCTATGTGTTATACTCACTGATTTTTGAAAAGCTTGGTTTCTGTGAAGTCCAACTAACATCCAAGCTTCTGGAGAGTATGTTGGGGTTTGGGGAGTTTGGGGTTTGGTTTAAGGGTTTTTTGGTTTGATTTGATTTGATTTGGTTTGAGTAGGATGGTCTGGGTTTTTAGGGGGAGTCGTTTTATTTTGTGCAAGCAGGAATGTGGGAACAGTTTCAATATCAAAAATGTCCCTTTGTTAGTCTCTGCTTATGAAAATGCTGCAGGCACTTCTGTCTGGGATTCTTTCAAAGAAACCCTCCCATTCATGCTACTTGTATGACAGAGGGTATGCTCCAGTCATGCCAGACTCTTCTGAAGGCCAAGACAAGAGCAATGGGCACAAGCTGAGAAATGTGGGATTCCATCTGAACACAAGAAAAATGTTTTTTTAAAATGAAGGTGTTTAAACACTGTCACAGTTTGTCCAGGGAGCTTATGGAGGTTCCTTGGAGATATTCAAAAGCCATCTGGACATGGACCTGGGCAAATTATCTAGCTAACCATGTGTGAGCAGGAAGGGTATACTAGATGATATCAAGAGGTCCTTTCCAACCACATAAATTCTGTGATTGGAACTCTAACTCCATGTTGTGATAAACCAACTATGAGCTGTGCAGCTTCTAGGTACTGAAATAGTTTAGTGAGTACTTGCTTGGAATTGCTGCACCACAACCATCATGCAACAGCTATTTCATCTTCCTTCCATTCTACTCACATGTGAAAATTTGTTCTGTTGTGAAGCCACATCGTTCTGTGGATTTTACAAGCAGCTGAGATGCACAACAATATTTGTGTTGAAATACAAACATGAGTGCAAGGTAATGGCAAGCAATATTATTCTGATCTTACAGTTTTTGAAGGATACCAAGAGGCCAATTGAGCCATGGGGCAGGATGAGCTGGGAGTTGAGAGTAGGTATGGCACAGGCAGGGTAGGGCAGTGCTGTCCCTTATGATGCACCTGGGCAGAGTGGTGAGAGACAGGATCCATAGGCAGTCCTGGACAGGATGGAGTGGCAAGTCAAGTCCAAGGTGAGCCCAAGGTAACCCTCAGGAAGGGAGAAAAGACAACTTACAATGTAGGTGCGGGATCTATCCAGGAGACCCACAAACCAGGACATCAGGAGGCAGGTCTGAGCTCAGGGACACCTACAATTTAACTCAAGGCAGCTCTTCACTTGCAGGCATGAGCCTGAACAAAACCCCTGCGCCCATGGGCAGGGAGGGTAGATGCTAGAAGTAGATACTACTTTATTTTTACTCTTTGTATGGTACCAAAGATCTGAAACAATTTTCGTTAAACCAATTATTTTTGTAATTGTATTTGATACCTATAGTCAAAAGTATTTTCGAACATTAATACGTGTTTATCCTTTTCATTAATTGTCTTTCCTCCTTTAAAAGTATGAAGCAATTTTACTTTTTCTCTTGGTAGCTGGCAGTTCCATTGCATGTACAAAGTTTTAAAGAGAAATCTATGTATTTCTTTGTTAGTTCTTTCTATTATGATGATGATGATGATGATGAAGCACAAAAGAAAGGAGATAAGAATGAACTGCTTGTCTGTTTAAAAAGTCTTCAGTAAACTTCTCAGAATCCCATGCAAAAAAAAGAGAAAATTACCTTGGAAATAAGAGGTAGTATATGAAAATAAGCAAAATTCAGATAATTAAGCACACCATAATTTTCTATGCTGCCAGCAAGAGTGCACTAGGAGTGTGAGTCTAAATCCTGTTTCACTGATTTTGTTGCCCCAAACAGTGCACAGGGCCAATTCACACACCAAGGTGAGGTATTTCTATTATTTATTCTACTTTACATGAAATAGGGTACTCGGTGATAATTCACAAAAGACTGGCTCCCTGATCATCAAAACGTTGCACCACTTATATATTATAACAAAAAAAAGGCATCAGCTTTCATTACTTACAGATTATGTAATTTTTAAATTAATTATTATTCAACCACCATTTGCTGGTTGTATCTCCTGCTCCACATTCTAATTAGTGTGAATGTGCAGTTCTTCCCTTCATTTGAGTCTGGGGTGTGTTTTGAGTAGGTGGTCAATGAGCCCCAACCTGCTGCTGCTGGAATTACCTCTTCCCCCATTTTCTGCTCAGTTCTGCTGACCTCACTCCTGTGGCTCTCATCCAGACAGCCCATTCATCTTAGGATTGTCTTCATTTTCCTTGAAACAAAAGATTAGCCAAGCATACAACATTAATGATGCAATTGTTTAATTGTAACTGTCTAGCTAGAGGTACTAATGAACAGCTGAAAACAAATTGCAAAGTTTGTTTAAAATGTTGAGGGGTTCAAATCTTGAGGGGCTTAATATCAACTTTAGTTGACATAGGTCGTGACCTGGTACAGCACAATGTAAACAAATAGCGAAGAATGTGTTGTAAAAAGAGACATGTAGATATATAGGGTCCAATTAATCCTTAGATGTGAACTAAAACTAGTGGGTTTTAGCCTCTTCAGTCTGATTTTAATTAGAAATAAATAAATTTTGTCCACTGAACTAGCTTTTCAAGGGCTCTTATTCTACTTGTCATGCAATTTAAATACACAATGAACATTCATTACAGCAACATTAATCTGGCAGACATTGCACTTCAAATAATGTCTGCCTGCCTTAGTTCCTGGTTTCTCCTTTTTTAAGCATTAATTACATATGTCAACAACAATCAGTTTAGAGTAAGATAATTGCAGGTATGGAAAAAGGTTACTCTTTGCAAATAAGTACTTGAAAGATAACGTCTTCATAGTATTAGGATTTTATTTACTTCAAGAACTTCATGAATTTGTTGGACATCCTTGAGTTTAACTATATATACAAAAAGGATTGTCCATTATAATTTTTTGTGTATATGCTTATCATAATAACTAACAGACTTGTTTGCGGATTTTTCATAGTAAACGAGACATACATGGGTTTTTTTGTGATTTGGAACAAAGTTATCTCTATAAATATTTGGATATCTATAGAGATAAAAATATAGATATTTATTCCACTCCAAAACTGCTCAGTGGTATGCCTTCTTGCAGATACATCTAACACTTTTTGTCAGGTAGTCTCAATTACAATAATTTTGATAAAAATTTCTAGTGCCAATACAATTTATTGCTCCTGTATTTCGTCACGTAAATGCTTGTCATTCCATTAGCAGTGCATCCAGTGTATTTTTCAGGGTCCAGAGGCATGTCCTCATCCTCAAATTTTGCATGCCTTGTTTTTTCAAATACTTCTTGTTTTAATTTCCCTTACTTATAGTTAAATCAAATGAGTCTTTTTCATCCAAGACAGATTTATTTAAATATTGTTAAAAATGAAAAATGTTATTTTGATGCAGCATTTCATTATTTTTATGGACAGAAGGCCTCTCCAAATATCTTATACTTTTGCAAATTAGAAAACTCCTTGAGCTATTCATAACAGACCTAATGGAGAGCTGATCAGTATTTCAAAGTGATAATACAGTTTTAGAGGCTGGAAGAGATGCTGCTTTTCTGTAATCACTTCATCTCCTTCACAGTGGACTTTTCCAGTTTCTTCAGTTTTTCTTCTCAGATCATGTTTTATAATCTTGTGATAATTCCACATACCTGAGGTTAGTATTAACCTCATAGATCCTTCCAGTTTCTCTTTGGTCTTAGATTTGTCCAAGACCCATCTCTTAGATGAAGCTTCACCAACATCTAGGAGAATGTTCCCTGTTCCTTATAAACTATTTCTTTAAATCTGTCAGAGTGCTATTGATTCATCTTGAAACAATAATATGTTGCTTTTTTGGGGGCCAATAGGCAGTTTGTGGGCCAGTATAACTTCTAGGTAATTTTTTTGCTGCACTGCTGCACACCGACATTTCTCAAAATATTGAATCATCTGCTCCTTAGAGCAGAATTTTTGTTCTTTTTCAGCTCAGCCACATGGTAGGTCTCTGGAAATGAGAGCATGAATAGTTATAAAGCAAGCATTGTGTTCTTCAAAGAGAGGAAAACAGGTAACTGTTAATGGTTAAATTAAATTTTAAAAAAAGGAAAAAGAAAATAAGGTCTGTGAGACAAAGCTTGCTTCAGAGTATCAGAACAGCGTCAAACCATAATTATATTTTTTACCTAAGTAAATAATTATTTTTTAAACATTTGTGATTATACTTATGATACTGCATAAAATATTTTTTTTTTTTCTTGCATGCATTGAGTTCAGGCTAAATTCCAGGAAAAATGATAGGGAAAACTTCTTGAACTTTTGAACTGTAACATATTCAAAGTAAAAAAAGGTAAGATCATGAGACCTTTTTTAGCAGCTAAATATATAATACATTATACATCACCAGTACAAGTTTTATATTACATAGAATTTCCAGACCCTTTTCTTTCTCCTAGAACATTTTATATTAACTATACAGAGAGGAATACATATTGTATAAATACTTTTCTGTCTGCCTGTGTCTTTACCCTATCAGTGGTATATTTGGGGTATCTGAATAAGGCTGTTTGAAAAGTTTCTCCTATGATAACTTGTATTGAAGTACCTGAAGCTGACAATGAACTGAAAAACAGAGTAAGCTAAAATGGATAGCAAACATTGAGCTCAAATGTATAGCAACCTCCTTGTGGAAGCTGTTTAAAGCATATAAATATATGGCAGCTCATTATTAAGACTTTATCCGATTTAGAATTCTGAAAGAATTTTTAAAAGGGAATGACTTTTTATCCACTCACGTAATCTTCCAATGCAATGCATTAATAAAACATCTAGTGCTTTCAGGAAAGGTTGCTAATTAGTTGTTGGCACTTAGCTGCTAATGGCAGTTGTAAAAGATATATTCTTAATTTATATTTTATGCAGGTACTAATGGCTAAAGTTAGAAGAATAATTAGCATAGCAGGACACGATGATTCATGCTGTTATTGATATTGTTGCAGTCGACTTCATGCTTCCATGCCAAAATTGTCATATTTTTTATTCTTTTGGCTAATGGTATGCAATGCTTACCTCAGATTTCTGTCTAGACAGAAACAACTTTTATAAAATATTTACTAAGAGTCTCCATGACCCAGGATTTTTCTTGAAGCTTAATTTTTTCTTGCTTATTTTCACTTTAAAGACTGAGAGCTACTGAAAATGCAGTGTGATTTTCTGATTTGGAGACCTTGAATTATCTTCTCCTGGAGGCTCTATTTTTCTGAATGTTATTTTCAATATGCAGATTATACTGAGGAATGGAAGAATTTTAGCATATTGTGTTTATTAGTCATAAGGAGGGGGCAGGGTAGTGGAGGCTGTAAAGTACATTTCACATAAGCAGAAATCTAGCTGCAACAAAACCAATGAAACCAGACATCTTGACTAGAAAGAATGCAATATTTTTTTCTAGTATATTTATTCCATCAGAATTGAGGAATTAAGAGTTAGATAATCTTTCATGTGAGGAATACCTGTGCAGAGCACACTAAAAACTGTCAAATTCTAAACAGGTTTTACTTTCATTTAAAAATTGCCTATCCACATAGTTAAATATTATAATTGTCATCCACCACAGTCATCTCTCTGGAAATGGGAGGTCCAGAGGGTAAGGATACACTCCATACTTCTGGGATAATCTAGTTCAAGTGTGATGCAGAAGGGTTATGTTTAGAAACACATGGAGAAAAAAGAAAGGGAGAGGCACATCCTGACATCTAAAGCAACTGGTAGGTGTTTAAAATAAAGGAATGTCAAGACTGTGGACATTTTTTCAGAGTAACTTCATTCTTTAATAACATAGCTATCTGTCTGTGCGATGATTTTTGGACACATAAATGCTGTTATGTGGGCATCTAGTTTGCATAGGCTGTTGGATCCATATTTGTACTGAGCTCATATCCTTGAATTTCAGGGGAAGGAAAGCCAGACAAAATGCAGAGAAACAAACTCTATAACAGGAGCTTATAGTATGCTTACATCCCATCCAGAAAAAAAGAGCAATCAGAAACTAATATGGCTTATGACCCACATCTGCCCTGACTGCTAGATGTGGCTGTTGATTAAGGAACTGGTAAATGGAGAAATAATTCACTATGGTTAGGAAATAAATTATGGTTTGTGGAGTACTGGAGATTTTCTTCAATTACTTTAAAAAAAAAAAAAAAAGAAGAAAAAAAAAAGACAAGACAATCTACTATCAGCAACAGAGAAAAGAATTGTTTCTTTTTCCTTTCAAGGTAAACTATGCCCAGGTGAGGATTCTTACAAGAATGAAAAAAACAAGAAGGTAATTTTATATGTACATCTGAGCCAAAGAAAACATCTTTCAAACTCATATTGCATGAGATATTGCTAGCACAGTGTTTGTAAGCATTTGCTACAATTGCAAATGCCAGCTGAATCAATACCCACCAGTGCGCTCAGTAGTTATGAGAATCCATGTGGGTGTGACTTGCCTTGCAGATGCTTCTTGGGAAGGTCTTTTTGAATTAGTAACTTCATGCACATGCAAATGCATGCATCAGAGGGAACAAACTCATTTGCTATCTATTGTTGATCGTTTGTCATTGTTCAGTTTTAAGAAGTTTTAATCATCCAGTGAAGGCGCCAGCATTGCTATGTGTCCAAGGGGACCAGTAACACAATGTAATGACCAACAAAAAGCTGAATTAAGTGACATTCAAACACCTCATAGAATGAAATATTTTCTTTTATTCACTGAATATTTGCTATGACCACACAACATATTTTTAATGGTTTGTTGACAAAAAGAAAGGATATTATCATAATTTTGGGGAGTTGTTTTCTTTTGGGATTTGAGGATTTTGTGTTTGTTTTTAATATTTGAATTTAATGTTTAAGTACTTAAAATAACCTTTCTAGGTCAAAAAGTTTTCCTCACATTAAAAACATACGGCCACTGTTAATGCTGAAGAAATAATAACGATAATCAAAGTTCAAAGAGGGACAAAGTCAGCTGTAGAGTTGCAGAGAATCATTCTATTACAACATTGTGTCTGGCTACAGAAAGAGAAGTCCTCATGGTGAAACGTGAATGTTCAACCACAGGAGAGGACCTGATGTCACAAGTCATAACACTGAGATATTTGTAGACATACAGCAGCTTTACACTGAAATCAGGTGTAAAACAAAAAGAAAGTGCTAAAAATTTGAAGTCTTACAGCCAGGGGAAGATATTTTAAAAATAAGGAAGCTCTTTTTTTTTTTTTAATTTTTATTTTTTTTATTTCAAGCAAACCTCTGTCAAATTAGCTTGCAAAAAACCTGGAGATCCACTGATCTGATATTTGGTTTAGTTGCTACCGTCTTCTTCCTTGTATTTAAAAAAATAGCTAGCAATGGACTAAACTTCCCAATCCCACCAAAATTGCTTTAAAATAACAGGATGGTGGGGAATCCTGTTTTATGCATATTTTGTTTTAGGAAATGAAAAATAAGCTATAACCATTCTACTAGGAATCAGTAACAAAGGCAATACTGAGAATAGCTGGAGGATCCTCTATAAATTTAATCAATAAATGTATTACAACCTTTACTTGGAAACCTGGAAAAACTGAATATCTCAACTGGGCAGTCGTGAAAGCTGATGTTTTCTCCTCTTGTGAGCTCTCAGTCTGGAACAAAAGACCTTATTGATGGAAAAGGAAAAGAAAATGGATTTTGGAAATAATAGCCAAGAATACTAACAAATAAAAGAGGTTTATTAACAGCCTTGCAGTTTCTTGGGCAGTAGGTTTTTCTTTGTATTCCCATTTGTCAGAAAGGGCAAAATAATAAAAGACCTTTCATGTGAATTGACTGAAAAAAATTAACTTTTGATTTAGAATTTTTGTTAATTCAGTCTCTGTTCAATCTAAATTGATCCACACCACTCAAAAAAAAAAAAGAAAAAAGAAAAAAGAGAAAAGAAAAAAGAAAAAAGAAAAAAGAAAAAAGAAAAAAGAAAAAAGAAAAAAGAAAAAAGAAAAAAAAAGGTTGTGTTACATTTTGCCTTCTAAAGCAGGTTGCTTAAAATTATTGAAACACATATTTTCAAAATCAGGTGGATTTTCTTCATCTTTTACAGATGCAGCATCACCTCAGCTATGCCACCGTGGCATAGATGCCTTTAGATGCATAGGTGCAGTGGCGCTGAGGATCCTTGGTGGGATCTGTTTCAGAAACACAAGATTACAGACATCTCTTCAGGCTGAAAAAATTCAGGTTCTTCAGCCTCTTATATCATCTCAAACCATCCTTGTAGCTGTCCACTAGGCTTGTTCCAGTTTGATTGCTCTAGTTTGTGCTGGGGAACTGCAGCTTGGGCACAGTACTCCAGTTGCAGCTTCATAAGCACAGAATAAAGAGAAATTATCAGCTCCATTTACCTGCTCCAAACATCTGTGTAAAGGAGGACCTTTTCTGTGCTGGTATAAATTTATTGTCTTCTGACACTTGGCCTCTGGTGTGCAACTTAAGTCATTACCAGACCCCTAGAAGTCTTCTACATGTAACAAAAGTACTCATTATCCAAATATTCAATAATTGGGGATTTTTAAACTAGTAGTTTTTGCCTTCAAAATGCTTCAGGCTCTCACTTCCTCTGTGACCTATTCCAGACTAAGCAGTCAAGTCCCCTCCACAGTCTCGCTGAAGATCTAAGCAGGTCCTATACTGGCCCACATTCTCAAATAAGTGTGTGTTTTATGTCTTTTTCTTACTTGAAATCTGTAGTCTTGAATCTGTTTTTTTTGTTGTTTTCTTTTTTTTTTTCAGAAAAGCTAGAAGTTAATATGTACTGAGATACCATTTATTCATTTTACCCCTGGCAGCAGTACCCAAACAGAACAAAAATAATTTTGACCATCCTTCCAGGAAAGATGAATACTTTAAGATAAAATAGTCCATATAACTTTTAAAGTGAATAACCTTTCTATGTAGCTATTAGTCTATGTAGCTATTATAACTGGATACATATCATTTATGTCATTCCCTTTCGTCTATATGATACTAGTCTGGGATAAGAGTGAGAGGGTTTCGATAACTTTTCAGTACATTGCAAGAAAAAGAAACATGACAGAAGAACACACGTGATATATTGAATTTGACATGTTTTTTATCTCTATAAAATGGATTCTGAACAGCTGGTAATTGCAAATATTTTAGAAGTCATTTTTGATGCGGAGTATTGCTTCTGTGCTCAACATTAATGAGATGTGAATTGTACTTCATCAAATTGACAGTTCTCTGGTTTTTTTGATGAATACATGATACATTACCCAGAATAGTGCATAATGGATACATTTACCTGTGATGAGAAGAAGAAATTCTTAGTTTCAGTACCTGCTATTGGCCTACTTTGGCCATGCATTACAGAGCTGTGCAAACGAATTTACAGGTGCATATAAATAGAACAGATAGAAGAACTTTGGGTAGAAGAAGTAGAAAAAAATATTCAAAATAATAATGAAAAAGTGAGCATTTTTATTTAAAGGAACAGGAAACAAATTTCATATTTTAAAAATGTTGGGTAGACCTAGTACCTATTAAAGAATCAATTCCGGAACATTTTCCTTTATTGAATGACTAGAATTTCCTCTTCTGTAAGACTTTTTGCTGCTGTTTTTTTTTTATTGAGTTGTATTGTTATTGAAAAAACAAACTGTGATGATATATGAAAGTAGCTGTTGCCTCATTAGAAGTTTCAGAGGGAAGTCAGAGGGGTTATTCAAATATTTGACGTTATTCACCCACATAAGCAGTATTACTGCCTTTGATTTCACCATGAAAAGTATTGCTCATACTCAAGTCTAGGGAGATGATTACAAAGACATCCCCAATTGCCCCAGTCAGATGCATATATGATTTTGAATAGATTGGCATGAGGTCAGTGGGTGAGCTTTCATGTCTCAACGTTATAATTCTTGGGGGTTTTTGATGTTTTATTAATTGTGAGTAGTGGTTGAATGTGCACACACTAGCATATAAAATTAATCTTGCCATCCTTTACCTGTATCAGGGGGCTAAGACTTTGAATTACTTCTGGTGATGAACCTGAAAAACAGTAAAGAAAATCCCAATAGAAGAAATGGGACAATAGAGTAGAGATTTATAAATTGATTAATCAACACTGCAGGTGGAGACTGAAAAGGCAAATATTTGATGGAATT
Source organism: Illadopsis cleaveri (assembly GCA_013399915.1). Classification (NCBI taxonomy): domain Eukaryota; kingdom Metazoa; phylum Chordata; class Aves; order Passeriformes; family Timaliidae; genus Illadopsis; species Illadopsis cleaveri. Next base: position 359,539 of record VXBB01004568.1, read on the forward strand.
GTTCCTAATTTTCAAAAGTAAAAGCATAATCATATGTAGGTATGCACATTCTCCCAAGTGAAATTGGGAGTTTTGTATGGTGGGTGATGGTCACAGTGTAGGAAACTGGTAAAATAGCTACCTGCTAGGTTTGACACTTTGTAGTGCCAAACCCCAATGAAATGAAATGCAGGTATTTTGAAGAATCTACTTTGGTTTCTTAGAAAAAGGAATTGCTGTACTTCTCACTTCTCCAAACTTCCTTACAATTTAATTATTAGATCTGTAAATGAGAAAAAAGGATCATGTTAGAGGGATTAATTTCCTGAAAACAAAAATTAGGATGTATTATAAAAATGCAGGGAACTCAGATAGGAGAACCTGGATGTCCCTTAGCACTGGATTAAAAGAATTCTTAATTTCTTTTCCCCCTTTTTCTAATTTTTTTAACTATGTTCGTAGTTGAACAGCTGTTCTGAAAGATCTGTGTACATTTCTTGATCTCAAGTCATAAGATCAATCCAAGTATCTTCTGCCTTCCTTTGTTTTCAGAATGTAATCATACATGAGTGTAGCCTGTCCCCAAGGATTCCACAGTGAAGACCAGAAATTAGCTTTATCAGCATCTGATTTTACTACAACTATCCAAATATGAAATAGAGAAAACATTATGTTAACCTCTGTAAGGACATGATTTCAGATGTAGGTAAAGAATTGGTAGTGCTGTAATGTTGACAGTTCCAGAAACTCAAGTTTATAGTGCAGATGTTCAAAGAGAAATCTGATCCTGTTCTCTGCATATACATGAAAGAATTAAAAAGATCATTAACAGCAATGCTGGCACATATAAAAATATATTAATTTCAGAAGCGCATGGGAAGGAGTTTCCTGGAAATTATTGCCATTATGTTTTGGATTAGTTTCCTGAAAGGAGTTGTGAGGAGCCTGAACATGTTACAGTACGGATCACTGGCTGCTGGTGACAGCACAGCATACAGTATTCTATCATCCAGAAAATCCCTTTGGTTTAAATGTTTGCACAGAAAAAAAAAAGGAGACCATGTGTTACAGAATATGGAGAAAATAATTTATTTGGCATTGATGGACTTAGTATTATTGACTGATTTAAGTTCTAGGCATAGACATTCCCCCCATGTTTTCTAAATTTTGTGTATTCAGTAGTACAGCTCATCAAGCACAGTCCTTGTAATTCCACAGTATCTCTTTATTTTTTATCAATAACCTTTGGAAAAGAAAAAAAAAAAATCTTGGAAAAAATCCAAATATATCTCTGTATGAAAAATAATAAACAATTTTTTTCTCATTCATACAACTTTTTTTTTTTTCTGGAAAAATCCAATGCTATATAATAAAATAGGACTGGGAGGTCTTCGTTGTTATTTTAGGCAATTGCCTTATTTACAGTGATATCATAATAGGAATCTCTAAGATAAGTGGCATGAAAAAATTCTGAGACTTGAAAGATCATGATTGAATAGTGCTGAAAGCAGAATAGTACCTCAGCAGCCATCAGGTCTGTGAATCAAACCACAACAGTATAATAACATGTTACCTGGGTGAATGTAAGTTCTCAGGATCTCATTTGTAATTTAGGACCCACTAAATGTAAAGCAAATCTGCCTTAAACTTGCTAGATCCAGTCTGTGTTGCTGCAAATCTGAAATCTTGATACATTCACAAATATTCACCATCATCTAAAATGGGGAAAATCAACAATATGGTTTAACTCTTTTAGTCTCACTTCACCTAAGGTAAGCACTTTAAGTGAAACATCTCTTTGCCTTTTACATCTCCACAAGGGTGTTAAGGACAAAAAAAGGCACTGGAGACATTTTGTTATTTTTGATGACAACATTGAAAATGATTTTTTAATACCACAACACTGAATTTAATTCCTAAGGCTGAGAGCTTCCTTCCAAGAAACAGAGACACAATTCCAAATCTCATTGCATTTTTAAATACATTCTGATTGATGGGCACAGTTCCACCCCTTGAAGACCTGACTTAAATCTATGGGCATAGGTTTCAGAAAACCTTTACAGGAGTTGATGAGTGCAGGTAATTATTTTCTAAGTCTAACATCTCTTCAAGCATTCTGCTTGTTGAACCAAGATTAATTTTTTAAGGAAATAGCAATGCTATGAAGATTTTACAGGTTTCTGCTATAACCACAGGAGAGACAAAAATTATAAATGCAATTTTAATTTCTGTATCAATAAGTCTATTTTAACAAGGATTAAGGGGCATAAATATTTGATTCTGCTCCTCAAATGAATACAGTTAAATAAGGAGTAGCAATAATCATTCTGTTTCTGAACATTGATTTCAGGGACCTCACCAGATTATAGAGCAGAGTTGCAGACTGAAAGGTGAAATATATGAGTTTTAATGAATTACAAGAATCTGCTGTAGCATTCCTTCAATTATAATAAAATTCCTGAACCTCTGTTTTTTAAAATAAAGCAAAAAATTAACCTTCCAAAGTCATGATTTTTTAATGGGTATATAATGAATGTTTTGATTGGTCACTTGATGTGAGTTTGTAACATGCATTTTGCTTACACCTCAGCCACAAACTTTAACCATAAACTGCAGACATTAATCCATTCAAACTGAAAACAAAACATTCCAGTAATTTTCAGGTCTCTATGCTACAAATTTTAAGAGAAATATTCTATTGTAAGACATGATAAAATTAAGTCTCGTGGCAGTGCCGCACTGTTTGAGAACTTTTTCACTTTAGGAGGTTGGCAGATTCCAGATGAGGCACAGCTATACTTCTTTGGAATTGTGCTGTAGGAAAATACCTTGTGGTTGCACAAATAACTAAATACTGATTTTAGTAGTACTTGCATTTCGTGCTTTATGAAGAAAAAAAACAAAGAAAAAGGAACTATTGAAATTTCAACTCTGAAAATGTCAAACTTCCTGTTGTTATGCTGCTAAAATCTTAGAAATTTAAATAATTTAGCTGAATTTTTTTTTCTCAGTTCAGAATGACTGTGTGATCCCAACCCTGTCTCATGCTGTGATCCTGATATTTTGGTTGAAATTAGTAAGAACTGTAAAACTCAATATTTTTCCCTACAGGAAAATTATATACATAAATTATATATTATATAATATTCCCCTGAAAAATACTAAACAATACCTGTGCCCTGTCTTTTTGTTCTGTTTCCTATGTTTCCACTCTGTTTTGAGTGTTACAGCAATACACACAGAGAAAAATAATTTCACTCCCAGAACCTAAAATTGTGAATCCATTTAGGAAGGCACATACACAATCTTAAATTTTGTAAGTGTAGCAATGAAAGATGATTTACAGAATGTTTAAAAGTCATTTGATATGTCTATATTGTACTCCCACAAAGTTTTTCTTCTAGATACATTATTCAGTGAAACTGATGAAGATATGCTTTACAAAACCAAAACTTAGCCAGTAATTCTGTATGACTAAACAGATGAAAATAATAATATACATGATTCTGGATATATTAGCATTCACCCTTCAATAGGGTTATAGAAACAACCAGTAATAGTGTTTGGATTACTGGTAATGGCCTTATTGTTATTTCACAGATATGCTCTCTTAAAATAATATAAAAGTGGTTTTCTTTGTATTCTAATTTATTTGTAGGTTGAACTAGACATCCTCAAATAGAATTTAATCCAGTCTTTTTTTTTTCTTCCTTCTGCGTTCTACTTTCCACATCTTTATGTCATAGCCCATTCTTTAAAAATGAAAATTCATTATGTCATTTTGCCTGTGTCTATTAACTTCAGTGCAGTCCTGCCGGTTTTATCTGCAAAAATATAGCTCCTCGTCAGGGTTTCCAACCAGATGGACTACTAATACATC
>VXBB01004568.1:364096-380882 GCA_013399915.1 Illadopsis cleaveri
ACTAAACAGATGAAAATAATAATATACATGATTCTGGATATATTAGCATTCACCCTTCAATAGGGTTATAGAAACAACCAGTAATAGTGTTTGGATTACTGGTAATGGCCTTATTGTTATTTCACAGATATGCTCTCTTAAAATAATATAAAAGTGGTTTTCTTTGTATTCTAATTTATTTGTAGGTTGAACTAGACATCCTCAAATAGAATTTAATCCAGTCTTTTTTTTTTCTTCCTTCTGCGTTCTACTTTCCACATCTTTATGTCATAGCCCATTCTTTAAAAATGAAAATTCATTATGTCATTTTGCCTGTGTCTATTAACTTCAGTGCAGTCCTGCCGGTTTTATCTGCAAAAATATAGCTCCTTGTCAGGGTTTCCAAACAGATGGACTACTAATGCATCAAACTGCCAGCCAAGAGAGCTCATTTCTGACAGGCACAAATAAGGGTTGGAAAAGGCCTTTTCAGATGCAGAAACTAAACAATCTTTTTAACATTTTTGTTTTTACCACACATTGCTGTGAAAGCTAGGAGTCTATTCTTCTTTATTTTGCTTGGGAGACTCATAAATAAAATACCATAAGAATGAGGTTTATATTTTAAGTAGTCTACTGAAAATGTAGTTATTTCTCTGACTGCTTACAAACTTTTTTTTTTCCTCGAATAGAATCTGACAATTATGAATTTTTTTTTTTTACTTTCTTTTGCATTCTTAGCATACTAGTTGCATCTGCATCATATTCTGCTCATTACCATCTTTAATGTACCCTAATTACCCATTTTAAGACTACTGGCCTAATTTTGAATGTGAGTAAACAATTATTTTTATAGAATGATCAGTTCGGGGAGCGGATTGTTGTTTTTTCATTTTTTCTCTATCTCCTTCCAGAAATTAATATTTTAAATGTTTCAGACAAAATTTACTGTTCAACTAATAAACCTTTGTCTTTCAGAGGATGGCAATAATGTCCTTATAGCTTTTAGACTTTTGCCTTTAACTGAAAAAGCTGTGATGGTGATGTGCAGTACTCATATTTTTTCTCTCTTCTAGAGAAGTTTAAGAAGGCATAACTCTATTCTTAAGTAGCTTAAGGGATGGAAGTCAAATTAGAGGTGCTGTGGAGAAGAGTAAATTTTTTCTTAGCACATAGCCTCTTACCTATTTTGGGCACAATCACAGTAGAATGTACGTATTTCAAGGCTTAGTAGTTTGACACTCAAATCAACAATATTGCTGTTTCTCTAAGAAACATCCCATTCTTTTTGTACCTAGACAGCTGAATAGGGACAAGAATCAATATCTAGAAGGAGCATATGATTGCACATTCTCTGCATGGAGTGGTCTCAGGAGTAAAATGTGCTTGCTGATATACTGTTATTGGTTGGCCATATGTTCTGTTTCTGTTTATTTAGAAATAAACGTCCTGGATGTGCACTGACATTTGAAAGTTACATTCCCACTTACATGTAACATATGCATTTCATTTAAGTTATATATTCAGAGCATTTAGCATATTCTAATTCTGAAGATGCAAAAAGAAGATCCAGATTGTAATTTGATTTCCCAGCATTGTTTTTGCCTCCTTCTCTATGCATAATTATTTTATAACGATAAAAAGACTGACACTGAATCCTAAAATAATGAAAGTCAGTATAAAATTACTATCAGAATTGGTATTCTTTGCATTGAGTTGCAGAAGACCAAATGTAGCAGAAATGTGGAAACAGGCAAAACTTGTCTTAGAATTAAATGAACTACAAAATGACTTGCAATGAACCTTTGTCATCATGAGCCGTAAGAGAATCATATAACGGGTCAGGACAATATTAATTTAACTTAATGGACAGGCAGGACTGATGGCTCAGAATGCCAAATAAATGACAACATACCAAAAATAGGCATGAAATCACTATTTTGTAGAGTGGAGATAAATCCCTGTAGTAGTCTGTCAAAAAGATTTTGACTAGTATACTAAAGATTTGAGAGGGAATTTTATGGTCAAGATAATGCCAAAGGTTTGTACTGTAAAAATAGATAAGGAGTCTGAGTTAAAACAGCAAATAAAAACTATTCCAGATTTAATTGTTCTTTAAAAAATCAAGTAGTGCTTGGGCTGAAGAGATGTAGTAAGTCCTTTATTCCAATTGATCAGATCAACCTCTCTCAAGAACTGATGCAGGACATTCAATAAAAATTTTAATGGATCTATCTATGTAATAAACTTTTGTTAAAATGATCACAAGTAGCTAATGTTAGAGAGAAAGAAAAAAAACCCCAATGTTTAAGTTGATTCTTGGCTTAAGGTGTTAATTTCTGATACAAGTGAAGTTAGAATTTTTTGCAGTTTTCCATAGTTACATATAAAGATGGTAAGCAAATAATTCACTTACAGTTATTACTCTATGGGACAGTTTTCCTCAACTTTATAATTTGACACAGGTAAAAATAACATAAATCAAAAGAAGCAAAAAAAAAAAGATACTGAGAGAAGGAGCCTAAAGATAGTTCATGGAGTCATTGTTATTGGCAAACTTTACTGAGACAGCAGTAGATGTTGAATGTAAATACTTTAACTGCTCCATTCACAAAATTTGTATGAGTCTAGAAAATGAAGTAGAGGATATGAGCAAATGAGGAATGGTGGATACTTGAGGAGAACCTATAATTCCATGTCATGGCTTAAAAGAAAAGTAAAGTGTTATGACTGAAGAGAAGCAGAAACATTTTTCAAAAAGCTAGGACCTGAGCAAGTCTGTGCACAGGTGAGGTAGGATGTGAAAATAAATGAGGTGAAGAAGATACTGACAGTGGGAAGAGACTGTGCACATAGAAATAGAATTGATGAAAACTAAGCAAGCCAACAGAGAAATTGCTGTTAAAAATACAAGAAGTCTTTGGAGTATTTTTGTTAAAATTTTCAGAGAACTAGTTGCTTATTGGCATAGTTTTGAATTTTTATAGATGTGTTTTTCCATATTAAACAATAAATATTTAAGAAATATGATGATTTCAGCTCATACTGATCCAAAACATAAAAAACAACCATGACTGACAGAGTCAGATGGAGTGAAAATTAAAAAATGAGAAAATCTACCACATCGAATATTAGGAAAAAAATTCCAAACATATAATGGCAAAACCTCATATTGTAGGATTTATATTTATAGGCTAGAAAACAATGAAGAAAATACAACAGAGTACTGCTAAAACTGTTTTTGATGTTCTGTTTTCAGGTGTCCAGGTGGATACCCATTCACAACTTCTTAATAATAGCAAGCACTATACATATACATGTAATTACCATAAACTTTAAACAACTTTTCTGATTGCTTATTCAAAGTTGAGCACTATATTTTCCAAATACATTCTGACAGGCTTAGCTGGTATTTCTTAGCAGAAAAATTACCACTGGAATTCAAGGAAACAGAAGCTGAAATATTGAAATCTGTGTATTTGTTCAGTTTAAGACAAGAGGAAAATTTCCAACCTAAAAGTTTAAAGACTGATAAGTATCAACTAGGAGGAAATAGAGAGAGAATCTTTACAAAAAATCACTTCTTAGTCCTGCATTCTGACAATACATATTTCAGAGCATGTATTTTAGCAGTTGAACTAGTGGGGTCATTTAAGAATGCAACTTATCAGTCAAAAGATAATATTTTCCTTACTGTACAATTTTCATAAAGATAGATGAAGGCATATCCTCTGCTGAAGTGCTGTGCTTCTTTTGCTCTCTTGTTTTTGGCAATAATGGAAGCAAAATGAGAACAGAAAATCACTGCCATGTCTGCCTTGCTCTGCGTGTTTCTCACAGCCTGAAATCTGAGCCTGGCTAAAACTACCTATATGTTCAAAATATATCTAGTGGGGTGCTGAGTCAATTTGCTTTTGTTTCTAAAGTGGATATTTTTTTCAAGATTATCAGATGAATGTGTTACACCCTGACTTATCTCAATATACCACCAATCCAATTATACATCCAACATTTTCTGAGTGAGAAGACACCCAGCGATGCCCCAAGGAACTGTAATGTGCTCAGAGAGCAGCTGAGACACACAGGTTGTATACAACAGATGGTACTGAGCATGTGTTTTAGGCAGAGCTGCTTGACATTTACTCTGAAAGTGCTACTTTTTCTTAATGTATTTCCTTGGTGTTTTCACTACATTGTCAAGTTTCATTCAAAAGCTGGGGAATGTTCACTTCAGACAGGATGAATGCAAAGGAGCCCTCTTCAGCAGGAGCCACTTTTTCCTCTCCAATTGTGCATTAACACACTGCAGAGGCATTTCTGAGTGGTAGTTTGAAAATTTGAAATTCTTGTTTCTCTGTAATAGGACATTAGTTGAGAATAAGAAAAAGTTGGAGGAAAAATAATCTACCAAATCACATGCAGGTCATTGCTCTGCTAGTTGCCCATTAGAAACACTTCTAAGTGAGACATCCTAGCTCAGGCATGAAAGATTTCCCAATGCACAGAATAAGTAAATGATTACTTTCTGAAATCATCAATGCATTTAAGAAACTTATCAGGTGGTAAAGGCAAAGAATATTCAACATCCAAGCCATCTCTTTGCTGTTTGTGAGCACCAGATATCTCTGCAGTGGCAGGTACAAATGAGCTAGTTAGCAATCTTGTCATACCTGCACTTGTAGCCCTCTGAATTTACAGAGGCTATGAGAACACAGCCTCTCCTGCTTTATGTTGATGCATAGTTTGCTTTGCATATATATTGAAGACGTTTTAGATTTGATTTTTGGGGAAGATTGCCTTTTAGGGGTAGAAATTGTGATGAATGTCAGGAAAACTTGACAGTAGTGAGAAGAGCATGGTCACAGCAATCCTTGACCTTCCAATAAGTCATCTTGCACAACATTTTCACTGTTGCATGTGTTTCTTGCCAACATTTCACAAAAACACTTATGTCTGAAACAGCTCCCTAGTGTGGAGATATATCAAGCTTCATTAAAAATGAAGCCAGCTGTGCTGTCTATAGGTGTATTAGATTTTTTAATATTTTTTTGATGAGGCTTTATATGATAGATGGGAGAACGTGGTCTTTTATAAAATAGATATTTCTGAGAGTTGTCATTGTCAGGGACTTAAAAGCAAAGGGTTTGTCATTTGTAGAGCTTTCTTTTTCAAGCTTTAAATTCTTTCACTTATGTTGTTTCATACTTGTGGGTTTCACTACTAGAACCAAAACAAAACCTCCTCCTCTGGAGAACTGGAACAGGCAAAGGAGAAACATAAAATCCAGTGGCAAAACTAAACTAAATTCCAAAATCCTTTCTGAAATTAAAATACTTTGCAAGAAAGGACATTGTCACTGAACACCAATGAATACAGTGAGCACAGACAAAAGCTTATTCTTCTAACTTCATGCCATTCAAGAATTAGAAAATACTCCAGTCACTTCTCTCCCATGTGCTCCGTAACTCTTTATCAACACCACAACCAGGAGTGGTCTGAGTGGGACAGTGCCCGGGGTGCAGGAGCTGACACGCATCCAGCCACATCTCTGCAGGCTTCCCAGGCTCCCACTCACTTTTCCAAGAAAGGAACACAAGGCATCTCACTAAGGCCTGCAATGGCTTTCCTCAGCAGGAAGATTCACTTTTCAGACAAAACATTCAGTCAAAGGAGCCTGTAGGAATCCAGAAGTTTTGTATACCTTCAAGGGCCAGCTTCTTTCTCTGAGGGGAATTTTTTTTTCCCTCACTACGGTAATTCAGGATTAAACAATGCACTGTCCCAGATGAATCTGATAAGCAACCAGAAGAAAGTCCACAAATATCTCATGGCAACCTAGTACTGCCTTTTTCTTTTTCTTTTTCTTTTTCTTTTTCTTTTTCTTTTTCTTTTTCTTTTTCTTTTTCTTTTTCTTTTCCTTTTCCTTTTCCTTTTCCTTTTTCTTCCTTTGAGAACTAGGTAATTGTCTCCAGGGTTTGGGCTGGAAAAGATTACTTTTATCCTTCCAGTGAGTATGGAAAAATGATAGAAAAAATCAGTTTTAAAAGCTGATTATGTGGATTACTTTTTGCAGAATCAAGGTGGGAGGACTTGGTGCTACAGCTGAAGTACTGATGGCCATGTCAATTAGAGATTTTTTTTTTTTTTTTTTCTGTACAACTCTTCTTAGCTGAGGTCAGTTCCTTATTCCCATTAGTTGGCTCATTTGTTTTCCCTTCTAACCCAGATGTTTGTTGCTTATGGTTTTTCTTAGAGATTTGTGTGAATGTTCTGTGTTTAAATAATTCTTCCATTAATTTGATATACCCAATACTTCTTATATTTCTTTTCTCTGAAAAAAGAAACCAAACAAAAGAAAACCCAGAAAAAGGAGGGCCTCTCATGGCTATATTAGTATGTCACACTATAGTAGTCTCTGTCATTTCTACATACAATTTTAAAAAATCCCAGGTTGTTTAACCTTGCTTAAATCATGACAGCAAATGAGGTTAATTTAAATCAACTGCATACTGCTATAAATTAGTAAATAAGACAGTCAATTAACCAAATTAAATCTTATTGAAAATTGGCTGCTGCCATCTGGAAATTTTTTATTAGACTTTATAGCTGGCATGACCTTTAGAGTGCAACTGGCAGGATTTTTTATTTCTCTAAGAAATGCTTGACTGAGAAGAATGAATATTTGTAAAATATTTTTAGTATTCCTGTACTTGATGGATAATTGTAGTGGAATATAAAATATTCCTGTCAGTGAAGAGGCAGTTGAATAGGTATTGAGTTTCTAACTGCAAAATCTGGGTTACTTGTCTATGTACTCATGTGCTGGAATCTGTTTTTCTGTGGTTGTTTTGTTCTGTCTTGTATTAATGACACAGTCTTCTAAAACACTGTGGAATCTATTACAGTAAGATTGGTCTTTATCTGTCAATCTCTAAGATGCTTATTTTTTAAAAAATTTGCCACCCTTTAAAATGTCCAGAAAAATCAAAGTCATGAACACTGATGTTTTAAGGTATCATTTCTGTGGTACTAAAGGAATTCTCTCTATAGACAGCTTCAAAGAGCATTATCTAGATGTGTTGAATATGTGTGCATGTTTTCCCTGCAGGAAAACAGCAGGGTGATGCAGTCCTGGGGGATAACTCGCTTAGTGTTAGCTTAGGGGTCACTACACCCTGCTTTGTATGCATAATTTCAGGGCAGGTAAAATGTCTATGTTACTGCATGGCATTGCCCTTAGCAATGCCATGTTTAGTTGGTGGGAGTTTTGTAGCTTGCTGACTTCATACAGACTACTTAACCTGCTGCCTGTGTCAGTTTGTAGACATAAAATTAATTTTGAGGTAAAATCTCCTTTTCCTGATAGTCCTATTTCCACAGGGACTTTAGTGACAAGTGATGGCCTACCCAGGTAAGTTGCCCAGAAACCTTGTAGAGTCTCCATCCTTGGAGATACACATAAACCATCTGGACATAAACCTGGCACCCACTGTAGTTGTCCCTGAATGAGCAGAGGGTGGTGTGGACATGACGGTCTTAAGAGGTCACTTCCAGCCTCAGAAACTCTGTGATTCTGTCCTTGAATAACCCATGCTCATGGCCACACATTTGTTGTCTCCAAGTGCCTTCTCTCTCATAACAAAAGGTCACATTCTTCAACTCGATCAGGTGACAGATCCTTGCAAGGAAATATTTGCCAAATTCCCAAACTGTGACCAAAGCCCTGGCCTTTTGCCTGGTTCTTAGAAGCCCCTGGGATAAAATTATTTGCTTCAAGTCATAAACTGCTTTTGCCTCTGTCAAGAAACGTGCTACATGATGCTTGACTAATGTGCAGTAAAGCTGTCACTGTACTGCACCCATATGCATGAACAGACGGGCTGAGGTGCCCAGATGCCGCAGCACTGGTCAGATGGCTCGGAAGTTCCCTTAACTGGAGGAATAGTTTTGGCTTTTTCAAGCTGAAGAGAGCAGCAGAAATATACAAACACAAGTAGGGTTTTTTTCAGTTTCTGGTTTGTTGGTTTGGTTTGGTTTTTGTTCCCCCAAGTTCTGCTAGAACCAGTTTGTGAAGAGAAGGGATTTAGGGAGGGGGAAAGGGCACTATTGTGACACAGGTAACAAATCTTTGTATGCATACATATTACAGTTTGTTTCATATAAAAACTCTATCAAAGCTCAGGATAGTTTCACCACAATTAATGATTTAGCCTTATATGATCAACAAATGTGCCTCTTTTTTTTACTGTATTTACGGTGTTCTCTTATGCTGTGCTCACCTCCCTAAAATAATTGCCATGCATTGCTTACTATAAAATCTCCAGCTTTCCATATTTAGAGAACTTGCTTGTATAAATCATGGTGAGTTTAACAATTATTTTGAATGTGTCAACTGACTAAAAGTTGAACTAAAGGGGAACTAAAGGCCTGAGTTGAACTCAATTTTGATGGTCACTGAGATCCAGCATAAGAGCGTCTAAGCTGCCATTCCTAAACTGGGTCCTGCAATTTGGCAGCTGCTCACAACAGGTAGAATTCATGTCACAGAACATGGAAATGTATCTGCTACCAGAGGTATGTCCTGGGGGGTTTTTACACCTTGTTGAGAGAAATGAGGAGCTCCACTGTTGAAAAATTTTATGCCCTCCTGGAGGGCAACAAGGGTCTGAATGATCAGGGAGAGAAAATCTGCTGGAAGGCTTTCATGTGATCTCTTCTACAAGGAGGCAAAGGTATGCTGGAATAACTTCGATCCTTAGATATCTATTTTTTCCCCAGTTCCACATGGTTGTCAGTATATTGAAACAGAGACTTGGTCTGGAGGCACTTATAGTGCTGAAGTGTCCTAACTTCTTAGAAGTGTATTACTTCTTAGAGTGGAAAGACTCAGACTTCTGCTAAAACTTCGGAGGTCAGATTTGTCTTAGTGCTTTTTAATAGAGAGGCTCATTATCTAGGGAGCCTTCAAGGGTGAAATAATGTGGAAAAAAAGCTGGATATGGTGGTGGAAAAGTTTGAAATGAGGTAGGGATCAATTTCCTTGCATGCGTTAATATGAAAGCATAAATATTTGGTGCCTGATACATTCATTCAGGTAGACCCTTGGGAATACCGTTTTTGAAGGATGACTAAAGGCATGCCTTGCCTCAATCACAAGGCAGAGTGGGGTGATGATATTCTAAGGTTAATGTGTGCTCTGCTTTTTCCAATCTTATGATATTACTTTTACACCAGTTTTCCAATGCATGCTCTCAGAATATGTTTATTTTAAAAGGTAGGGTGGTGGTTTTCTCTAGATGTTTTCACAACCATATTTTTATTTCATTAACTTCAGACAACAATTTTCATTTATGATAAATATCAGAGAAGAAGTTTTTGAATTGTACTAAAGCACTGAAAATACTGATTTGAAATAACAATAATTTATACCACTTTCTTGCCAGTGTCTACTGTATTAACCTGAAAACTAGGTATCAAACTTACTCTCTTGTACACTCTATACTGGACTAAAATATTATCTATTCTCTTGCAAAGACATGCTTCAATATATAAATAACACTATATTAAGGATAGTGTGAAATTACACTTACTGTGATTATAGTGAAATAAAATGTATATCAGAAAGGCTCATCCAAAGCTCATGAATTCTTACTGCAATTGCCTCTGCCAGGGGTTTCTAATTTCTCTTGGTGTCACATTTTAACATTCGTTTATTTCTAATTATAATTGTTTGTACTTCTGCTTGCTTCAGAATTTTGCCTAATCACCTGATCTGATAGATCTGTGGAACTGAATATATTTGTACATCGACCTCCATGCCTGTGGGAGTGTTAGAAAGCAGTAAACAGATTATCTGTCTCTTCAGCTCTACTGGTGCTTTACAGTCCCTATGATGCTGTACCAGAGCTGAAGAACATTAAAAACTACCTGACAGTCATTAAGTCCTAAAAGCTGGATATTAGCATAAATATGGTGTATTAAATATTTGACTTTAGTTGATGCTATATGAGCTTTGTCCTCATTCTTGTTGCTAAATTCAACTAATATTAAGTTTTAATGTATTTATTTAAAAATATATGCATCATAGAAGATTTTATAGCGAGGGCTGGGATTTGAGGATGAATGAAACCTTAATATGTACTGAGCACAGGTGAGTAAACTGCTCCTTGCAATTGGAATTGAGTTTCTCAGCTGATTGAGTTCAGGCACCTTAAAGCAGCATCTTCAATAAAACGTTATGCTTCAGTGAAAAATTGTACGAAGTCATTCAGATTTTTAACCTCTGACAATATAGCATTCCAACCTTATGAGTATTTCTTTGAACACATTCAGTAGTAAATTACTGTAATGGACCAATTTTTGTTGTCTTCCTCTTTTTCATCTTTTTCTATAGATACTAATCATAAAGCTGCAGTTTCTGTGTTGCAAATAGTTCAGTGTGAAAACAAAAATAAAATAATTTACTGGCTTGAGCTTTTTTTTTGTCAGCACTGTGGAAACAAAAGCCTGTTTATTGGAATAGGTATAGAATGACTTTTAATGTAAGATGGGAGCTCTTTGGTTTTTCAAAGGAAATCCTGTGACTGTTTTCTACAGGAGGCAGTTCCTGACTCATCTTCTTCTACAGAGTTGTGACTCCTCCCCTTTAGTCAAGGAAGAGATGATAAACCATTTTACATCCCAGGTTAGTTATCAACAAAAGATGACACCATGTATCTCATGAGGCTTTCATACACTGTTTTAGTGTTATGCTATAGTAAGTAGGATGGAAATCTTCCAGAGGTGTAAAAATTGCCATCTTCTGTGGTGTGATGGGAAAAATCCATTGGAAGTGCAAACTATATTTCCATTAGGAAGTACTCAGTGGATCTTTTTATTCTCTAAAATTAAACTTTGCTTGCTTTGACTTCTGAAAAAGAAGAAGAAAAGTAAGAAGAAAAATAACCTGTCAATGTTGAATGTATTTATCTGGGAAAAGATCTGAAAATGAGAAGTTGAGGTCATCTATGCAAGTGTTTTGGAAGTCAAGCCAATCTTACTGATAATTACACTCCATAGAAGACTAAAAAAGATATGACAATTAGTTAATTTTCTCCTATATTCAAGTGGAACTTTATTCAAGGAAAAGTGGTTACGTAGTTTAGCTTCTTTGTATTACATGATGCTTCAGAACAGCTTACTCAATATCCAGAATTCTTTCTTGTAAAGAAAGTGTAATTTCTTCCTTATTTACCAATAGGATATATTAAATAGAAGGTAAGTTACTAGAGGTAGATGGAAAAAATTATAAGACCATTTTAGATACTAATGAGGACAGATATAATGTGTAAATGTACTTAACTATCACTTAATAGTCTTTGAGAGACTAATCTGACCTTTCTTGTAGGTATCAGAATTGCAAATACCTGGTCTGAGATAATTGAGGGTTAAAATGAGTGTTGTGAGTGACACTTTAATTATAGGGTGAAATAATCTGTTGTTTAGAGTGTTCTTTAGCAGTTAAATTTTTCAAAACCTTTGTATTTTATGCCTGTTATTATCTCAGTATAGCTTTTTCTGTGAGCTCTTTTCTGACAGAAGTTGTATGAAGTAGAATAGGCATGTTTTGATAAGTAACCCTTGTGCCATATCTGTATCTCAGTGTGGTACATAGCAAGTTTTGCTTTCTTCCCATATTGTAATTTGTTTGTCATAAATTTCATGAAATATCAAGGGAGACTATTAGAGTGACAGACACAAGTGCTGCACCACTGACTTAAATGGATTTGTGCCTGCCTACATCCATCATAAATTTGGTTGCCTTCCAAAACATTTTTTCTGTTGGAAATGGCAATTTCAGCCTGTTCCACTGGTAATGTTGCTAGAATTAATGGTGGTATTATGCAGTGAAATGTAACTGGTCAAATTATGCCAATTGTTTCTTTCATTAGATGACCTTATTTTTTGTTTATATTTCAATGCTTCTGTTTTATGAAAAATTGGGGGAGGTGGGGTTGAAATTAATCTGAATACAGAAAAAAATCAAAACTTTCTGTTTTAATAGTGTTTCCCAGCTGTCATTTCCATGTTGACGTGCATAAATACTACAGCTTCAAACAACATTTTGCTAGCCAGTCATTTTGACAATATTTCTTTCCCTCTGCTGCATCAGATGTTAAATTGCTGAATTTCAAGGTCCTTCGTAACATCATTCTTCCGTGTTTGTCTCCCATTTGGTGTCAAATGCCTCCCTCTTGCTCCCAGGTGACTCCTGATGTCAACATCCCACTATGTATTTCAGCAAGCCTTCCTTTGCTGTGTACTGCCCCTCATGTTTTAGTAGGTGCCTGTTGGGCTACTTTTTGGATGCCTCTAAATCCCTCCTTCCCTCCCCTTTGCTAGGAAGCCTGCAGGGATCACTGTGCCGACAGTCAGGCTGGTGATGAGTTGTGACTGCAGCCAATATGATCCCACAGTTCCTGTGTTCTCCCCTGTCTGCATCCATCTGTTCTCCCTCCTCCCACGTTCGGGATGTGCTCATGTGCTCTTGCTGCTGTGGGGGAACAGCAGGAGAGCTGAGGTACCCTGGCATTAGCTGATGGGAACACAGGCAGGCAGGAGCTCAGTGTGGGGCACCTCTCTGGGGTGCAGCACAGTTGTAGCCCTGGCTGCAGGAGCAGACACTCCCCACCAGCTGTCCTTCCTACACCTGCATGTGGAGATCCTGCCTCTCCTGTGGTTATGGCCCCAAACTGAACTTGACCCTCCTCAGGTAACTTGCACACAGCTTTAGAAATCTATTATGAGACAGTCATCAGAAACACAGTGGTGGAGTGATGCTGTTGTACACCACAATGACACAGACTCTGACTTCAGAAGGCTGAAAATGACTCCTTTATTTTTGGGATGTGTCTCCCTTTTATATTATACTACACAGACCAATTGGATTGGAGAAACAAAGACAAACCTCTTCAATCACATTGGTCAGACCAGAGGGACATCAAGAAGAAGTGCCTCCTAGGAAAAGGAATGAAAACAAAGTATAGTTTACAAAAACGCTTCTCCTGTTTACAAAAAATTCCCTGAGAAAAGAACTTGAGAAAACCAAAACATCTCAGGAACAAAACCAGGGCTACAGTGGAGAAAACAGGAATCTACAGTGGAGAAAACAGGAGGGAATATATTTTTTCTTATGGTTAAATTACTCCTAAATTTCTGATAAATAGCTTAGAGATACACAAAGTTTAAAGGACATGCAACTTCAGTATGTATTACATTGAAATCAGATGTTTTCGAATCCATGCTAGCAATGTCAATTAAATATTAAAAAGATGAACACACTGTGCTAAAAAATAGTATCTCAGTAGATGACAAAAGGTAATTTCATTAAATCAGCAACATAACAAAATTGTTGATATAAATATAAACAGAACAAATATTAGATGATACAACAGCAATGTTCTACATCACCTGAGATATTTTGATGTGTACTGTTCTGAGCAGGATATCTTGTCTGTGATTTCATAATTGAGTCTGCTCTGTGAACATTTACTAGTCACATTTATTGCCTCATAATTTCAGATTACAAAGTAATCTTGTATGTTCTTGGAAGTTAGGTGTTCAGGTGTTTTTACTTGTGAATAAGAGGCCTAAGCATCTATTTAATATCTGTACAATGTGGATTTATGTTAAAGACTTGAGGACTAGATATTTTAAAGTTACAGAATTTATATGACTCTCCTTAATCATATAGGCAGGTAATTTTGGATAGGCAGCATGTAGAGAATTTCAATTTGACAGAGTGTAGAGAATTTCAATTTCAGAGGGCTGGATTTGAGGCTTTCTAAAGATTCAGTTGGATTATATTTTGTTCATAAGGCTTTGAAAATATTGTGAAATTTTTATTTAACTTTCTAAAAAGGAAAATTTTTATTAAGAAAAGGAAGATTTTTATTTGAAAATTGTGTTTGATCTTCAGGGTAATTTCACCTAATATCAGCCAAATTCTTTTTATAGAATTTTTTTGATTTATAAGGTACAACAAGTAATTTCTACTTTTGTAGACAGATAGCTTTGGGGTTTTAAGGAAAAAGTAAATTACTTTTCAATCCTAGATTAAACAAAACTTACAAACAAAACTAATCAAAACTCCCCAAAGCAGCCCCTTCCCCAAATTTATTACTTGAGTATAATTAAATATCCTTGGTCTTCTCTGGTAAGGATAAGAATAATTATTCCCTTTTGTATAATTCTAAAGGTCCTCTGATGCTGATGCGATGACTTTCTCAAGTAGGAATTAAGTTGCAGTCAAGTTGTTTCAAATGAGAGCTAACCAAGACAATAGAAAAAATGTTCTCTAGAAATATTACAAAATATCTGGACAACTGAAGTGTTACATAAATTTAATATGTAAGCTTTCTTAGCAAGAATTATAAGAGGAATCTATTTTAAGATTATTAGTCTGAATCTGAATGTTACTGCTACTGGTGTTATTATGAATTAGTAACTTGTGGCATATGGTGGTAGCATCATTAGAGATAATAATAGTTAAGGCTCTTATACAATACTTGCAGTTCTGCAGTGCTAACCTCTGGCTCAACTGGGCCAAGAAAATGTACCTAACAGAGCTGAGCATTCTGCCTAGGAAAATAGAGCCCAGTGACATGTAGGGGTATGGGCCTTTGCCTTAATCTGACAGCTATTGCCAATACTGATGTATCGGTGTCCGCAGTTGCTTTCAAAATAAAGTTTTAGAAAAGTGACGATAGTTGACACTGCAAAACTTCAAACTCTTAGGATAAAAGCAAGTTTTAAATTACTTCTCCAATCCCTTTTTTTCAGCAGGATGTGGAGGTTTCTCTTATTAGTTGCAGGGCTTTTGGGGCAAAATAATGTATTAGGACGAAGATTAGAACACTAGTAACAAGAGGGAGAGCTGAATATGCCTCAATACAGACATAAGTACTTTCTAGGAATTCTTATTAAATATGAACTATTACTGGAGTTAAAGACATAACTCACTAAAGCCAGTAGCTTAAAATAGAGAAATCTCTCTAAAATTGAGGTGGTAAAAGAAGCAATGTCAGTAGGGCAAATATTGTGACTCGTAAAAAGATTCTTCTCAGATGGTCCCTGGTTGTCCATCCCTCAGTCCCTGTCTCAGAACAAGCATAACCAAGAGGTTATTTTTCAAGGGATAATACATCCTGGTGCTTAGCCAATTTCACTGTCACACTGGGAATACTTACACTTTTCATCTTATCTCTTCTGCACTTTAATTAGCAAACATAAACTTCAACAGTCCATAATAGTAGCCTTTAACACCTATTTTACTACTTAGTCTCTCTCACTTTTTCGAATTATTTTCTCCTATCAAGCACAAAAAACCTGCGTAAAGTGGTCTACAAAGACTCTGTTTCTCAGTAATGGCTAGAAATGTCAGTAACAACTTCAGCTACTATTACATATTATGTGGTGGTTTCAAAATGAATTTTTGGGATATTGGATGCATGTAAATACGGAAACATGAAACTGAGAGCAAGATTTTTAAAATATGTTAATGTATTTGATTTTCTTTTAAACAAAAGGAATTTTTGAGATAAGTAGCTGTACATAAACTTCAAAAAATGAACCAATACTTGTCTGAGGTCAGATAGCCCTATAAACTTTTCACCTTTTCAGTATTACTTATCCGTAATCTCCAGAAGTGGTTTATAATCAGACATTATAAAATTCAAATGTTAAACACACATTTTAATTTAAATTTTTCTTTTTTTCCTTAAAAGAAAATGTAACATCTTACATGATTTACTTGATTTTAAAGGGCTGCCAAGACCCATTTGATTTTTTTCATTGGGTTCTGTCAAATTTCAGATGGTTTTGCATATTTAATTAATATGAGAAGTTACATTTTTTGGTGACTTAGTCATGCTGAGGACATAAGCATATGCTATTAATCTGATTTTAAATGCAATACTTATTTGCATAATATAATACAAATGGTATTACTCTAAGACAGAACAACATCATCTACAATGTCTGAATGAAAAAGCAGGCTGCACATTTCTGAATGTCTGAATTCAGTTATGCTTTGTTATAATGTTTTTTCTGAGGAAACATAAGCCTGGAAATACAGGATTTTAAGGGAACTTGAGAAACTTCTCAAGGTGATCATGGTAGGAAAAAAATACCCATTTTCAAATGGCCACTGTGGCTTTCTGAAAGCATTCTTGTGAGTGGAAAAGTTTCTATTCATACTCCTTGTGAGTGGAAAAGTTCACCTTAAAACAAGGGACATGGTCAATTTTGGAAGGGACACATCTGAGTAAAAGTGTCGGGGAGAACTGGTTTGCTGCTGCAGTCCAGGGTGGTTCTGACCATGCATAGATCAGGGCAGCTCTAAAACATTACAGCCTCTTAGGACTGACAGCTCCATTGAAGCTCCACATCTGAACTGATCTTCAGCAGATGCAGGATCTGTCACAGTGTCATGGTTAAAGCAATTCCTGATGTGCCAAACCCGCACATTACTAATATTTGCTCTCTGTTTTCATTCTCATGAATCTTTTTGTTAATGCCTCTGTCTCTTTCTGCTTTTGTTGGACTCATGATGGTACCTTTAACACTGCTTTACTGACACAAACAGCTTAAACTTGTTTAAAGTTTGTTATTACGCACTTCTTGTGCATAAAGAACGCTTCATAGATTATATTAACAGATAATTAAGTAGCCTTACCAAAACTGGTGGGTTTTTTTTGTTTGTTTGTTTTTTTGTTTTTTTTTTTTTTGGTTTTTTTTTTTTTTTTTTTTTTTTTTTTTTTGCCTTTTT